>CM060904.1:367987525-368587525 GCA_030737815.1 Allium fistulosum
AAGCAGGCCTTACTTAGCCTTTTGACACTTCAACTGAGGTGAACCCCTACTTTGGTATATTCCCTTCACCTATACGTGAACGTACAATCCCATGGGTCCTATAGTCGGATATGTCCCACATCGGTATAATTAATATACAACTGCTAGTAGCCCTTTGCGGTGGGTAGACTTTTATTCCATAACACTGCTGATCTCGTATTCCAACCTCTATTAATGACCAGGTCATTTTTAATTAATCGTAGTTATTGATTAGATTCAATAATTCACACCCCCCATAAATACGTTCTTGAGGCTGTATATTTATTTATTTATTTACTACATCTCCTATATTCAGCTGTTAATATTCGGATTTTTTTTCATAACTTACTTCTTCTTTCATTAACATTGTTTAATGTCATTTATCGCTTACTTCAAATTTAAAGATTAATTATCTTTTACCGCTTAACTTCCATTTAAAACTATTAAATATAGCTTACTGTCCCTTTACCAATATTAACTACCTTTCTTTGATTATTATATCCTCTTAATTCCTCATTGCTTAATTTTCCCTTGTTGTTTATTTTCTAACTTATCTTAATATATATTAGATTCATAGTTAAATTATTGTTATCGTCAGTACTTATAATATTTTGGTTTATACTAAGGAATTTCTACATTTTAATGCATTGGAATTACCTCTTCCTAAAAGAAAATGTTAACACTGTAATTTTCCATAAATGATTTGAAAGAGGACTTGTGTTATGTTTGAAATTATAAGGAATTATCTTTTCTGTTCTTATTAAGATAGGCGGTACAAAATACGAAAAATACTCTTATTTTATACATCTCTTTCTTTTGGTCATGTTCCTTGTTATTTCAAACGATACACTTGTATTCATATTTATAAAACCGGATAATTCATAGAAATTTACATTGCATCACACTTCATTCTAATGAATTAAAGTACTACTACTGAAACCCCAATCCAAATTATAGTAACTTCTAATTCATGTTTACTAACATATATCATTTAACCAACAAACCTGGAATTATTATACAATATTATAAATTTAGGGACTACTTTCACCCTTACTTTCTAGATTCAAGTATATGCAATATTTAATCAAAGATAACGTTCACATAGTATGTAGGCATGGTTCTTAAATTCATTATATGTAGTGTGTGTAGTTATTTATTTATTGCCATATGTATCAACAAATATATATATATATATATATATATATATATAACTATATTTTTTGGCTACACATATATGCTAGTGTGAAGTCTTACTAAAGTCCTAAGCAATTACCTTTGTAACATTTTCGTAGTTGGGTTTACAATCCTCCCTTTTGGTAATAACTTTGTTTAGTGCATTAAATACCTCTTCAGACACTTCATTTGTTATATCCACACCTTTATTTTAAAGCACATCGATCCTAGCCCGGTATTTCGTTTATTTTGTATTTTAAGCATTCATTAGAATTTTATACATGTGTGTCTCTATGAGTGTGTCTCTCTCACTCTCTGTGTGTGTAGAGCTAGGGTGAATAGCCCCCTTTATTTAGCACCATTTGTAGCCCTTTGATATCAGCCACAAGTTTATATTTAAATATTTGATCCATGTGACAGGAGAGAGAAAGAATAAATATTTAAATATAAACTTATGGTTGGTATCAAAGGGCTACAAAATAGTGCAAAATAAAGGGGGCCATTGATCCTAGCATATATGTGTGTATGTATGTATGTAACTGTGTGTGTGTGTGTATCTGTGTATATATGCGTGTCTACGAGCTGGGATCGACAACCCCTTTATTTAACACTATTGCCTAGCCCCTTGATTTCAGCCACATTTTATATTCAAATATTATGCCCTTCTCTATATTATTTAAATATAAACATGTGGTTCAAATCAGGGGGCTATGTGATGGAGCTAAATAAGGTGAGTCTGCGGTGTTGAGTTTTGGAATTCCCGCATTTCATACACGTATGCTTCACCGTGTCTAGTCAACATCAACGGTCGAAGTCTCCTATGCCGGCATCTCGATTGAACATCCCTTCATCACCTCCCATCGAGTGTATAATCTGGTCTTGGAAACACATTGTAACAAAAGGAATCCCTAATGTTACGTGCCATCAATCCCATATATATACCACGATTATTCCAAATATCCTACGATGTGGGACTTTTAACCATCCAATCCACGCACCCACTCTATTTACAATGCGAGCCACCTCTAACAGTCTCTACCTTGGCGAGCATTTCTCAAGTCACCTTGGAGTTATACTGAGTCCTCTTCGCAGGGAAGTCAGCTGGTATTCTGAGTTCTCATAAGCAGAGAGGGCGGCTGCTTAACCATATCTCCACCTTGACGAGCATCCCATGCTCAAGCCCCTTTGGAGCCATGCTTCAATCATGCTTCATCATACCAGTCCCTCAAACAATGGAGCTCTGATACCATGTTAAGTTTGGCATTTTCACATTCTATACGTGTACGCTTCACCATGTCTAGTCGATATCAACTATTGAAGTCTCCTATCTCTGCATCCTGATTGAACATTCCTTCATTACCTCCTATCGGGCATACAATCTGGTCCTGGCAATATATTGTAACAAAAGGAATCCCCAATATTACATGCCACTAATCTCATATATATACCACGATCATTCCAAATATCCTGCAATGTGGGAATTTTAGCCGTCCAATCCACACACCTCTCTATTTACAATGCGAGCCATACCTAACATGCAGATCCTAGCTTATATATATAATTTAAATAAAGGTTTCTCAATAGCTTATTTCAAACTCCATTGGATCGGCATCTATCCAATTGTTTGCAGTGGACCTATCCACTGACCCAATCTTGTGAGTCCTAATGTATATATACCAAGAGGTAGATTCATTATGTTGCTCTTCGTATTGAAAAAGTAAATAAAATAAAATAAAATTTTAATTTATTTAAATGTTAAATAAATTTAACAAATAAATACACATCAGATTGTTGTGATAATCCGTGTATGATCCAGAGCCACAACAATTTTACTTGTGATTTCTTTTCCTAATTTCAGCATTATTTTCATATTTCTCCTCTATTTCCCAATGTGTCAAGAACTTCTCGTATATTTCTTTGGCAAAGGCTGGATGCTTTTTTATCATTTCGGCACATACTATAGGTCCATTCCGGATATTTGTGGCTTGCTTTGGCCGCCTAAACCTTTCATTATCGGTTTAAAAACATCATCTTCCAAGCAGATTTCCTTTGCAAATGCAACTGAATATATTATGAATAAAATGGCATACATATTTAGAAGACTCTATATAGCATGTTGTGTAATAAAATTATTTTACCATAAACTCATGAAACATGATTGTCTTGATGTCATTGGGGAATGCGCTGAATGTGGACCAGAAATCAGTGTTATGTACAAGCATGCCTTCACGAATGACATCAGATGTGGCACTGCTATCGAAATTCTCCCTGCACATGCGTAATTTGTATTAATAGATGTGTGTGTATGTGAGTGTATGCATGTGTATATCATTATATGTATGCATATTTAATTAGTAAAAATCGAACTATTTAATTAATGCACATGCATGTGTGCATGCATGTATGTATATCTCGGTACTCTATTTGTGAGTGTGTATGTGTATCAATGTTATTGTGTTATGAATGTATATGCATGCTTGTTTTTGTATTTAATTAATTTATTACTCACACTGATCTTTGAGCTTTCTCGAAAACATCTACTTGTTTGATGGAGGAAGTGCTTATCTCAGAAATACAAGAGGATGAATCGATAACATCAAATGGTACAATATGACTGTCAGTGTGAAAAAAGAAGAGATCATATGTCCATCATGCTCATCTGAGTAGGATCCACTATGAACTGATGAATGAGATCTACCATGATTGCGTTTATGACTTTGACTAGACATATCTGTTACGATAATACATAGATAGATATGTAAGAAATATAATAGTGGATATATAGCTTGTGTTTTACAGTGAACTGGAATATCAACTAGTTACTAAGAACTTCTGTTTGATTTTTTTTAAGCAGATCCAAATCCTATAGAGTGATGTTACTAGATATCCATTCCTATATATCATATGATATATTTAACAAATTCGGTATCATGAATCTCCTGTAATATTAGGTAGTCATAACTTAAATAATATATATTATTAGGAAAAGTTTGGAAATGTTACATCATAAATAAGAAAATATGAAAATGGGTTAACAACTTTAGAGTGGAAAGGATTTGGCTTCAAGCTGTATAAGTCAAAAATTGAATAATTATACATTTAGTTGTGAGGTAAGATTTTCTTATCAGTTGCCATTTACAGATATAATTAGAGAACCATCTTTAAAATAGAGATGAGACAAATATTCATTTTTTCTCTATTCTTATAAACTGAACTGCAATTTACTTTAGTTATTAAATATTGTCATAGATGTAAACAAGAATTCAATTGGTGCATTGACATGATGTGCACACGTACCTTCATAGTACATTATCGACGATATAGAAAAATGAGAACAACTTGCATATACAAAAGCGGTTTTACAATCAACTATACATGTGCTACTAATTGTCAACATCATTATCAATATCATCATCATACTTCTATTCATTAACTTTGACATGATCATCATTATCATCAATTATGACATTACCTTCATCAACCTTGACACTTTCATCCAACTCAACTCAGCCAAATACTTCGTTGTTGAGTGGTCCTATACTATGTAGTTAAGGCGTTTAGCATTTTATAGCGGTGGAGATGCAAAAAGTTATAGCGGGGATAGAGCGGAATATAACTGAGGTCCATAAACTTTGATTGGAAATAAAATTAAATCTTCAAAGATAGTTTATTCTCATTCTCACATCATTTGCCTAGAGAAAAAATATTTTTTAATTTTATATAACAAAATGGAGAAAATCATGACTTATGCAATCCTGACTTGGTTACTAAAATAGATTTCTAACTTATATTAAGCTTTTAAGCCTTAAACTTAGGTCATTACCCTAACTTTGGTGATTTGGTTCAAAAGAGAACTAGTCAAATTAAACATTTTGTATTATTATTGCTAAAATGACTGTTAAAAACCATTGATTTAGTAGAAAAAATGGTGCTTTAAGCGGACATACTATTTAATAGTGCTAAGTTAAAAAAGCATAGCAACCGAATAATGCTACACGCTTCAACGGGGATTTAGCGAGGCTTTAATGGCATAGGTCCTATATCATCGACACCTTTTGTTATTTAGAGTAATTTGTTATCCTTGGATCATTTTGGAACAGATGATCGTTGATTATGATCTTGTTCCCATTGAATGACTATCTCATCTTTGTTTTAATGACAGCCAGCCGGTCCTTCTTGTTGTTCACGACAGGATAAGGCGCATAAAAAACTTGTGTTTATTGCATCCTAGCAGAAATGGATCGTTTCCTTTATATCATCTTTTGTGGTTTACCTCAACAGAGGGATAATCTTTGTGTATATGCCATACTCCTACATCATGAGTAGCAAACCCACTTGCATTTGAATAAAAAAGTTTTAAGCTCCAATACCATCGAATAAATGGGTTCAATTATTCTATATATCACTCATTTAGAATCTTGTAAATCATCACACTAATCTTTGCCTTTAAAACATACCCTACCACTAAATAATGTTTTACTGGATCCAAATTCTGTTTTGTGAAATTTAATGTCGTTTGCATACATGATTGGTTATTTTCTGTATTTCATGAATGGCCCAAATGCAATAAATTTATAACAAATATCAGTGATTCCATTATTAACAATCTATTTAATTAAGTTAATACACATTAATATACATAATAAAATGTTTCAAATTAAATTTATACAATGATTATATGTGCTTACATATTTTTGAAACCAAGTCTCAAATCCTTTATTGGGTTATATCCTACGATTTTGTTGCTAACATTGACTATTAAAAAAATGGTATGGTTAAGACAAATATGATTATGATATACAACACACTATTGACAGTAATACACAAATATATTTTACAAATCTAATAAGATATGATAATTCTTCATTATTTAGAAACACCATTGTTCTAGCTATGACAAACTCTTTATGTATTATAATTCCATCCTTTCATTTACTAGACGGACATCCATGTTTTGAAAAAGCCGAAAGAAAAATGTTAGGTGACCCATCCATAGCATTATCATTAGGACCACTATTAGAATTTAGCTTAACATATTCTACGAATAATAATTGAAAATTGTGGATGCTCTTCGATAATATATGCTTGACATATTAAACCTTCATCATGTGCTTTTTTGCTTCACCTTTTTTTAAGTTGACCTAGATACCTTCATATGAAAATGCAAATTTTTTTTATCAACAATATGTTTATTATATTTACTATGAAAAGGAATATAAATCATACTTATATTATATGTAACTCACAAAAGGATACATCCATCCGTACTGCACTAGTCCTCAAATTAAAGCTTCAGTTGGTAGATGTATGGGTTGATATTCCATGCAATTGAAAACTCTAAGAGAAAATATTTTCTCAAATTTATATAATAATTTGGGTATATCTATTTCTAATTCATCCAAATTTGTAACGACCCAGATTTTCAGTTGTTTGATTTTGAACATTTAATTTATTTTAAATGTTGAATTTGTCATGTAAATGGAATTCCAATATGAAGTTTATCGATTAAATACGTGGAATTAAACTAAAGTTCCAAATACAACGATTTGTTGGATAAATTTAATTGTTGAATTAATAATTGGAAATCGTTTAAATAATTGAATTGGAATTGAATATGAATCAAAACGATTTCTAATGCTGATATAAATTCCATTTGAATTAGAATTGAGTAAATAAGTTTTTAAAACTGTAATTTTAAGTAATTTTGTAAATTTTTGAAATCGTCGATTTAATCGACGCGTTTAATTAGTGATCCGAGGCACAGTCTCAGAATTCAACGAAACCAGTTCTATTGGATCTATAATAGTATATTATTATCGGATTTCAAATTTCATAGCGTTTGGATTTACCATTTGGTCGTACGATCTGAAAACGCATAGAATAATTTAATTGAATTTAATTTAAATCGTCGATTTAAAAAAGCTATCTTCCACATATGATCAAATTAGAACTCGAAACTTATTCCATTGGGTTCGGAATAGCAGTATAACATTAGAATGCCAGGTGGCACGTCTCAATAGGGATTCAGGATTTTGGGTTATGCAAGGCGAGATGTTTTGGAAATTTAATAATATTACATAATCTTCTTTAAGTCAAAACCTAGCGTACTCGAGACGCCTAGCTTCTGATCATGCCATTTCTTTTAGTTTATAACGCAAGCCTCCTCTCTTCCTTTCTCCTACAGTTCAAAACGATAGTTCGATAAAAAAGAGAGGAGAAATCGAATTCGTTCGGAAATTTATATAAAAAAACATGATGAAATCAATCACGCGATAAATCATGTATTATCAATCCCGAGCAGCGGCGAACAAAGTCAAGGCAGAAGAGTGGAAGCGGCGTTCATGAGCGCGCGGCTGTGGAGGAAGGGCGTGACTGCAAAACGAGGCGATGGGGAAGCTCGCGATTATGTGACTATGGATTCGACTGTTACGGTGGAAGCTAGGGTTTTGGAAAGGAGGGACGCGAGTCTGGTGGTCTCGTGGATATCCAGGCGGCGAGGTTGAGACTGCCGAGATGGAGGCGCGTGAAGTGGAAATGAAAATGGTCAAAGTCGAGGGCTTGGAGTGAAGCGACGAACATGGCTCAAGCGTGGAAATCGAGGTGCGCGTGTCTCTGGGCTGGAATGATGCATGAAGGATGGAGGCACAATGTCGACTGGGTTTAGGGTCTGTTAATGAAGATAATTAACTGTTGATAATTTTAACTAATTCAAATAATTATATTATTAAATTCAAATGCTTATAAAATGTATATCTCATTCGTACGAGGTCCAAAATGAATAAAACAAGTCGAGTTTGGTTCGTAGCTAGAAAATCTATGCAATAGAATTGATACAGGATTATTCGAGGTCAGTTGGGATTTTTGATAATTTAAAAATTGGAATGGATTGCAAATAAAAATCAAGGTGAGTAAATCTCACTCAATTTGGTTGGCTGGTTTGATTTAAAATAATTAAAATTAATTATTTGATGCTTGGTTGAATTGATAAATTTTTATTATCAGTTGAATGTGATATATATAGTAGTATATATTACTAGTTGGATATATTTCCCGCCGATTGGAGCGGATGAGATCCTATGCGCCCCGCAAAATAGTGGATGACCCTATATTACCGCGATATCCCCCTCGAAATGGGATTGGTATTTTTATGTTGTATTAACATCTATGGATACATGTAAACAGGTTGGAAGGATCCAATTGGATTCCTCAAATTTATATTGGTTGTTTTTCATATATAGTAATATATGATGTGTTAGAATAATTTGTTATAGATTATCGCTGTGATGTGAATTATTTGATGCTATAGTAGCACTGGCTTTAGATTTTGGTATTTTAAACACCATAATTATTATTTCTGGAATTTGAAAGAATTTAAAAGAAGATTTTGAATATAAAAATATTTATATCGAAATTTGGAGTATTTTTAATGAAGTTGATTTGGATAAAACAATAATTGATTTTGGGTTGTATTTAACTATTCGTAAAAATATTTTAAATAGAGATTTTAAAATAATTTATATAGAGCATTTTTAAATGATATTTCTGGAAAATATGAAAAGGAGATGAAATTGATATTTTAAATAGATTTATGAGATAAATGGAATTTATTAAAAAATGGATTTATAAAATGAAATTTTATAAATGAGATTAGTTTTATAAACAAGTGGAAACTCAAAAGAGTTAATAAATTTATAAACAATGTTTATAGATAAGGGAAAATGATATCAGTTGATAAATTGGGGATATAAATTCGTAATGTGAATTTATATCGAGATATGGGAATAGGTTTTGGAGAAAATAGTGAATTCTATTTTGAAAAGTGAAAATAGTTAAGGAATCAGAATGAAATCGATGTGTTGTGAATCGAGAGGGATTTATAAATTAAAATTTGGTTATTGAGATTTAAAAATATATTTTCGTCAAGAAGTTAAGTTTTATTTTAAAAAGGAAAATTTTATTTATTAAACTATGTAATTTAAAGTTAGTTAGTATTGAAATACTTTAGAAGTGAAATTTTCAAATACTTAATATTAATCAAAATAAATTCTAAATTTTATAATCAACTTTGGAAATTGATTAGTTTATTTAAAAATGAGTTGGAATTGAGTTGTTGAAGTTTAATTTAAAGAGTTTTGATATTTTAAATAATTACTTAAATGTGTTTTGAAAGTAAATTACTATTCTTTGAAAATATTTATTATATATATAGAGATTTGGGAAGTGAGTGGATTTGATTTATAAATACTCTCGAGATTTATAAGCGGCGTTGGTGTAACTGATATGATTTTTATAAGAGAAATCTTATAGTGGAATTCTGGAAAATTTAAGGAAAATTTCCGAATCGTTGAAATAAGAGAACTTCGAAAAATGAATTAGAATTCATAAAGGAAGTTAGAAATGGGTGGTTGGAATTATAGACTAGTGTAATCGATTTTGGAAATTTTGAAGAAAATTAATTAATGGATTCCGGAACTTATAGAATTTGTTAAAAGCGAGATAAGTAATTTACAGGTGAATTGTAAAGGATTTGAGCAAATAGGAAATAAATGAAATATTTCCTAAGTATTTGAAAATAAATGATTTTGGAAAGTTATACTTAAAGATATTTTCTAAGTATTGGACTGAATGGATTTGAAATATTTTTAGTGCGAGATTATTATTATAGAAATAATTTCAAAGTGCTGAATTATAAATGGAATTGGAAGAAAATATTTCTAAGTATTGAGATGGTTTGAAATTATCCTGTTATGGATATAAATATTTGAAATTGTTTTCAAATATTGAAATATCGAAAGAGATTGAATATATATCTTTGTAAAGATATTTTTGAAATGAATGTTTTGAAAATTTTATAATATGGGCCTAGTGACTGCTTATGGATGTTATTTGATAGTTAAATAACCGATTATCAAATCCGACCAAATTCATTGATCGTTTCGAAGAGACCGAGATCAGATTTAAATTATCCGAAAACAACTTCGATCCGGTTTGTGCATTACGAATTGTGATATCTTGAATATAATGGAGATGGTAACATTGGAGGAGATTTGTTTTGTTCAAACCCAAAACAACTTGTATGGATGAATGCTATCATTGCATCGTTGCCGGGAAGGCAGTGTTAGCATTCCAAGTATGAATGCTATTCTAAAGGTAAACGTAGCCTCAAGCCTCATCAACTGGGAATGACTAAAACAGGGAAAATGCAGCAGGGCTAAGTAGGTCTTACCCAAGTAGGGTATGTTATCACCTTTCTAGATACCCTTGGATATATTATATTATAATTATGGATATGGTTGTGCGTGAAAAAGAGAGAACTCGATAAAGGTGGGAACATCCGGGGTGATAACATATTCGGTACAATCCAACAAGGGATAGACCGGTACTGTGTTGGCAAGGATCGTTAGCTTTTTCTAGAGATGTACTATAACGGGCGGTACCCCATTAGCCCAGTCATTGTATGGAATCCAATATCCACTACGAGCCTGTACGGTTTTGATTGTATACCAAATATTACTGAAACGTGAGATGCAAGCATTTCAACTATTTTCTAATTTACTTTCTATAGACACTATTGTAATATAAGATGATTTTAATATAAAATGTTTTGGTTATCGTAAGGTAAAAACCTGTTGTGTTTATGTGTGGCATGGTCTTAAGAGATACCTTTGTTTTCAATGATTTTTGAATATAATTAAATTCAGATTGTGTGTGTTTTCTCACACTGGTTTTCCAGACTGACTCGGGTATTATTTTATTATAATGCTCTGGTCAGACCGAGTATTACAGATTCAGGTTAGGATACTATGGAGCTCAGGAGACGAGCTGGGTGATAGAGACGTATACTCGTACTTTATTATATTCCACTGTGTGTGTAGACTGTGTAATCAGCACTGGTGAGGACAAGTTATAATAACTGTCCATATTGATGTATTGATTGTTGTACTCTAATGATTGTATATATATTTACAGCTACAGATTCTTTTTTATAAAAATCTATTATTATATATTATATTTTGTTCAGTTGCGATTGTGAGATTCCGTGTTGTTGTTTCTATCTTCTTCTATCTTTTCTTCTTCACCCATACCAATCGTATTTGCAGTACTTAATATTCGACATGTCATATAGTGACTATATTTATGTCGATTTTCGAGGATCGAAAATCCCGGTTCGCTACATTTTGGTATCGGAGCTGAAGGTTAAGCGAGAAACTTGGCTTTGGTGGGGATTGCTTATTAGAGATAGGGTCATAGCACCCCAGAATGAGTTTGAGTGTATTAATAGGTTGAGTGGCATATAAATTCTGATCGATATGTGGAACGCCACGAAATCGATAGGAGTTTCTAAACATTTGAACCAGGTAAACCGACACAGTATGGTTTTGAAGCGGGTAAATGAAATAATTTTACCCAAACTATATTTTAATATAAAAGAAATAATTTTTTGAAATTATTATTAGTATAAATTGACGTGTTTGGATGTTATAATCAAAATAAGATTATAAAAATAAAAATGGGTTATATAACCAAATGTAAAGTTTATAAGTATGATTTATACAAATGAGTTATAACTAAAAATGGATTAGAATTCAGAAATTTAAATCCCGAAAGGTTTGAAAATTTATTTTCAGAAAGTTATGGAAATGAAATTGGTGTGATTTTTTTTTGAATAGAAAATGTTTTTAAATGGATTTTGAAAGTGTTATAGCACTGAACTCACTTCGATCGTTGGAAAATAATTCCGATGATGATCGCGACATCATCGGTGTTCATTTTCGAGTTTTTAAGTGACGGATTGCTACCGAAGTAATTTGATTTGGAGATTTTTGTTGAAAAACAAATGTTGTTTTAGAAATTCCAAGAGAACTTATTTGGATAAAACCAAGTTTGAGTATAAAATTTCAATGAAATGTTTTGTTAAACAAAGTTTATATATATATATATTATCTCAAAATAATTTGAAATAAATACCGGGTGTTTGAATTCTAGAAACCCTTATTTAAATGTTTTGAGAAAATATCAGGAAATAAGTTTTGACTTATAAATTGAGAATGATGTTAATAAGGAAACAAAATGTGAAAATTGAATGTGGAATTGAATTTTAACTTAAGCAAGTTAAAAAGAATTTTATGAATTAGAATTTAACTCAAGCTAAGTTAAATAAAATTGAATTGGATTGAGACAATATCAAATGGAATTGAATATAGAGTGTGAATTTTAAAGTGACTATATAACCATAAGTTATAAATTTTGAATGAAATAAAATTTAAGTGAAAAAAAAACTTTGGAATTGTGAACAAATAAGTCGAATAGCTTATAAAAATTGGAATTAATGGAATAAGTACATATTTAAGCTATAAAGTGTTGTATAATCTGGAGTCAATAACTAAATGTGAATATACTCGAGTATAGAATTGATGAAAATGAGGAAAATAAGTTGTGTAACTTATTAGTTGGAAAAGTGGAATAGAAAAACCAATAAAAATGGTTTGATATTTTGGTGAAGGAAATAAAATCCAAAGTTGAATTATAAAAATGAATTTGAATTCAAGTAAATTAAATGAAGTGATTTTTGAAATAAAATCAGATATTGAAGTATAAAATGGAAGTGAACTAATTAGATAAATTAACCGAAAACCACTTCGATCCGGTTTGTGCGTTACGAAATGTGATATTTTGAAGATAATGGAGATGGTAACATTGAAGTAGATTTGGTTTGTTTAGACCCAGAACAACTTATATGGATGAATGCTATCATTGCATCATTGCCGGGAAGACAGTGGTAGCATTCTAGGTATGAATGCTATTCTAAAGGTAAATGTAACCTCAAGCCTCATCAACCGGGAATGACTAAAACAGGGGGATGCAGCAGGGCTAAGTGGATCACACCCAAGTAGGGTATGATATCACCTTTCTAGATACCCTCAGATATATTATGTTATAATTATGGATATGGTTGTGCACGAAAAAGAGAGCGTTCGATAAGGTTGGGAACACCCAGGGTGATAACATATTCGGTACTATCCAACAAGGGATAGACCAGTCCTGTGTTGCCAGGGATCCTTAGGTACGATCTCGGTACATTTTTTCTAGAGATATACTGTGACGGGCGGTACCCAGTAGTCAGTCATTGTATGGAATCCAGTATGCACTATGAGCATATAAAGTTTTGATTGTATACCAAATATTGCTGAAACGTAAGATGCAAGCATTTCAGTTATTTTTTAATTTACTTTCTGTAGACACTATTTTAATATCATATGATTTTAATATAAAATGTTTTAGTTATCGTAAGGTAAAAACCTGTCGTGTTTATTTGTGACGTGGTCTTACGAGATACCTTTGTTTTCAAAGGATTTTTGAAATATAATTAAATTCAAATTGAGTGTGTTTTCTCACGCTGGTTTTTCAGACTGACTCGGGTGTTATTTTATTATAATGCTCAGGTCAGACCGAGTATTAAAGATTCAGGATAGGATACTATGGAGCTCAGGAGACGAGCTGGGTGATAGAGTCATATACCCGTACTTTATTGTATTCCGCTGTGTGTAGACTGTATAGTCAGCACTGGCGAGGCTAGTTATAATAACTGTCCATATTGATGTATTGATTGTTGCACTCCGATGACTGTATATATATTTACAGCTACAGATTCTTTTGTATAAAAATATGTTATTATATATTATATTTTGTTCTGCTGCGATTGTGAGATTCTGTGTTGTTGTTTCTATCTTCTTCTATTTTTTCTTCTTCACCCCTAGTAATCGGTATTTTCGGCACTTGAATATTTGGCATGTCATATAGTGAATGTATTTATGTCGATTTTCGAAGGTCGAAAATTCTGGTTTGCTACAAAATTAGTTTTATTAAGTTTCATAATTCATTATAGAACAAATCCATTTAGTTAAAGTCCCACTAAAGTCTCGCTAAATCCCCATTAAAGTACGTAACGCTCTTGGACCACTACGCTTTTTCAGTTAAGCACTTTAAACAGAAGGCCTGCTTAAATCCTTGATATTTGCTGCTACACCCGCTAAATCAATGTACTTTAACACCTACTTTAGCTACATTAGTACAAAAGTTATTTGACCAGTTCTCCTTTAAACCAAATTAACAAAGTTAGGGTAAAGGCCTAAGTTAGAAATCTTTTTTAGTAACCAAGTCAAGACTGCATAAATCATGATATTCTTCATATTATTTTATATGATTAATTTTTTTTTTCTTACATAAACGATATGAGAACGAGGATAAATTAGCTTCGTAGATCTAATTTATTTTCAATAGACGCCTTTGCGCCTTCGCTATTTTTCTTTATATACCTGATTTACCCATGCTATAATTTTTTGCACCTTCACCACTATAGAACTGCCAAGCACTTTAACAACACAAAAATGAACAGAGCGTAGTAATAGGCATCTACACCTTCGGCGCCAATAGCTCGTTAAATACTATCAGCAAAAGAGTCTCTAAAAATACATGATAATTGTGACACTTCATACCCAAAGGTTAAAGATCCTTCATATCATTACATTTTGTTATGTCATAAGCTCCATCCGGGTAAAATTTTGAACTCACTCGTATAATCTTCATTGACGCTTATTTTCTGAACTCGTAATAAGCAGGATATTTGAAACTTGGTCGTTCGCTATCAATTTTTAGCATAAGACGACTACATTATAAGGCGATATCCTTTCTTACTTCAAATTATCTTTTTTGCCTTTCACGTTCATTATCCTGTTAAAAAATTTCTTGTATACATTTTGCTCACTATGCATTATATCTATATTATGTCAAAGTTTTTGATTTTTTTAGTATGGTAACTTCCAAAATTTACTTTCTTTGCACCAATTGTGATACTCTCCTTTACTAAGAATTTTTGGCTCCTTTTCTATCTAGTGTATTTTAGAATAATTTTTCACGAGCCCATACACGACTTCTTCGCTACTCATAATGGTAGGAGGCTTTAAAGTAATAGTTTTATTTTGCCTGAATTTTTCCTTCTCAAATATAAAACTACATGCAAAACGACAATGTTGATCTTACAAACACCATTTGCCACCATTTATGAGTCAAAACGATTCCGTCGAATCCATAAAAATAGGACATGCGAATTTTCCTTTAGTACTCTATCCAAAAAGCATCCCACATGCAGAAAAATCACTTATTATCCATATCAAAGAAGCAAACTTTTTAAATTCTTTTTTGAAACGTCATACTCAACCACACTCACTATCCACAGTTTGTTAACTTATCAACCAAAGGCTACATGTTTATCCTGTTTTTTAATTTTTAGGCCCAAGGAACAATTATAGCTTGAAATTTGTATAAATTCTTCCTATACAACAATTGAAGGAGATTGTAAGGTGTTCAAATAACCGTCCACATTGAATAGGTTTACCGAATGAAGCAAATGGTTCAAAACCATCTTTATACAAGCCAAGCCTTACATTTTGGGATTCTTTAGCAAAATCATGGTATATGTTATCAATATGTTTCCAAGATTCTCCATCTGAAGGATGAGATAAAAGACTTTCATCTCATTTTAGTTCACTATGCCATCGCATGTGTTTTCCGTAATAGCATATGTATATGACCTTTGCTGTCTAGGCGTAATCGAGAAATATTGCAGCCTGGTGAAAGGTACGCCTTTGTCACAAAGTTTTTGTCGACTTATATCTAGGTTGTTTATAGAACTTACATAACGTCAAATTCTTATCATCCTTCCTATAAATCATGCACCCAGATGGACATGTGCCAATTTTTTCATCTGGTAATCCAAAGACATAGACCACCTTTTTAAGTAAGTACCAGTTCTCTACCAAAGCATTGTTAGGTGGAAGCATTTCTTTACACAAATTAAGAGTTGCGTTCATTAGGTTTTTTGATGTATTTTATTTAGACTTTATAACGATTAACCTAGGCGTTATTGACAAGTATGTCATTTTACAACCTTTATACAGTGGTAGTTTTGATGCTTCTAACAAGTCAAAAAACTTTTTCGCTTTTGAGTCAAATTCTTCTTCCAAATCTGGTTTATCAGTCCTCATACTCGGACCAACAATATCATGAATCATTTTAGTTAGTCTATTTTATACATCTGTTTTTTCTTCAATAGTGTGTTCATATCAATCCACATCTATATTATGGCCTCTTCTTATACAACATGATCATCTTCTCCATCATATATCCATTGATAGTTTGGTATAAACCATATTCATTTAAATGTAACATCATAGTACAATACTCTAGAAGTTTCAGACAATGACATTTCAAACACGGACATCAAACTTCTTTCATATTATTTTACTACGAGGTGTCACTTTCATGAATGCTTCCAACTACTTCTAAAATGGGGTGGTATCGTTCCTCTTTTTCACCTTTATAGTACATCCAAATTCGAACTTTCAAATAAGCCATCTTTTATACTCTACAAATAAACAAAAATTATATTATATTTCACATTATAGTGTGTATTTTGTTAATAAAACCAAATATTTTAATAATACAGTATATTATTGTTATTTTATTAGTAATATTATTAATATCATATACTATTGTCATTATTATTATTATTAATAATGCAATATAAATTATTGTGTTTTATTATTAATACTGTATTATTATTGAATTTTTATTATTATTACCCTATTATTGTTAGCTTTTCAATACCATACCGATAATAATGAATTTATCAAAATATTTCAATACAATGGAATTCACAAATAATTTCAAAGCTATACCAATGGATTTCTACACCTTTTTGTAATGACTAGTCATCCCACTTCCGACTACAAATGTGATGAAATTTACATTTTGTAAATCATTTCTAATTGAACGATTAACCGATAAGAAGGAAGTGTTGTCAAATTTTTATTATTCACTAATTTGAAATTATTTATGAAATGTAACACTTCATATTTTTTAAATAAAATAAATAATTAGTTTCTTCCTTCTACATTCAAATTTTTGCTATCGGTGTTTTACATTCATTTCTCTTAATTCCAAAGCCGTTACAAAACCCTTGCATCAAATTCCATTTTTTTCTTCCTTCTACATTTCTAAATGAAAACTCTTTAGAATAAACTTCAAATCAAATAAAAACGAGGGTATAGTCCAAATGCTTAGTGAGAGAAATAGAAGAAGGAAAGTAAACATGCAAATCGAATTAAAGGGAAAATGTTTGAAGACTTGTATTGGGAGATTTCTTCAAAATATCATATAAGGTGAGTGAGTTTATCTACAACATTAGTAGAATGAGATAAGTAATTAAGTTTCATTTATACATCTATTTTGGATTAAAAATATAATTTTTAATTTGAATTGATAATGTTTCATTGAAGATCTATAGGAAGCCATATTTCACTTTCTTTTTAGTAATATAATTAATAGAAAAATAAGGGAGGGTAAATTGATTAAAATTCACCCTCAAAGTTGTTTAGATCTAATTTATGCGATAAATTTGAATTAATAAAAGAGAATCTATGTATACGCCATTTAAAAAATTTCTGTTTGATTTAATCTTCTTTGAATAAAACTTAATATACGTAGATGAATCATTTATACATAAAAATTGGATAAATTATCTAAAGAGTTTAGGAATGAATAAAGTTGAAATTGTATATAAATACTTGTTAAAATATGAAGCATACATTTATATGTAAGTCCACAATGAAGATAAAGAGGAAAACAAGGAAAATATGCATGTTCAACAGTCTGAAAAGTTAGAACAGACGTTTGAATTTAAGTAAATTGAAACCAAAAAGAAATACGTTGAAATTTGACTAGTTTAGACGTTTGAAATCTGGATTTGGACATCATAAATAGAGGTCAGATGCCTAAAAATGAATTCAAACGTTTGATTACCTACACATGCTTTGGTACAGGAGTTCAGATATCTGAACTAAATATTCAAACGTCTAAAGGATGTGTTTAGACGTTTGAATTATTGTTTGAAGTCCAGGTTGATCCTGGACCGAGTGCAGGCCAAGTAGGATAGTTTGAAGATATTTGTTCCCATTTCCTTAACATTCGAGAGTTCACATAGCTATGTAGAGCTATGTAACATGCTGGACTTGTTTCATATATGGTGACATGCCTAGGTTGACACTTCATAATGCTGTATAACGTGATACTCAATGCGAAGTGTGATTATATTACAATTAGATGCTCTTATTGTTAATGTAGCCGGCTTCGATCACATATTTGCTGACTGCGGAGGTGAGGGGATGAAGATACCACAATAGTAGGATGAGCACGCGATTGCACGTGCCTATAGAAGAGTCGAATTGTTTATAGACCCTTTTTCTGGAGGTTGAATGATAAAGTGCATATATGCACCAACAAGGAGGTTACTCAATGCTTTAGTGGCAAGTTATCATCAGGTTTTTGTGCCCAGTGTGCGCACTTAAGTATTATGATGTATACTTGATGCCGTGCAGCTTAAGCAGTTCAATTATTGAGAATGTTTACTCAATCTATAGTTGTAACAACCCACGATTTTGGTCATTTAATTTTGAATATTTAATTAATTTCAGTGATTAAAATATTGGTTTAAAAGCTCTAAAGCTTGAATTAAATTATAGGATTGTTTACAAATCTTTGAATTTTTTGATTTTAAGTTGAATATTAATTCTATAGATTTAATGGACTTGTTTAACTCCTTTTAAATTTATAAATAATAACAGTCAATTTATTTCGTAAATTTATTTACAGAAATAAATGATTCAGATAAATAATCAAAAATTATATTTTTATTTTTAGGACTCGATTTCTGATGACGTATATTAATTTATTTTACCTAATTTTTCTCTGATTTTTAATTTGGAAAATATTTAAATTATCCGTTTGAAGTTTTATTGTCAAATAGTTGTGTTTTTGGTGATTTTACAGAATCAGTAAACCAGTGTATATTTTTATTGTTTTAGAATCATGCCGCTGTTCAGAGCGCGATCATATTTTCCTTTTAACATTCCGAGTTCGTATGCAAACATAATGCAGCGCCGTGAGATACCGATAATAACACTTAATATACATATACATATACACACACATACATACATAGCTTTAGTCAAACATTTCGTACAACGTAGCTCGCCAACATGTTTTCCTGTTTCCCTATTCTTGTTTTAGTTCACAGTGAGAATAAGAAAAATGGCCATATACTTTAAAATTCAAAATCTTAAAACCTATTCATCGAAAAATTATGAAGTAAATATCTTTGGAATCCCTGGAGGTAGATCTTCGAGATGATATGGGAATGGTGGAGCTCGATGGAGATTTGGTGAGTGCGATAGTATGATTGAAAGGGGACTTTTAGGCTAGGGTTTTAGCTTCCTTGAAATGGAGTAAGATTTAGCTCATTCAGAGGGCAGATTTGGATTCAACGGATTGATAACGTCTTGTAGCCGAAAGTTAGGCGGTTCGATCGTCATTGGTGGTGTGCTATGTCGCATAGCAACTGCGACCACTGGGTAGTCGCGTTTTTCTGGGGAGGCTCGGGTGAGAGTTCGTAGTGATGGTCGAGGAGAGGGTAAGGCGAGGAGTTGGAAGGTGAAGTCGGAAACTGGTTCGTTGAGTGTGGAAAGAAGGGGAGTGTGCATGCACTAAGAAGCGGACATGAATGTACATGAAGAGTGGTGTTTAAGTTAGGGGAGAAGAAGCCTCAGATGCGAGTTATATTCACTTGGGCTTTGGGTCGCATACTTGAGGGTGAGAACTTAGTTTAATTGATTGAAATTATTGAATATATTTGTAATATAAAATCAAAAATTATAAATTTCACAACTCTCATATACGAGGTCCGATTGAGAAGCCATCAATCACGTTGGAATCATGTTGCCGTCCTCTATTTGATGTAGTTGAATTAGTTGCATTTGGAACTAGCTGAATTTGGAGCTATAGTCGAACGTTGTTCGACTATAGACCAAACTGAACGCTTCGGTGACAAGTGAAACTATGGTGAGTTAAACTTACCTTTTTGATTTACAAATATAATATTATATAGATTAAATTTATTTATATCTGCTTGAACTGATTGAATTGGCTGGTTGATTGAATTTGGTCTAGGACCACGATATAGCATCTTGAAATGCTATAAGATTGGTTGAATTCGATCTAGGATCGCGATATATCATATTGAAATGCTATTAGATTGTTTGAGTTTTAAACTTGTATTCAAACTTGTTTTAAGTAATGGATCAAATATGATTAAATTGATATTGATTTTGATTAATATAACTACGTTGTTTAAAATTATAATGTAGTTAATGTAAATATACTTCTTAGTGTTATCTATTTGGCCAAATAGACATTGTTTATTAAATGTAAGGGTTTATCTTTGAATGACATTGGTTAGCAGAATAATCCCCGTTCTGATATTATATTAATTTGGACATTTATTTAAATGTCAATTGATTGTTAATTATGGATTGGTTGACATATATTATTGATTATGAAAATACCGGTGATTTGACTTGAGAAGTTAAATGGAAGGTATTGGCAGCTTGATAAGCACCACTAGGATTGCCAAGCCTTTTCTAGATTCGGAAATTTTAGATTCGATTAACTTCTAATTTTATAAATTGGAAGGAAAATGTTTTTAATTATTTCTATATATACCAAAAGCTCTATTAATAATTAATTACAGATGTTCGAAAAAATAATTTGTAAGTTAATTACTATAATATCTATAGTGTTATAAAATAAATTATTTTATTAATGTTTTGAAAGATAATAATTATTTTGTTATTAGTAATTTAAAACTAGATGATTATTTCATTAAAAATATTGTTAAAGATAATTAATTTTATTTAAAAGGTTGTTTATAGTTATTTTATTTTATTTATCTATTGGAGACGTTTAAAGGTTTAAGAATTTATTTATTATATTATTAAAAATGTTTTTAGTTATATTTCTTTTATATTTTTTAAAAATGATTAAAGCTAACTTTATGATGTTTTAGTATTTATTATAAAATAAATAAATTGTTATAAAAAGATTTATTTATAAAAGGATTTATGTATTGGAGTTTATAACTTAGGAAGAGGATTGGAATTGGAAAGAGTTGGATTTTGAAAGATTGTGGGAAAGAGGATCTTAAATGGTTAGTAATTAAAAATGAAAATTTTATAAATGGGTTAGGAGATTATAAAAGAGTACTTTTATAAATAAAAACTGGAAATTTATAAGGAATTCCATAAGTAGATTGTGCGAATTTATTTAGAAGATATTTTAAAATAGAAAGAGAGTTGAAGAAAAGGGAGGGTATTTTGGGATATGATACCTTTGTTTGAAGGGTACTTATGTTTTATCATTTAAATATGATCTTGAAATAAGTAAATCATTCTAAGCGATCAGTTATGATACTTATACCATTTTGTAAGTATATGGGAAAGGTTCTTCAAGTTTCGAAAAGAATGATTTGAAAATATACCTATACCATTAAAATAAGTACATGGTTATATTTTCTAAGTATCGAAAATATTGTGTTTTGTGAATATAGTTATTCTATTGAGACAAGTATATTGAAGTGATTTCCCAGTATTTGAAAAGTGATTTTAAATTAATGAATGTGAGCCTCAGTGGGTTCCATGGGAAATAAAATCTATGATTTGAATGTTTGTTTATTCGATGGTTAAATAACCGACTATCGAATTTTGACTCAGAAGTAACTTTGGAAATATCTAGGAGAAACACGTGAGCTATATGGCACAGTCATCTCTGATGATGCTATACTGTACGTATAAACTCGATTCGATCTCTTAGGACAACGATAAGGAAATCCGTCCACTAACGGTTAGGAGGTGATCTCTACTCTTATCTTTGTCTATTTATTTCCTAAAGAACCAGGGTTGAATTTCCTGGAAATGACCGAATGTTATTTTGAAGAGACCGGGATTCAGATCTTTTATCCGAAAATCACTTCGATCCTACTTAAGCATTGCGAAATGAAGACACCATGAAGATGATGAGAATTCAGAGACGGAGCTCTCAAGTGTTTCGTTCGGTCCCAGAACGAACTTTTATGGATCAATGCTGGCATTGCGCTGTTGCCTGGAGGGAAGTGTTAGCATTCCAAGTGGGAAGTGCTAAATAAAGGTAATCGTAGCCTCAAGCCTCATCAACTGAGAAAATGACTAAACCAGGGACATGTAGCAGGGCTATGTGGGTCGCTCCCATTAGGGTATGATCATTCCAAGATCTAGTGTCGATATCTCTATATATGCTTCGGGGCCCATGATGGTTGTTTATCAACCATGGGGTGATCATATTCGGTGCTATCCAGTAAGGGGTAGTGCCGGTTCTGAATAGCTGAGGTGTAGTTGCGATTGCGACCTCTCGTACCTAGAGGTGTACAGATTCATTGTGTAGACCCTTACCCTTTCATAGTTGGAATCCATTCTCTAATATGTGCCTAGAGATTTGATTGTATATCTATTATGCTGGAATTTAATAATGTAATAATTTCAGCTATGATTAAGTAATAGTATCTAGACACTATCATAATATCATAGGATTTTATATGAAATGTTTGGTTATCGTAAGGTAAAAACCCGTCCGTGTTTATATGCCACGTGGACTTAAGAGATACCTTTGTTTTCAAAGGTTTTTATAAAATTAAAATCCAATTGGATGTGTTTTTCTCACTCTGGTTTTCCAGACTGACTCGGGTTTTATTTTATTATAATGCTTGGGTCAGACTGAGCATATTTACAGATTGCTATGGATGCATTGTAGCTCTGGAGACAAGTTGGAGGTCTTCAAGTCATATTCTCATATATGTTTATTTTCCGTGCTTTGTTATTGAAATTATCAGCAATTGTGAGGATAGGTTGTTATAACTGTTCAAGCTGATAATTGTGATTGTTGTTGTACTCTGATGGATGCATGTATATAATAGTTCTCTTTCATAAATATCATTGATATTATATTATATGTTGTTCCGCTGCGATTTTGAGATTCTGCGTTATTTTTAGTTTCTTTTCTCTTCTGCTTCTCTTCTTCTTTTTTCTTTCTTTCTCATAACTATCCATCTTTCTATTCGATTTAGGTTGGACATGTGTGGTTTATTGTCGGCTTGAATGGTATGGAAAAGCGGGTTATTACACGTGGTATCAGAGCTTAGGTTGGGTGAACACCTGGGCTTTGGTGGGGTTAACTCATTTGAGATAAGGTAAGTGAGACCCTAGAATGAGTTTGAGTGTATTATATTTATATTTATATGAGCGCGTATTTGTTAGTGATATAAATATGTTTTATATTGTTTTGATTTATGGGTGAGTGATTATGAGTTCTATTCGATACAGAAGGAACAACTGTATCGATAAGGGTTTCTAAACGCTTAAACAAGCCAAATCGACATAGTATTGTTTTTAAATTGGGTAAATGAAATAATTTTACCTACAATATATTTTTTATATAAATGAATACTTTTCTGAAATTAGTATAGTCATTGTTATCCGGCCTTTTGGTAAGGCCGTGACACCAATAACTCGACTAGGAACCAAGGACAGTCTGTCCCGAAGATAGGTTATACACAAGTTCATTGTGGATACTGGTAAATTTTGCCCGAGTCCGAATCGAGCTACAATCGATATGGTATGACTAGCAAAGCTGTGAAAGCCAATGTTCCAAATTTCAAGTCAATCGAAGTTAGTATGCTTGAGATATTGACCAATCAAAATCAAGGAAAGCATCTACAATTCATATCCAACACTGGTTCGTATCCATGGGAAGAAGCAAACTCATTCGTGTCTACCCACTTCATAGCCATGGCCAAGCAACGCCTTCGTTCGTACCCATGGAGAGAGTAGTCAAGCACGTATCCATCCAGGGAGTTCCCTTCATATCCATCCAGGAAGTTCCCTTCGTATCCATCCAGGATTTTACCCCGGTTCTTGTCCATCAGAGAAAGGCAACACAACTCGTATCGATTGTTCACTCGACTAATACGATGGAAGAAACCAAATAACGACACGAATTCATCGACACGAAGTCGCTCCCAAAACTGATATGAATGATGTAGATAACCATCGATACGAGGCAAGCTACAAAGCTCGATACGAGGTGGAGTATAGTCGATTGATACGAGAGGAGGATTTTGGATCGATACGAAAGAAGCCTAGAAGATAGGAAGACTCGGTCACTAGGCATGAAAAGTGGATCGATCCTAGAAGATAGCGCCACGTCACATAGAAAACACGTGCCTGACATCGATACGAAGTAGAGCGACATGAATTAGAGCGATACGAGCTCGGCTACACATTGAAAATCCAAACTTGCATCGATTATAACTCAAAATCTACAAGTCCAAATGCCACCAAATTTTCACAGGAGCTTACATACAACCTCAAGAATGTGCTTGATCGATCTCAGCCCAAAATGACCATTTCTTGATCGATATGAATTGAACACGTATCGCTCTTAGATCAAGTTGAAATCACCAGGGATCGTTCCCGTGGGCCCACCGACGTGAGAGAAGAAGTCATCCGAGTTTGGGGTGAGATATTTGCAGCTTACACCTATAAATAGCAGTCCAAGGGCTTCAGAAAAGGGACTTTTGGATGCTAGAACGCCGATACTCTGCTGAAATCATTGTTGTATCTCGATTGTACTGTTGTAAACATCTGTAATCAGCGAGTAGTATCAATAAATAACAAACTTTCTATAGTGGATGTAGGCTACAAGTCAAACCACTTTAAATCTCCATGTTCTTATACTTCTGTTTGTCTGTTTTTGGTGTGTTTGTTAGATTAACCTCATTTTTCATTTATTTTCTTCACTTTGATCTCTTCAAACACGCCCGAAGAGCGTTGTGCCCAATTTTGGTACAAACAGTTATATATAGTGTGTTGGGTGTTAGGAAATAATAAACATTTATTGTTTATTGGTTGTACTCAAATAGTTATGGACATTTTGTTGGTTAAAATTAAATACGAACAACTTGTGAATTTGGTTTCACAGTTGACTATAAGGTGTTCGATGATAATTTTGAGTTTGATTTTAAATATTAATAAAAGTTATCCATTACAGTCTATACTAAGACAATAATGGTGAAAATGATCTTATATAAGACGTGAAATCATTTAAGTTGGATTTATAAATATAAATTATAAACAAGAATTTAAAACTGAGAATTTGAGTACTTAACTCCCAGAAATTTAAATGGTTTTCCAAATTTTTATGAGTAATAATAATTGCATTATTAAAAAGTGTTTTGGAATAGAAATTTTCTTTAAATATGGTTTATAAATAAAAATGGACTTAAACTAAGAAATTTAGAACTCAAAACCGATATTTGGAAATTGTTTTCAAATTTTTGGCAAAAATAAAAATGGTATTATTTTGAAAGTATTGATTAATAGAAATATTGAAAAAGGATTTGGAAGAGTTAAAAAGCACTGAACTCTCCTTGGTCGCTGGGAAATAACTCCGGTGATGGCTGCAGCATCATCGGTGTTCATTTTCAGGTTTCTAAAGTAAGGAATTGCTACCATGATAGAAATTGGTTATTGTATTGTTTTGGGTAAAACAAAATTGTTTAAAATTTCCAAAGGATGATTTGATATATACACAAAAAGGATTCATGTATATAAATATTATTTCAAAATGATTTGAAATAAAAACTGGCTTTAAAATTATGAAACTTTTAGCTAAGTGAGATTATAGACTCATAAATCTTAACCATTTGGATTATTGGTTGGTGTATCTCATTTCGAGATATTGTTGGGTAATTTTCATTTATTGATATGAAAAGGAATTTTTATCGATTTTGAACAGTCGGGGTTTCCAATTTGATATAGAAATCTGAATCTAATTGTTGTGAGAAATTTAAGAAATAAGTTTCGTAACTTATTAATTTGAGATGATAATAATTTAAAACAAGTTTTAAATTTGCTAAATATTCTAGTTAAGAAAACAATTCTGAATATTGTATATGTACTCTTAGAAAATACAAGGGTATTTTGCAATTATAAACTCGAGTTATAGAATGTTAATAGACTTGAGTAATATTTCTTAAGTAACATAGCGATTCTTTGGAAGTAATAAAAATCTTGGATGTGTTTTATTAATGAAGACAAGCCTTGAAAAATGTTTTGTGCCCTGGTGTAACATTAATAAAATGACTTCGGAAATGAATTCTAGTATTAATTAAGTATATGAACTTAAGACAAATGGATAATAAACTTAAGTATGCTTTATAAAATGTTGTAATAAACTTAAGTGTGGAGAAGCTGTAAGATGAAGTGTGGCTTTTGAAATGTGTAAAAACTTGAGTTTTAAAGTGTTGATAAAACTAAGTTGTGTTTCATAAGATGTTTATAAACTTTAATTGTGAAATATTTGAGTTCTTAAGTAATTTGTTCTGAAATGGGTTAAAATAAAAAATAGTGTTTAATGAAAATAAATTTAAACAAAAGTTCATAAATAATTTTAGTTTAAAGGAGAATATACTAAGAAATAATAAATGTGAATTAAAAATAATTGGTACACCCAAGAAAAGTAAATTTGAAATTAAACTATGAGGTAAAATTTAACTTTGGTAAAGTTAAATAAAATGATTTATAAAATGGTTTATAAATGAATTTAGTATAAAAGGGAAGTACTATTGGTATAATTAATTGTGATTTAAAGTGAAGGCGAATAAAAAGAATTTGGTATAATTAAGGAACCAACTGAAATACATACGTATGTTATATGAAGACCATTTGATTCGCATAATTGATTTGATCCAGATTTGAGTACACGATTTCGAGGTTATTTACACTGGTCTAAATTAGGAATTTTCGCTCGATTCTTGACGGTGAATACTGGATACAGGTTTTTGATTTGAATCCAAAGTTTTCTATCATAGTATACGACTATGCAAAGAGAACGGCGATTTCTAATTAAGGAACCGGATCGAAGTCCGCTCTAGGTAAGTCAAGTGGACGATACCAGTTCGGAAATGAAATTATGCGATCGAGTGAGTGATCAGATTAGATATTGTGTATGGATGGTGTATGTACATCGTACGAGTTTTAATAAATTATATATTTGATATTTGGAAATGGAAATTATTTGGTTGGATATATTTGAAATTGAGATGCAGGTTTCTGGAAGCAAAGGCCAGTTTGACGCCTTTGGTTTTATGAGTTGAGTTATTTGCCCGATAAGTAAGTACGTTTATATTATTGTTTGAATTGATGATTTTAAGTCCCAGATATGGGAGGCCACTTGGCTTTTGTTTTCTTTTGTTGGATTGGCATGTAGTGGCGATTTGTGGTTTTTCGATCGAGTCGCGCAAAGGAGACGCTGCCGAAATTTTTCGTAATTTAGGACTTAGAAAATTAAATAACCTATTCCAACTAATTTATTTTAAAAAATTAATGGGTTTGGAGGCATTTTCTTTACCTTGGCAATTTCGAGGATGAAATTCTTTTAAGAGGGGAGAGTGTAACTACCGCGATTTTGATCTTTTAATTTTGAATATTTAATTAATTTCAATGATTAAAATATTGATTTAAAAACTTTAAAGCTCGAATTAAATTATAGGATTGTTTAAAAAATTTTGAATTGTAAATAATTATTTGAACAACGATTTAAATATTTTGATTTTAAGTTGAATATTAATTCTATAGATTTAATGGACTTGTTTAACTCCTTTTAAATTTATAAATAGTAACGGTGAATTTATTTCATAATTTGTTTTATAGAAATAGACGATTCAGATAAATAATCAGAAATTTTATTTTTATTTTTAAGACTCGATTTTTGATGACGTATTATTAATTTATTTTACTGATTTTTTTATGATTTTTAATTTAGAAAATATTTAAATTATCAGTTTGACGTTTTATCGTCAAATAGGAGTGTTTTAATGATTTTACAGAATCAGTAAACCAGTGTATATTTTTATTGTTTTGAAATCACGCCGCTGTTCTGAGTGTGATCATATTTTTGTTTTATTGTTTTGAGTCCGTACGCAAATGGAATGCAGTGCCATGAGATAGCAATAATAGCACTTAATATATATATATATATAGCTTAACTCAAACATTTCGTACAACACAGCTCGCCAACATGTTTTCTTGTTTCCCTGTTCTTGTTTTAATTCACAGCGAGAATAAGAAAAATGGTCGTATACTTTAAAATTCAAAATCTTAAAACATATTCATCAAAAAATTATGAAATAAATATCTTTGGAATCCCTAGAGGTAGATCTTCGAGATGATATGGGAATGGTGGAGCTTGGTGGAGATTTGGTGAGTGCGACAATATGATTAAAAGAGGATTTTAGGCTAGGGTTTGAGTTTCCTTGAAATGGAGTAGGATTTAGCTCGTTCAGAGGGCAGATTTGGATTCGGCAGATTGATTAACGTCATGTAGTCGAAAGCTAGGTAGTCTAGTCGTGATTAGTGGTGTGCGATGTCGCATAGTAGCTGCGACTGGGGGTAGTCGCGTTATTCTGGAGAGGCTCGGGTGAGAGTTCATGGTGATGGTCGAGGAGAGGGTGAGGCGAGGAGTTGAAAGGCGAAGTCGGAAACTGGTTTCATTAAGTGTGGGAAGAAAGGGAGTGTGCGTGCACTAAGAAGCGGACATGAATGTACAAGCAGAGTGGAGTTTACGTTGGGGAAGAAGAAGCTTCAGATGGGGGTTATATTCATTTGGCTTTGGGCCACATACTTGAGGGTGAGAACTTAGTTTAATTGATTGAAATTATTGAATTTAATTGTAATATAAAATCAAAAACTTATAAATTTCACAACTCTATCATACGAGGTCCAATTGCGACGTCCAATCGCTTTGGAATCATGTCGCCGTCCTTGATTTGATGGAGTTGAATTAGTTGCATTTGGAACTAACTAAATCTGGAGCTATAGTCAAACATTGTTCGAATATAGAACAAACTGAACGCTTCGGCGACAACTGGAACTATGGTGAGTTAAACTCATCTTTCTGATTTACTAGTATAATATTGTGTAGATTAAATTTATTTATATATGCTTGAACTGATTGAATTGGCTGGTTGATTGAATTTGGTCTAGGATCACGATATAGCATCTTGAAATGCTATTAAATTGGTTGAATTTGATCTAGGATCGCTATATAACATCTTGAAATGCTATTAGATTGTTTGAGTTTTAAATTTGTATTCAAACTTGTTTCCAGTAACGGATCATATGTGATTAAATTGATAGATTAATATAACTACGTTGTTTAAAATTATAACGTAGTAAATGTAAGTATACTTCTTGGTGTTATCTATTTGGTCAAATAGACAGCTTTTAATAAATGTAAGGGTTTATCTTTGAATCACATTGATTAGCAGAATAAATCCCTGTTCTGCTATTATATTAATTTGGATATTTATTTTAGCATCAATTAATTGTTAATTATGGATTGGTTTACATATATTCTTGATTATGTAAATACCGGCGATTTGACTTGAGAAGTTAAATGGAAGGTATTGGTAGCTTGATAAGTACCACTGGGAGTGCCGGACCTTTTCTAGATTCAGAAATTTTGGATTCGATTAACTTCTAATTTTATAAATTGGAAGGAAAATGTTTTTAATTATTTCTATATATACAAGGAGCTCTATTAATAATTAATTACAAATGTTTGAAAAAGTTATTTTTGTAAGTTAATTACTATATTATCTAAAGTGTTTTAAAATAAATTATTTTATTAATGTTTTGAAAGATAATTATTATTTTGTTATTAGTTATTTAAAACTAGATGATTATTTCATTAAAAATATTATTGAAGATAATTAATTTTATTTAAAAGGGTGTTTTAAGTTATTTTATTTTATTTATCTATTGGAGATGTTTAAAAGTTTAAGAATTTATTTATTATATTATTAAAAAAAATTCAGTTATATTTCTTTTATATTATTTAAAAATGATTAAAGCTACGTTTATGATGTTTTAATATTTATTATAAAATAAATAAATTGTTATAAAAAGATTTCTTTATAAAAGGATTTATGTAAAGGAGTTTATAACTTGGGAAGAGGATTAGAATTGGAAAGAGTTGGATTTTGAAAGATTGGAAAAGAGGATCTTAAATGGTTAGTAATTAAAAAGGAAAATTTTATTAACGAGTTAGGAGATTATAAAAGAGTACTTTTATAAATAAAACTTGGGAATTTATAAGGAATTCCATAATTGAATTATGGGAATTTATTTAGAAGATATTTTAAAATAGAAATAGAGTTGAAGAAAATGGAGGGTATTTTGGGATATTATACATTTGTTTAATGGATACTTATGTTTTATCATTTAAATATGACCTTGAAATAAGTAAATCATTCTAAGCATTCAGTTATGATACTTATACCATTTTGTAAGTATATGGGAATGGTTCTTCAAGTTTCGAAAAGAATGATTTGAGAATATACTTATACCGTTAAAATAAGTACATGGTTATGTTTTCTAAGTATCAAAAATATTGCGTTTTGTGAATATAGTTATTCTGTTGAGATAAGTATATGGAAGTGATTTCCCAGTATTTGAAAAGTGATTTTAAATTAATGAATGTGAGGCTCAGTGGGTTCCATGGGAAATAAAATCTATGATTTGAATGTTTGTTTATTCGATGGTTAAATAACCAACTATCGAATTTGGACTCAAAAGTAACTTTGGAAATATCTAGGAAATACATGTGAGTTATATGGCACAATCGTCTCCGATGATGCTGTACTATGAATATAAATCTCGGTTCGATCTCTTAGGATAATGATAAGGAAATCCATCCACTAACGATTAGGAGGTGATCTACGCTCTTATCTTTGTTTGCTTATTTCCTAAAGAACTAGGGTTGAGTTTCCTAGAAACGGTCGAATGTTATTTCGAAGAAATCGGGATTCAGATCTGTTATCCAAAAACCACTTCGATCCAACTTAAGCGTTGCAAAGTGAAGACATCATAAAGATGATGGGAATTTAGAGACGAAGTTCTCAAGTGTTTCGTTTAGTCCTATAACGAACTTGTATGGATGAATGCTGGCATTGCATTGTTGCCTGGAAGGTAGTGTTAGCATTCCAAGTGGGAAGTTCTAAATAAAGGTAATAGTATCCTCAAGCCTCATCAACTGGGAATATGACTAAAGCAGGGACATGCAGCAGGGCTATGCGGCCTCTCTTATTAGGGTATGATCATTCCAAGATCTAGTGTCGATATCTCTATGTATGCTTCGGGGCCCATGAAGGTTGTTTATCAACCATGGGGTGATCATATTCGGTGCTATCCAGTAAGTGGTAGTGCTGGTCCTGAGTAGCTGAGGTGCCGTTGCGATTATGACCTCCCGTACATTTTATCTTAAGGTGTACGGATTTGGTGGGTAGACCCTTACCCTTTCAAGTTGGAATCCATTCTCCAATAAGCGCCTATGGACTTGATTGTATACCTATTATGCTGGAATTTAATAATGTAACAATTTCAGCTATGATTAATAAGTAATTGTATCTAGGCACTATCATAATATCAGAGGATTTCATATGAATTGTTTTGGTTATCGTAAGGTAAAAACCCGTCCGTGTTTATGTGCGGCGTGATCTTACGAGATACCTTTGTTTTCAAAGATTTTTATAAGATTAAAATCCAGTTAGGTGTGTTTTTCTCACACTGGTTTTTCAGACTGACTCGGGTGTTATTTTATTTTAATGCTCGGGTCAAACTGAGCATATTTACAGATTGCTTTCGATGCATTGGAGCTCATGAGACAAGTTGGAGGTCTTCAAGTCGTATTCTCGTATATGTTTATTTTTCACTACTTTGTTATTGAAATTATCTGCAATTGTGAGGACAGGTTGTTATTACTTTCCAGGATAATAATTGTGATTGTTGTTGTACTCTGATGGATGTATGTATATAACAGTTCTCTTTCGTAAACATCATTGATATTATATTATATGTTGTTCCACTACGATTGTGAGATTCTTTGTTGTTTTCAGTTTCTTTTCTCTTCTTTCTTCTTTCTTTCTCTTAACTATCTATCTTTCTGTTCGTTTTGGGTTGGGCATGTATGGTTTATTGTCAGCTTGAATGGTACAGAAAAGCAGGTTGTTGCAATGTTAGGTAGTTTACTATTGAGACTGGTTACTCGATGTATTCCTTGGTTTACTTAATTTTGGATGTCCAACCTCTGGATGGAAATCTTCATAGATTATTATTGGATTTAGGACGGTTACCCTATAGTGTGTAAATTGACTAATTCCTTATTCACAATACACACAAACAAATGAACACCCATGGGTAGTGTAGATTATAATTGATAATTTAACTACCTTTTTACACCATACCAACAATAACATAACTCTCTCACAAGGCCTTGTTTGATCCCGTCCATTTTCCCTCTTTATATCGATTATAGGAACACAAGGTAGTAGATGAGGTGACCAAGAAGTGCGTGGAGAAGGTGGCACTTTACTTTGGAGATTTTTTTTTATTCATAGTCATTTCTTTATGTATCTTATCGTATTTATTAGTTAGACTTATGTTGCATTTCAACGTGGGGACACTATTTAGACATTTTCATTATGAATCACTGTTATTTTGGAGTAGTAGCGAATTTTGGATAGTTTTAGTATTTATATTTATTCCTTCCACTGTGAGATCTAAAAGCCTAGGATGTTTAAAACTATATTTATCTTTGTATCATGTAAACCATGAATACCAAACATTTCATACTTCTTGGCACAATGGGAGTCTAAACGCCATTAATTTGGGCCTTGAGTCTGATAAAGTTTGGCCTAAGCCTGAGGGGTATTACGTAATTTGTTACATATATCTTATTTAATGACCAATATTGTTCAAGAAAAGGTGTTTTTCTTTCTATTATATACTTGATATGTTGTGATATAGTTAATTAAATTAATTTGAATTATATTAAATAGAAAATCCTTAAATAATATGTTATGTGACAGTAATTACAATGCGTTGTAATCATGAGAAATTATCACATTAAAAATATCATATTATTTTAAATATTCCTAAAGAAGATATTTCGAGATGAGATATCAATACATCCGATAAGACTAAAAGTGCGTAATAGTCTATAAATGCTAGACAGTGTATTACTCATGGCCGTCGGAGGGCAAATAGAGTCGCATATTGATAGTTTTTAAATAACCATGGAATGACTTACTCATTATGTTGATTAGTATAATTAAGGTCAAATGGAGAATCTTAAAATAACGATGTTACACAGTTCCCTCGAGTTGAGAATACTATTGAACTTCAATATGGACACTCCACTTTAATTATAGTTAAATTGAGGCATAACATCATTGAACGACCATAGTTGGGTCTGAGTTGAAGCATTGGAAGTGAAACATTATTTAGAGAATTCATCTCCTTAGTTATATGGGGTTAGTTTCATGTCAACTATAGTCAACTCAAAGTCAAAAGCCTTGACCAGAGTAGAGTTGTTACTAATTAATATTTTTATTGAACTAAGGATGTTGTTTTTGGACTAACCAAGTTAAATTTGATCAAAATTGGAATTTTGACCAAAAATGAATTCCATAAGTCCTAATGTGGTATAGTGTTGACGAAGAGAATTGGTGTAAATAATCATTACTACTGTGCACCTCTTATAATAAGTAAAATTGGAGTTTACCCAAAAAGATGTGTAAGCAATAAATTCAGCCAGAGTGTCACACCACCAGTTGAGGAGATATGTAAACATCAAAATTCAAATTATTCAATATTAACCACTGATTGAATATACATCTTTGAGTCGCATAACCGAAATGATGAATACTCCGAATAAACCGCATGATTTAATTAATTTATAGTCATTGTAAATTAATTAAATCAGTTAATATTCATGAAATGTTAATTTTTAAATTTTATTTGATGTTTGAATACAATTAGTATTTAATAAAATGCATGTATAAAAGTTATAAACATGCGTATCGATATACGATATCGATAAAATATTTAAATTAGGTTTAAATGGATCAAATGTTCAATGGATATGAACATTTTTTAGGTCGATCATACCTCATTCTATTGCCGACTATGTATGTTATGGGAAGAGGATTCTGATGAGATTCAATTGGAAATTAAATAAGGAAGGTTTTAAAGAGGAAATTGAAACTTTTCTCTCCCCACTTAAAGCAAAATCTTCCCTCAGCTAATGCATAAGTTTTAGAGAGAGAAACAAAATTTTTACTTCTCTAAATTAACTTTAACTAGTAAATGTTACATACACGGGTGTATTTGATGCACTCATACATTTAAATTTAAATAATAAATAACATTTTAACATATTAAATAGAATGAAGATTTCATTTAAAATATTTTAGATTGGATCTAAAATCCATTTAGGTTTCATAGACTTAACTATGATCAAAATGGAATATTTTTGGAAAATCACACATTAACCCACTTCTGACTGACCGGTCCAATAGTTGCAAGAGAGCGAGGTTGGTTAAGGAATTCACCTAGCACATTTGATGTCCCAAATTAGATCCCTACAACTAGCATGATAGAGCATTCTGACATTGTGATTTGTGATTAAGAATTACCGCTTATCTCCACATATCCTGTATTGGTTGTGCTAGTCGAAAGGCTGCATGTAAAACTCATTTGTGAGGTATCTAGTTGTGTCAGTCCAAAGGAGTTTATGTTGGAGCAATACTGGTATTAAAGCCATAATGGTCTACGCCGTCTAAAATTAGCAATGTTAGGGCTAAGTGACTAAAGCCTACCCATTTAGTATGGTGTCTATAAAGGTAGTGTCGAAGGATTGAGTTTGGGTAATCAAGTACTCTACTATATCTGGCTGCTACCCTGGCCCAAAGGATGAAGTAATTCAAAAAGTTATCCTCAATATAAATGCCTAAATTGATTTTGGGTCTTGAGCTAATTTTTTAAAATATATGTTGAAAATTTTATAAAAAGTTATATTTTAAATTTAAAAATTAGGTTTTAAATATGACATGTTATAAACTTTTCAAAATTGGTTTTGAAAGTTAATATATTAATTTCAAAAAAATTATCTTAATTACTTAATTAGTTGTATTAATTAATTAAAATTAATTAATTAAATTAAAACATGTATTATGATATGTGTATATTTTCCTAAAATGTTAAAGGTAAATGAAGATAAAATTTTGAATTTAATCAATGTTATTTTAATTAAAAATATTTAATTAATTATATTAATCAATATTTAATTGATAAGTAATGTTCATGTATAATGATATGTGTACATGATTACTGTAAATGTTGTAGCCCACATTCATCTTTAAATCGTTAAGGATGAAATAAGTAAAATTCGATAGTTGAAATCAAAATTCAATTAATTAAAATGTCAATTAGAAAATTAATTAATAAAATGTGATTAAATTAAATAAAATATGATTACTAAATAGAGTGGAATTATAAGAAACCATAATTAGATTTAAGGAATGAATACATATGTATAGTACATATACCATGATTTTAGATGTGTTTGACACTTGAATCATAAGGGTTTAAGAAATAATTATTCCCTAAATCAATGTCAATCAATAAGAGATATATAAGGATTATGAATCTCTAATTTATAAGTTGCTCTTTACCATTTATATATTAATAGATTACTTGAATACTCTTTAGTTGTTGAGATTTCTTCAAGCCAAAGATTTTATGTGAAGTACTTTTTATATATTGACTAGAAAATGTAAGATATACGCATGTACTTGTTAAGCTTTCCTCAATGCATGTGCATTATTCTTAGGCTGCTACGAACAGTAGGTACAAGGAATAATCTCTCATGGCTTATTGAGCTTTCCTCAAGGTTGAAATGAGATTAGGACAAAGACCACGGGTTAAAAGTTGTATATGATACAACCGATAAGGTGTTGTCCATCACATGGGGGCCTATGGTTTGTTGAACTTCCTCAAGGCCGGAATCCCAAGAAATGCGAGTCCTAACACCACTAGAGAAATCAACATATTTTTATGTTTTTCTTAAGGATTTGAGAAACATAAAAATCTAGTGGGAACCTTATTAGAAACATGAAATGGTAACATTTAACCTTTTTAATATTGTAAGAACATTTGAATTGTAAAGTTAAAATAGTCCACATCAATAAATTTTTGCAACTAATGTAGTTGATAAAATGTTACACAATTCCCTTGACTTAAGAATATTGTGGAAGTTCAATGTAGACACTCCAGTCTAATTATAGTTAAATCATGGCATGATATCCATTGAATGAATATAGTTGGGTCTAAGTTGAAGCATTAGAAAGAATTCGTCTCCTTGGTTATATCAGATTAGTATCACGCTCAAGTATAGTCAATTCAAAGTTAAAATCTCTGGCTAGAGTAGTATGGTTAATAGTATTGTTGTTATTAAACTAAGGACTTTGTTTATGGACTAGCCAAATTGAATGTGGACGATATTAGAATTTTGACCAAAACAAAATTCCATAAGTCCTAATGTGATATAGCATTAATGAAAAGAATTGTTGTAAATGTTTATTACCACTGAGTACTGCTTATAATAAGTAAAATTGAATCTTAGCGAAAAAATGTGTAAGCGATAAATTAAGCCAAAATGTCACACACTAGCTAAGATGACAAGTGAATGTTAATATTCGAACTGTTTGATATTAATTACTAACTGAATTTACACCTTTAAGTTAAACAACCGAAATGATGAATACTTCGAATAAACTAGGTGATTTAATTAAGTTATAATCATTGTAAATTAATTAAATCAATTAATTTTTCTGAAATATTAATATCTTAATTTTATTTGATGTTTGAATACCATTAGTATTTAACAAAATGCATGTTTAAAATTTATAAACACGCATATCGATATACGATATTACTATAATATTTAATTTAGATTTAAATGGAACAAATGCTGAATGGAATTGGAAATTTTTTAGGCCCACTACACCTTATTCTATAGCCAACAGTGTATGGTGAGGGAAAGGGGTTTTGATAAGATTTAATTAGGAATTAAATAGGGAAGGTTTTCAATGAGGGAATCGAAAGGTTGCTCTCCCTAATTAAACCAAACTATTCCCTCAGTTAATTAAATAAGTTTTAGGGAAAGAAACGAAAGGTTTCCTTCTTTAAATTAACATTAACAAGTAAATGTGACATACATGGTTGTACTTGATACACTCATACACTTAATTAAATAAAATAATTTTTTTTTAACATATTACATAAAATGAAGATTATATTCAAAATATTTTAAATCGGATCTAAAATCCATTAAGGCTTCATAGGCTTAATTAAGTTCAAAATGGAAATATTTTGAAATTCAACTATTTAACCCACTTCCAACTGGCCCGATTCCGGCATGGTGTGCCTAGAGAAGTGAGTTGTTACAGCTAGTATTAGAGCCTAGGTTTAGGATTCCTTTGGGATTAGGCATGTATTGAGGGAGCATATTTGTATATTTTAAAAGTTATTATTAGTAATATATAAATATATAAAATGAACCTATAAATTCTTGTAACGCTTACCATTATCTGAGGGAGTTAGTAATAATTCTTGTTTACAGATAAGAGAGAAATAAGCAATCAAATTGGAAGTGAATCCGGTGAAGCGGTTGAGGTTCCAGGCATGAATGTTCTAGTATAGTTCGGGTAGTATTCATGCAAGTGACCAGATTGAACATAACCCTAATGAAAGGATCTGTAGATCAAGAATAAGGTGTAACCCCATCTCCTCGGTCTGCTTTGGATTTCCCCAAATCATGTTAGGATTTCTAGAGTTTGGGTGTATATAATTACTTTGGGATTGAATCACTTGTTGGGATGTAGGTATGGCTTAAGAATTATGATCAGATATTTTCTATGATGAGTGTGGAGGATGCAATGAAGACATAATTGGCTTCATGGAATTTTCAAGTAGTGGCCTTGAACTAATGGGACATTTTCATACCAAGGCAGATGGTACTAAGATTCCTTAGAGTTATTTTAAGTGGCGGTTTGAAGTTAAGTTTATATCGGTGAGGAGTAGAGCTAAAAAAGTTCATTCATTTGAAACAAGGAGACCGTACTATCAAAGAGTATGTTAGTAAGTTCAATCAATCAATAAAGTCAGGCCTAAACTTTATCAATACACTAGTGAAGAAGGTGACAAAATTTGTTAAGGGGTTAAACCTATCTTTGAGGGATATTGATCTAAGTCATGTACACACTGAAGCTACTTTTAAAGGCTTGCTTGAGATGGAACTACTAAATTCAATTGCTAAGAAAGAACCTTAGAAAGTAGAAGGAAAATCCATTTAGTGGAATCAATACAAGGGTAGAATGGGGGCTCAAGGCAAGATAAAGAAATAAGGAATTAGGTGTAGAACGTGCAATTTCAAGTGACATATGGTAGAGGACTACAAATTGAATCTTTCAAAAATCAAATGCTACAACTGCTACTAGTTTGGACAAATGAGAAGAGAGTGTCTGACCTTGCCTAAGACTTCTACTCAAGTGGTTCTAGCATATGCACTTAATGTTGTACCTATCTCAAGCACAGCTCCAACTAGGGAAAATGGGAAGAACGTCATCTTAAAAGGTGTGTTAACTCATATTTATTTTGAGTAATCTAGTAGATGAATTACACTTAGAGGCTAGTATATTTATAGACCGTATTATGGTATCAAATCCTGTTAGGGGATCGATCCATTTGTCTATGGCATGTAAGAGTTTAAAGTATAAATCTTAAGTGTTGAATTTGATTGTGATGCTTTTATACTGAGATTTTCTAGGTTCGGTTTAATTCTGGGGAAAGATTGAATGGCTATGTATGGAGCGGTGTTGGACTATGATAGGAAAGTGGTTTGTTTGGGTACTTGTAGCGAGCATAGCCTTGAGGATTACTATGATCCCAAAAGTTCTGTTTTGTTGAGTTGCCTATATTCCCTAAACCCGTGACATGATGAGTTAGATTCTATGCCTAAGTTTGTGACTTCCCAGATGTCTTCATTAAAGTTTCTGGTCTTTCTCCTTAAAGGGAGACTGAATTTTGAATTTACATATAAAAGGATGTCGGACTTGTTGCCCCTTTTGCATATGACCTTTAAAGAAAGACGCGAGCTTAATTAGCAAGTGAAAGAGTTGTCAGATAAGGGATTTATCCAGAGCAGTACTTCAGGACGGGGAGCAGTTATTGTCTTTACTACCAAAGCATATGACTATTTAAGGCTTGCGCCGATTATCGTGAATTGAATAACCAGGCATAGAAGAATCGTTATCCATTGCCATGAATTAATGACTTATTTGATCACTTAGTTGGAGCATGCATATTTTATTAGCTTGACTTAGCTATCGAATTCCATCAGTTGCATATGGCCAAGACAATATTCGGAAAACCACTTTTCATACACCTGATGGATTTTATGAGTGGTTAGTGATGTCAGTTGGAATGACTAATGTACAAGCATATTTCATCGACTTCATGAGTCGGTTCTTTAGAGGGTTACTGAATAAGTTCATGGTGGTATTTGTTGATGATATACTTGTTTATTTGAAAAACGATAAAGAGCATAAGCTGCATTTGAGAAAGGTGCTCAATACTATCTGTAGACATAAGTTAAGGGCGATATTTTCTGAAATGTCACTTTTGATGCAAGGAGGTTTGCTTTCTTGGTCATGTTGTTTCTAAGAAAGGATTATAAGTTGATCCTAGTAAAGTTTCCATAATAAAAGATTGGCATGTACCAAAAAGTGTTATGGAGGTAAGAAGTTTTCTTGGTTTGACGGGCTATCATAGGAAATTTATTAAGGACTTTCAAAGATTTCTACACCATTGTCTTGCTTTACTAAAAAGAATTTAGTTTTCCAGTGGAACTCAGAGTATGAGCAAGCTTTTATTAAGCTAAAGAAGTTATTGACTAGTGCACATGTTTTGTACTCCCTGCTAGTTCTAAAGCACTCGAAGTGTATATTGATGCTTGTGTTACATGTCTAGGCACTGTTTTGATGCAGGAGGGTAGTGTTGTGTTATGCCAGTCGACAGTTGAAAGTACATGAGAAAAATAATCCACCCATGATCTTGAGTGGGAAACTATTGCTTTTTCTCTCTCAATCCTGGTGGTGTTATCTTTTAGGAAAACGCTTCAAGTTGTTTACAGACCATAAGTCCCTAGAGTATTTTCTCCTAAAGATATTTGAATATGAGGTGGTATAGGTGGATGATGTTTCTGGCATCCTATGATTTCAATATTTTTTTTACTCCATGCAAAGGCAATGTTGTAGCTGAAGTAGAAGATACGTGATTCTAGACTCAATTTTTTGGGAAAGGAAGCACCTAATGTATATTTCTTCATTTAATTTTTGACCTTTATTGGACATTACATTGAGGTTATTAGCAGGTTTAGATGTTCATCCTTCGCTTGCGAACCGTATCCATTCGAATCATAAGCAAAACATGGAGTTGTTGGGTATTTTTGGTAGTTGAACAGAGGAGAGCATTCGAGTCATTTGAATCGTTACTCTAGTGTTTCTAGAGGATGGCTATGAAGAGATGGTAGGTTGTGTGCTCTTCTTACTAAGAAGTTGATTGACTTGGTACTAGAAGAGTCATATCGTTCTAGGATGACCAGTCATCCTAATGGCGACAAAATGCATTGAGATATGAAGAGGATGTTTTACTAGCCAAGTATAAAGAGACATATAGTGGAGTTTGTTTTGAAGCATGTGACATGTCAAAAAGTAAAGGAAGAGTAGATGCAGCCTGGTTGATTATTGTAGCCTTTAGATATTTCACGGTGGAAATAGGAGAGCATCTCGATGAATTTTTTTGATAGGCTACCTAGGAATGCAAGGGGGAATGAGAGTATTTTGATCATTATCAATAAACTTACCAAATGCACTCACTTTGTTTTGATTAAGAGTGTAAAAATAGCTGCATCTTTGGAGACCTTATATGTAAGGATGATAACTCGTTTGCATGGAGTTCCTCCTAGTATTGTTAGTGATTGAGAGCCAGTTTTCACAAGTGAGTTTTGGAGGAGTCTATAAGAGGCATTAGGCTGTAAACTAAATTTGAGTATAACCTATCATCCACAAACGAACGTACAGACTGAGATGGTGAATCGGGTGTTAGATGATTTGCTATGGATGTGTATTTTAGAGTTTAGAGGTTTTTGGGAGGATCACTTGCTGTTAGTAGAGTTTGCGTATAATAATAGCTGTCAAGCGAGTAATGGGATTACAACATTCGAAGCATTATATAAGATGCCTTGTAAATCCCAATCTTCTTGGAATGACACCATGGATAGGATTATTCTCAGGACGGACATGATTAGAGATACTTCGGAGAAAGTAAATTTGGTCCATAAAAGGATGAAGACTGCATAAGACAGACAAAAATCTTATATTAATTGGAGACACACAATTTTGGAATTCGTCGTAAGCTACATGGTTTTTGTGAAAGTCTCACCACTTAGATATGTCATGAGGTTGGTAATTTGGGAAAGTCGCCAACATGTTTTGCAAGGCTGTTTCATATTTTGAAAAGAGTATGGAAGTTGGCTTATAGAGTGAAGCTTTCTGAAAAGTGGACGGGGATTTATAATATTTTCCATGTGTTACAAATGTAGAAGTGTTTGCACAATTCAGCCAATGTGGTCGAGCCAAGTCACCTAGAAGAGGTGGAAGTAGAAGGAGAGTCACTTGTTCTTCGTGTATCTACTTGAATTATTGTGCATGGGACAAGAGGACTAACAAAGTAATTATGCTAGTTAGAGCTCAGTGGGGAGATGATCCGGCTGAGAATATTCGTGAGCCATAGAAAAAGATCAGAGGTTCCTATCCCTTACTCTTTTCGAGTATGTTTTCCTTATTTTTGTTTGCTTAGTTAAATTAGGAAATTGGATAGTGCGGTATGCTTTATTGTGTGACTTATAACTTGATTTATTATATATCATGTTCTACAGGTATAGAATTATTAGTATATTTTAGGATTTTTTGCATCGATGCCTATATGCCATTATCTTGCATTCATATTGGATTTGCATTAGTACTTATGCATTTATCAGCTACCATATTCATGACATATGTTGATTGATGGATGCACATTATTTTCTGTACTTATTTTACCATTGCACTGTATTAATGCTTGTATTCATACTTAGTGGAATCCCTATGGGTATTATAATTATGCGTTGGAAATTTTAGGAAATAGATATGTATGATAAGGGTTGTTTGGATGCTTTGTATGTGTGATTTGAGTGTATGTACTACACATGCACATGGTTGCTAAAGTATAGTTGAGTCAACAAGTTGCATTTTTCCATCTTTTGAAGTTTCGAGCATGAAATTCTTTTAAAGGGAAGAATGTAACATCCCATATTATTTTTAATAAAATTAATTATTTATTTGAAACGAGCATCTTGGTAATTTTATGTAAAGTCAAAAAACTACATTTTTACAAATGAAGGAATTTGGGGATCTAACTGTTTCATTGTGTCAAATATATTTTTCTTGCCTAAATTTATACATAAAAGTTAGAAACTGACACCAGATTAAGGAGATATGGATTATTTAATGCAATGCATGTTTCGAGACGAAAATTGATCAAGGCCTAAGTGGGCTAAGAAGGAATTTTGGTTTTTTGGCTATAAAAAGTAAGGATATGACCCTTGGTCATTCTTCATTCATTCCTCTTCATTCCAAAGTCACCACAAAACTGTAGCTTCAAATTCCATTCTTTTCTTCTCCTTTTTCCACATTTGTAACTTCAAATCAAATAGAAAAAAGGAGATCCACTCCAAAAGCATAGCAAGAGAAATAGAAAAGGAAGGCAAATGTATAAATCAAATTAAAGGGAAAAGCTTGAAGATTTCTATTTGGAGATTTCTTCAGAATAACAAATAAGATGAGTCGATTTATCTAGGACATAAGTATGATGTAGATAAGTACTTAAGTTTCAGTTGTATATCTATTTATGATTAAAAATATAATTTTTAGTGTGAACTGGTAATCTTTAATTAAAGATTTATATGAATTGGATAATCTGGAAAACCCATTTCACTGTTTTAGATAATACAGTTGATAGAAAACGTGGAGGGTAGGTTGAATAAAATTCTTCCTTAAAGTCATTTAGATCAGATTTATGTGATAAATTTGAATTGTTAATAGTGAATCTATGTATACATCCCTTAAAAATTACCTATATCTGATTCAATCAACTTTGAATATAATTGAATGAATCATTGAATGTTTATATATAATAAATTGCATAAACTATGTAAAGAGTTTAGGAATGAATAAAGTTGAAATTGTATATAAATACTTAAATATGAACCATATAGTTAAATCTAAGTCCACATTCATAAGCAGGATAAAGAGGAAAATAAAGAAAACTACACATGTTCAGACATCTAAAAAGCTAGACCAAACGTCTGAATTTAATTAAATTAAAACTCTAAAGATAGGCACTGAAATTCGACTAGGTTTAAAAGTATGAAATCTAGATTCAGACATCTAAAATAGCGATCAAACATTTGAAAATGAATTCGGATATCTGATTACCTATAGATGCTTTGGTACACGAGTTCAGACGTTTGAACTAAATATTCAAATGTCTAAATGTCTAAATGTCATGTTCAGACGTCTTAATTACTGTAGGAAGCCTAGGTTGAACCTTGACTTGGTATAGGCCAAATAGAATAGTTTGGGGAAATCTATTCCACTTAACTTTCGAGAGTTTACATAGCTGCATGGAGATGTGCAATATGCTGAACTTGTTTCACACTTCATGGCAATATATAACATAATACTCAACATGTGCAATTATATCACAATTAGATGCTCCTATTGTTACTGTAGCCAGCTTCGATCATATATCTGCTAACTGTGGAGGCGAGGAGATGGGGACGTCTACAATAGTAGAATGAGCATGCGATTAAGTGGTCATGCTTACGGGAAAGTCAAAATTTTTTATCCACCCTTTTTGCTACAGGTTGAATGAAAAAGAGTATATGATACATGCACTAATAAGGAGGTTAATCAATGCTTTGGTGGTAAGGTATCTGTGTGCGCTCATGAATCGTGATTTACATTCGGTGTGGTGCAACTTAAGCTATTTAGCATTGAGAATGTATACCCAATGTATAGTTAGACGGTTTACTATAGAGACTGTATACATTATGTTTTCCTAGGTTTACTTGGTTGAATGTCCAACCTTTAGGTGAAAATCTTCAAAGATTATTATTGGATTCAGATGTATTAAGGATAGTTAACCTATGGTGCATAAATTGACTAATTCCTCATTCATGGTACATGCACATAAATAAACCCCTTAAGTAGTGTTGATTATAAACGATAATTTAACTTGTATGTTTCACCATATCACTAGTGATATAACTCTCTCACCAGGCCTTGCTGACCCCTTCATTTTCCAACCTTTATATCTATTTACAAGAGGATAGGGAAGTTAGATGAGGTGACTACGATAAGGTGCATGAAGAAGTTGATATTGCGCTTTAGAGATATATTTATTCATAGTCATTTTCCTTGGAATCGTATTGTTCTTACTAGTTAGACTAATGTTGTATTTCCACTTGGAGATACTATTTAAACATTTCTGGTGTGCACAACTATTATTTTGAAATAGTAATGAATTTGGGATGTTTTCGATATCTATATTGTATTCCTTCCATTATGAGATCTGAAAGCACAGAATATTTAAAATTATATTTATCTCTGTATCATGTAAACCATAAATACCTAACGATTCATCGACTTGGTAAGATGCGAGTCAAAACATAGTTTATTTGGGTCTCGAATTGATGTGCCTGGAGATAGGGTTGTTACATGAAACATAAATATCATTATGTTTATAACTTGTCCAAAACCTATACAAATCCAACAAATAATGTATCAAACGAATATCAATTTTTGTTTTAGTTAGACATGGATATTTATATAAAAATCATGCTATGATTGTTAGACAGTGCCAAACTACACATCTTAGGGGTTTCATTAATACCATATATTAAAAATGTAATATACTATTAAATATTAATAAGTAATGCCATACATTATTATTAATCCAATTTTCAATATTTTGAATTAGTTTTCAGAAATTAGAAAATTCTGAAGAAAACAAATTATATGAACTAGGATAAAGTTAAATTATTAATGAATTATAAACAATTAAAAAAAATTAAGGTTTAAGAATTCAAGTGGTAAAAATCCAAAATTTTCAAACTTCAAAATATCCATATTTATAAAATCAAACAATAAAATTAAATATTCATATTTTTAATGGTTTTACTCTTATTTTACCATATATTTTTTATTTTTTATTAGCTATACCATATCGAGAAAAATGAATTTACCAAAAAATTTCAAAACAATGGAATTCACAAATAATTTAAAAGCTATACATAAGGACATCTACACTTTTTCAATTGGCCAGTCATCCTACTTCCCATTACAAAGGCAATGATATTTACATTTTGTAAACCATTTCAATTTAAATAACATACTAAATTTCACCAACATGGTCTTATTCCTTGCATCACACAAAAACACTATGGGAGTACCTTAAAGAATGAAACAGAAGGAATGTGTTTTGCCATTAAGGACCATGCTCCCTTAAAGCAACACTAAAGGTTGATGATGACATAGTCTTTCGAAACAGGGATGTAGATAGGGTTAATGTTAGAACTTTGTATTTTGGTATTTTGATTATGACAGCTATATAAGTAAATATTATGTGAACTAACAATATTTGCAGGAGAAGATACAATTCTACTCGATAACAGATTGCAGACCAGATTCCAGGTAGAAGCTTCAATATTATTTATGGTTTGTCTATAGTCTAAGTCTAGTAGTTAATTTTTGTTAAAATCTCTCCAAAGTGGTATATACACACACACGTAATTTAAAAGCTTCCAAATCATAGTTCATATATCAAAAGTTGTTGTTACACTTGTTCACAAATAAGCTTTTCTCAAAAAATAATGAATATGGCAAAAAACATGTATTTCAGTCGACTGAAATACATTGGTCAGTCGATTGAATATCTGTGCACATGCACAGTTGATTGAAAATCCCCGACCGAGTTCCGTACAAGGTAGACCTTGTTGGCGGGATTCAGATAGTAGACAGAATGATTACGTAGTCCTCAATGTGCGCACTGGGTGGTACATTGTGGATGTTCGAGCCTTGGTATAGACTAGTGCGGACGCGGTTTATGTTTTCATATTAAGTAGTGGAGTATCTGTATTGTAGGCCTTACAAAGCGGTCCTTTACAGATGTAGTTATGGAACGCTCTCGAAGCTGGACGATGGATCCCTTTTCGAGGAGGATACGAAGGGTACCATAGGTGGTACCTAGGACCAATATGGTCATTGGGCATATAGCTACATATATATATATATATATATATTAGTTATTAGGTTTTTATCTACTATGGAGTAGATGGGCACGGTTCACGAATAGAGGTGAGAATATTGTAACCTAATGAACCTAATATAAGAGTAAGTGGAAATAAAACGATATATGTAGAATTAAGCCTAGAAGTATATAACTTATCCATTCACCAGAACTTTTGTTCTGACCCCCTCCTCATAACATCCTACAGGTTAGATAGATGGCAGAGACTTCTCAGATTTACGACACTTGCTTAGAAAGTGTTATTATTTGGATGAGTATTTACTTACTATTATATTTTAGTCAATTCCACTGTGAGATAATTAATTGAGCTCTGATATATTTATCTTTGCCTATTTGCAGGATACTAGATACCCAACTCGGGCTTCAGTGGGCTTGGTTTTTAACATTTTTGAAAAAAAATCCGGACCACTGGAATTCAGGTTGTTACAACCATAACAAGTTATTTGATATTCAGTTAATATAGAAAATAACACTAACACAAATTTTATTGAAGGTCAATCCACTGTACGACCACTGTTATTTAACAGATTGAATTACAACTATTGGTTAACTCGCGTGAGTATTTATATGCAAGAAAATGGATATGATACTTGGAATATCACTCAGAATGAATACACTATACCTACCACACCATATGCACAATGGTCAAACACAAAAAAATAGATGCTACTTCAAATGCAAAAGCCATGAATATGTCATTTTGTGCTTTACATAAGAATGAATTTAATAGAGTTAGTATGTGTAAAACTGCTTATGAAATTTGGCGAACTCTTAAAGTTACACATAAAGAAACAAACAAAGTGAACAAAGCAAGATTTCTATGCTTAAAAATCAGTTTCAAAATTTCAGAATGCAGATGAAACTATAAATGACATGTATTCTAGATTCCAAGACATATATCATTCACTATTAGTACTAAGAGAAAAATATTCAGATTTTGATATTGTCTTGAAAATTCTAAACTCTTTGATGGATGAATGGGAACGAAAAGTCTTAGCTATTGAAGAAGCTAATAATATTTCTACCATCAAACCAGAAGAGTTAATAGGAAATCTCATGTCGTATGAAGTTAATTTGCAAGCAAAACGAGATCGAGCCCAAGATAGAAAGAATATAGCTTTTCAGGCTAAACAAGAAGACTCGGACTCAACTGAAGATGACATGGCATTTATAGCAAATAATTTCAAAAAGTTTTTGAAATTTAGAAAGAATAAGAAATTCGGAAACAACAGGAGAGACAATACCAATAAACTACCAGCTTCAAATCTCGAATGTTATGAAATGTCATAAGAAGGGTCACATAAAGAAAGACTGTCTGATAGAAAGAAACACATGTACAAGAATAAAAAGGACTAGTATAAGAAGAAGTAAGAATTTTTTGTTACCTGGATGATTCAGAATCGTCTTCACCATCAGATAGTGATACTGAAAATGATTATGTAGAAGCCAATGTCTGCTTTATGGCTTTGATTAACGATGTAAGTGATCTAACTTTTGCGATTTAATAGATATAAACCCAGAGTTATTAGATAAACTAAAAGAAGTTAAAAGAAAATATAAAGATGCTTTAGAAAAAATAAACAGAAGTGAAATAGAAGTTGATATGCTCAGAGATGAAAAGAAAATCTTAGAAGAAGAACTTGTTAAAATACAAGAATATTTTCTAACGTTTCTTCTCAACTCACTATGCTATCAAATGAAATTGAAATGCAAAAAGAAAAGAATATGACATTAGCTTCAGAAAATCATGATTTAAAATCAAATATAAAAAAATTCTTGAATTAAACAATACCAGTCTCAAAACCGAGTTAGAAAATATCACTAAAAATGTATCTAATTTTAATAAAAGAAGATAAAATCTTTCTAAGATCATTAGAAATTCTCAAACTATTTTTAATAAAAAAGGGTTAGGATATACAAATTCTTCAAAGACTAGTTCAAAGAAGAATAACCCACCATATAAAAATTTCAATTTACATAAGAATTTTGTAAAAGCGAAACCAAAACCAAATGTTTTCACTCAAAAGAAAGAAGTTTGCAACACAAATACTATAAAAATTTGGGTACCAAAAACTAATAATAATTCAATCAGAAATAAGTATATTAAATCTTTTATAAATTCAGGTCATAAAAATAAATATTTTACTTAAAAAGGGAATTTTAAACCCTCTTGGGTTTGGTTTCTAATATCTAACTCTTAGACCCTAATGAAAAGTGGGTACCAACTAAGAAAAGAGGAAAGTGGATACTTGACAGTGGTTGCTCAAAACATATGACATGAAATAAAGATATGTTGACTAACATTATCTAATCAGATGGAGGATCTGTCACATTCGGAGATAATTCCAAAGGCTATATCATCAAAAATGGTGATGTGAGCAATGACAATACATCTAACTTACCTCTTATGACAAATGTTTAAGTAGTTAAAATTTTAAAACATAATTTTCTTAGTATAAGTCAACTATGCGATAAAGGTTTTAATATAACTTTTTCGAAAAATAAATGCGACATACTTGATCAAAATAATAATCCTATATTTGAAGGAACTAGAGAACGAAATATTTACATATTAAATATGAAAGTTAATCATAACACAAATATGTGTCCAGTAGCCAAAGAAAATGATCCTTGATTATGACACAATAGATTTTTTCATATAAATTTTAAAGCAATAAGTAAATTATCTAAGAATAATTTAGTAAAAGGTTTACTTAAAATGAATTTTAAAGTAAAGAGTATTTTTTATGCCTGTCAGTTAGGAAAATTAACAAAATCATCTTTTAAATCAAAGAAAATAATTTCTGCATTACAACCACTAGAGTTATTGCATTTAGATCTTTTTGGACAACTCAAGTTCAGTCTATAAACCATAATAGATATGTTTTTGTAATTGTAGATTATTTTTTTAGATTTACTTGGACAATATTTTTGAAAAATAAAAGCGATACTTTTGAAAATTTTAAAATATTTGCTAAAAGAACTCAAAAATATTAAAATTTTAAAAATTAAAAATTAAAAATATTCGAAGCGATCACAGTGGTGAATATGAAAATGAATCTTTTGAAAAATATTGCAATAAGAAAGAAATTGTTCATAATTTTTCATTTCCTAGAACTTCGCAACAAAATGGAGTTCTAGAAAGGAAAAATAGAACACTTCAAGAATGTGCTAGGACTTTAATAAATGGAAGTATTCTACCTAAACACTTCTAGGCAGAAGCTGTAGCAACTGCTTGTTATTTTTTAAATAGAGTTTCCATTAGACCTTTAACAAAACATATTCCATATGAACTTTTAAATTGAAGAAAACCTAACATATCATGTTTTAAAGTTATTGGTTCAAAATGTTTTCTATGGAATACAAAGGATAATCTTGGTAAATTCGATCCAAAATCTAATGAAGGAATATTCATTGGATATTCGGAACGAAGCAAAGCTTATAGAATTTATAATAAAAGAAATAAAGTAATTGAAGAAACACTTCATGTGTCATTCGATGAAAATTTCAAAATTAATTATAAAAATGAAGATGAAGAAATTGTTCCTAAATCGAATAACACAGAAGATGATTTTGAAAATATTGAAAATAATGTAAACAACAATTTACCAAATAATAATGAAATTCGAACTCCACTAAGACTTCTAAGAAATCACCCAATTGAAAATATCATTGGAGAAGTAGTAGTTAACGTCAGAACTCGAAATCAACTAAATCAAATGGGTCGTGTATATTTTCTTTCAAACATTGAGCCCAAAAATGCTAAAGAAGCCTCAACTGATGATTACTGGATTATTGGTATGCAAGAAGAATTAAATCAATTTGAACATAATGATGTTTGGGACTTAGTTCCTAGACCAAATAATCAAGTGGTTATCGGTACCAAACCGGTTTACAAAAATAAAGTCGATGAGCAAGGAAATATTATGCGAAACAAAGCTAGGCTAGTTGCTCAAAGTTATAATCAAGAAGAAGTAATAGACTATGATGAAACATTTGCTCCTGTAGCTCATTTAGATGCTATACGTATTTTATTAGCTTATGCATGTTTTAATAACTTTAAACTCTATCAAATGGACATAAAAAGTGCATTTTTAAATGGTTTTATAAAATAAAATGTATATGTAGAACAACCACCATTATTTGTATATAAATTTTTTCCAGATCATGTTTATAAATTAAAAAAGCCTTTATATGGTTTAAAACAAGCACCTCGTGCTTGGTATGACGGTCTTAAAAATTATTTAATAATTCTTGTTTTAAAATTGGAAAAGTATATCAAACATTATTTATAAAAAAAGATAAAAAAGATATTTTAATAATACATATTTATGTAGATGACATTATTTTTGGTTCCACAAACGAAAAATTATGTCAAGAATTTTCCAATATTATGACAAGAGAATTTGAAATGTCTCATATGGGAGAACTTTCATATTTTCTTGGTTTGCAAATTAAACAATTAAGTAATGAAATTTTTATTAATCAAGAAAAATATTGTAATAATCTTATAAAACGATTTGGTATGGAAAACTCTACTGCTAAACCGACTCTTATGAGTACTATGGTATATCTCGATAGAGATGCAAATGGAAAAGGTTTTGACCAGAAACTATAACGTAGCATGATTGGATCACTACTTTATTTGACTGCTAGTCGACCAAATTTAATGATGAGTGTATGCTTGTGTGCATGATTTCAAGCAAATCCCAAAGAATCACATTTGCAGGCAGTGAAGTGAATTTTATGTTACTTAAGCAAGACTAAAAACTACGGTCATTTTTATCCAAAAGAATGTCCTTTTGAGTTAGCATCATACAGTGATGTTGATTTTGGAGGATGCCGAACGGATCGAAAGAGTACAAGTGGTACTTGTCATTTCATTGGACGATCTTTAGTATCTTGGTTTAGTAAGAAACAAAATTGTGTTTCACTTTCGAAGTGTGAAGAAGAATATATTTCTACTGCTTTGGCATGTGCTCAAGTAATATATATGCAGCAAACAATACTAGATTTTGGAATAAACCTTTCTAAATCAACAATTTATTGCGATAACACAAGTGCTATAAATTTATCGAAAAATCCTATAAATCACTATAGAACTAAACACACTGATATTAGACATCATTTTCTTCGCGATAATATAGAAAAAGGAAATATATCACTAGATTTTGTACCATCAGAAAATCAAATAGCTGATATATTTACTAAGCCCTTAAATGAAAGTATTTTTATAAAATTAAGACGAGAACTAGGAATCCTGTCGTTAAATAAATTATAATTCGATATTATTTTATAATAAATTTTTTACAGGTACAAAATAAATAAAATTATAGAATAAAAAATTGGAGTTGATGGCACTCGAAATCTGGTCTCTTGGGAGGAAGTTGCATGATATTCCAATATTCTAATATGATTCTTGAATTCAGACCTTACATCACTTTAATTTAACTTATAGCCATTATTTCTTAGTTTTTCTAACCTCTCATTTTACTTGGATGAAATTTTCCAGACGTTTTTTCACCTCAGACACAAAAACCAGTAATAATATATAGCTCAATATATATATATATTCAATCAACTTTCACTTGGATCCTCATTCATTAAAAAAACTATTTAAATTAATTTTTAAATAATACACAAACACTACAATATCGTCACAAGAAGGCTGAAACCAATCCTCAATTGTATTTAGCACCCCAACTTCCGATTCCTCAAACAATTCAACTTCGATATATATTCCAGTTTAGATTACGCCTTCATCAAATCATCACACCGGGTATACGCTAAAAGGAAAAAAAGCTAAAAGAAACTTGGGTTTTGGCTCTCCATCAACCAAACAAAAGATTGACGACATCCACCATTATCAGAGGGAAACATTAGAACTTCAAAGCAAAATGTACTATGAACAAAAAGTCAGTGCAAAACGATTAAGCTTCCTAGAACAATTTTCTCTGAAGTTTTGCGGATCATCTTCCAAGCAATGTGTGCATCAACCTTCTCCGTAACATCCTCAAGTGCCTCCGAACTCTTGGGAGCGAGGTTCTCAAAGAAATGCATGGCTCCTATCCATCCATTACAAGAAATCACTAAGGTTGAACTGCACTGGGATATTTCAAAAAATTTGAAAAACTAAGGTAGTGTTTAGTTTGTTATTTTTAGTTTTGGGTTTTCGTTCATACAAAAATGCACACGATGCGTTTATATTGTCGAAAACGAAGTTAACATAAAAAATAGAATACAACTTTTTTTATTTTCTGCGTTTTGGAAATAACACTAGCACATGAACAAACCATTTTTCCGTTATCTCTCTATCCGTTCGTCCTCTCATCCATCTTTCTTTCATCCCTTCTGATGTCCCTCCATTCTTCCCATATTTGAGATGAATATTGAAAACCGAAAACACGAAATTCGTTTTGAAACCAAACACCAACTAAAATTTTTGCTTTTCAATTTTAATATTGTATTTTGAATAAGTTTTGTGTTTTCTGAAATAATAATTATATATTTATGATTAACATTATATTAAAACTAGAAAACATTCAAACATATATATTGTTTATATCTAAATTAAGGGAAAACTAGAAGAATGTCTAACTCAGAAAAAAAAACAGCAGATTCAGTCGATTGGGAGAAGACATTTAGTCGACTGAATATTCAAACTAATTTAAATTTTTAATCCAAGGACAGTCGACTGAATCCCCCCAAAAATGAACTATATACACGCGGTTTACTTTTTCCTGTAAACCAATCGACTAACCTCCCCAATACAGTCGAATGAATCTTCAATCATTTCAGATTTCCACTCAGCAACCAGTCAACTGCCACCCTATATACAGTTGATTGAATTTCGATATTTTACACCGCAAAGTTGCAGCATGAAAAACCCTACATACTAGTCGACTGAGCAACCCATTTCAGTCGACTTCTCCGCATATTTTCAGTTTTTTAAAATACCTATACACTCTTTCCAATACAATCTTTCATCCTAACACTACTTAACTCATTTATTTTCTTCATAATCCACTCACCTAAACTATTTTTAGCCCAAAAGAAACCCTAGCCTCCACATCAAAAATTAATTTTTTTTCTCAAAACCTATTCAAATCAATGGCACCCTGATCCAAACGCACTCGTGAATCCACTCTCGGTCCTTCCGAAAGCCAAATTCGTTCTTGGCTTCACAACGAGACAGTGGTAACTCGGTTCAATTCAATGAAAAATTCTCAGATTTTTGAAGGAGCTTTCGTCAAATTTGTTGATTTTAATGGCTATGCTATACGAGAGCTTGTCGAAGCTAGTGGTACCGACCACCTCATTGGGTATGACTCAAATAACATCAAAATTTATCCTCTCTTGATCAAGTTATTCTTCGCTAACATGAATCTAGACCACCAAGATCCATGTAATAAGGATGATTGTATTTGGACCTTGGTTTGCGGAGTTAAAATTTATCTCCCTCTACAATGAATTGGCCACATATTGCGATATCCATCCGAAGGTTGGACATCGATGATGTCGAAGTAGGCATGTATAACCGAGATGAACTTTCTCATCATTTTCTATTGGATGATATCACAAACTTGTAATCTAGTGCCTTACGTCCGAAGGCACGTATTCTTCACCGAGCTCTTATTTGATCACTGAAACCTTGTACAGGTAGTTATGAGAAGGCTTACAAGAGGGATTTCCAAGCTCTCTATGCTATTTACTCATCCCAGAGAGTAAATTGAGCAAAAAATTGTTTTGGATGAGTTTCTCACTGTTAGCCACAAAAGAAACTACAAAACCATCCACTATGGAGCCTACATCATGCGGATTCTTCAAAACTTTGGAGTTCCTTTACCTTATGCGGATTACATGATCATTGACAAATTCAACTCAAAGACTCTAAGTCTAATGAGTCTTCTGTAACGCCCAGAGTCTCAACAAATTATAAGCTTCCAACAATGGGCCGCAAATCGCGATCAAGTGATTCCTCAACCAAGAGATATAAACGTTGCCTCTTCATCCTCACAACCTTGCCGACAAGAAGAAGAAGAGGACGACGATGAGATTCATGAGCTGCATGGTGACATTCTCCAAAACAAGCTCTTGTTATGCCTTCTCGAAATCGAAGTAAGCTTGGATGACGTTGGGCTACCGTCGAGAAAAATGTGACCAAAATAAATAAAAAGCTTAATTCAATAAAAGGTTTCTTAAACAAAATTTGGGAGAAAGTTTAATGTACCGGCTCTACTTCTACCGATGTTGTTGAAAACCCCGCACCATTTACTTAGTCAACCTCTGAAGATGAAGAGGAAGAAGAAGCCCATGATAGTGAGGATTGCTAGTTTTATTTTTTCACTCTTGATCATTTTATCATATTATTTAAGACAATTTCTTACATATGCATTTTGTGTTTTAATGTTGTTATGTGGTATTGTTCTTTGACTCTCGTATGTACATGCTCATGTTTATTCTGTTTGCTATTTATGATGCTAAGTGTATTTGCTTTCCCTACGTTATATGTTGATTATTGTGCTTCTAAGCCTATATTTCTCTTGTTATCTATTTGTTCCTTTTTTTCAATGACAAAGGGGGAGAAATTGTTTGATAGTGGGAATATTCATTTAGGGGGAGTAAATTACTTTTATAAATTTGCAAACTTACATAGTTGTCATCATCAAAAAGGGGGAGAATGTTAGAACCTTGTATTTTGGTATTTTGATTGTGAAAACTATATAAGTAAATATTATGTGAACTAACAATATATGCAGGAAAAGATACAATTCTACTCGATAATAGATTACAGACTAGATTCCAGAAAGAAGCTTTAATATTCTTTATGGTTTGTCTATAGTCTAAGTCTAGTAGTTAATTTTTGTTAAAATCTCTCCAAAGTGGTATACACACACACACATGTAATTTAAAAGCTTCCAAATCATAGTTCATATATCAAAAGTTGTTCTTACACTTATTCACACATAAGCTTTTCTAAAAAATAATGAATATGGCAAAAAAACATGTATTTCAGTCGACTGAAATATATTAATCGGTCGACCGGATATCTGTGCACATGATAATTGATATGAATGTTTAGTCGACTGAACTACCCATTTCAGTCGAACTGAAAAAGATGTTGTTTGAAATGTTTTCTCTCTAGTTCGAATTTTTAACATTTCAACTGGTTGATTTCTTTTGTTCAGTCAACGTAAATTGCATAACGGCTATATTTCTGAAAAGTCACTTCACTTCATCAAACAGAAACAACCCTTAATTCAAGAGTTTTTTCCATATCTTTTGATCATTACTTTTCACGATAAGTTACAAAATTTTAACACTATATATAGCCTATAATTCATTTGTTTTAATCACCTAATTTTTTGATTCTGTCTCATATTCTTATTGTCTAAACTCTTGCTATTTTACATTCAAACTCTTGTTCTAATCACTTGCACATTAAAGAGCAATTTCATTTGTGATTAAATTAACTTCCTATCTTCACAAACTACACTATATACCAAAAAGGAGAAGATTATAGGAAGGGTGTACGTTATTGACTTATCAGTGCTATTCAAGAGCATATTCAATCAGAAACAATTTTACTATTTGTATTGGAAGTCATGTTCGATTGCTCAGGCGATTGAAGTCCTATTCTATTGCTTAGACGGTAGAAGTCCTATTCGGTTGCTCAGAGGTGTAATACCTGTTCCTCCGGGTTAAGTGAGGGTTGATAGTTAAATTCCAGAAGGAGTCTGGGACTGGACGTAGAACGGGAAGTTCGAACCAGTATAAAAATCCTTGGTGTCATTTACTTTACTATTTATTATTATATTTTTATATTATGCACCAGTAGATAACTTAGATAATATTCCATATTATGATCCTTAGTCACTTTCAGTTAAGGCACCAACACTCGATCCAATGGTAGTAAAGGCACTGAGAGGGCCGACAACTGTTTGCCAAGTGTTGATAGGCAGCGAAAGCTCGCTGAACATCCTTTTCAAACAGTTCTTTGATAAGATGCAACACAACAAAAAGCATTTTGTGCCTTGTAAACCTTGTATTTAAGAATTTATCAAAGAGGCAATAGTCCCAATTGGTTGTGTCAAATTATTTGTACAATGGGAGATGGTAACCGTAAGGTAATACGATTGTAGAACTTTATTGTAGTGGATAGATTAACCATTTATAATGTATTCTTAGTCCGATCGATCCTTGCAAATTTTAGAATTGCACTTTTTCCATGGTGTTTGATGATAAAGTGCCCTATGGATAACAGAGTGAGGCAATCCAAGAAGACCAAGGCAAAGGTCTAGTGTGCTATATTAAAGAGTTACGAGAGATGCGAAGTAATGAAAGAGGAAAAAAAACTCAGAGAAGACTCCTACATTGGATTTCAAGGGGTGTAGCAATTTCCTCCTAATGAATATTAGGAAGATACTGGAAAGGTCGGGCATGCTCAAATTATTTCAAATTGAATAAAGGACACCCTAATGACTGCTTTTTCCACTTTTGCAGAATGACCAACATGACGATAGGACACTAGATTGGATTTGTTTTGTACTTAGGCATTTTAATTCATTCAGATAGGATGTAATAATGTAAGACTTGCAATTGGGGTTCTCAACATAAAGTCAACTTTTTGAAAAAATAGAACTGAATTCATTATGTCTAACTTTGTGCCATAAGGTCAGGGGAAATCAGATGTCTAGGCACCCAGAGATAGATACTAACAGACTCCTTTGAACCATGATCGAATCATTGGGGTGCAATCTACTTGAGGGTCGATTGGATAATCCACCCATACACAACATATCTTTAATCAATGCTCGGAGATATGCGAGGTCATAGGTAGATGGCTCAAGATAGGAATCACAGACAACGGTTGCTAGGGACATGTGTTAGTGTATAACTGAATTTTTACAGGAACAATACTGGATTATATTGGCGTTTATATAAATACGAGCAGAAAGCCGTATAATTTCTATCATGGAATTCGTATATAGCTTTATTTATAGTTAAACAAGAAATGTTTGACCGATAATAGATGGAACTAAGCAATGGAAAAACATTAAGCCATTGAAGAAATTTATTCATATGTATACAATTTCAACAAATAAAGGCATTGCACAGATTCCAAACACAGGTAGGTATGATATGTAAGCAAATTCATTATAAATAATTATATATCTATAATTATAGCTAAGCCCATAATCAAAGAAATAAAAGGTGTAGGAAAGTAAATATGATAGAGTTGGGTAAGAACAAAGAAAATGTCTTCATCAAGGAGCAAGATCCCATCACCTCTTCCCTCTCTTTGCCTTCTTTTTCTTTTTGGACGGTGTAGGCTTCCTTTTCTCCTTTTCAACTATTTTTTACAGCCCAAGTTGATTCCCTAGGTTGAGCTCCCAGTCGTATTCATTGTTAAAACCATTAGGGGTTTCCGTAGGCTCGCCATTCATCCTAGAAATAAGCATAGAAGAAGACCAGACATGAACCAAGATAGTTGGCAAGGATATGGATAGTGGAGGAGGGATCTTCTCCAAGTCGGACTCGACCTTCACATTCTTCAACTTGACGACGTCAGAAGCCATTCCATCGCCATAGAAAGACCATATCTCTTAACATAAGTGATAATGACATCATAAATTTCAATGGTTACATCGATCTCATCTGGAGCCTCCTTTATCAAAGCATTTATTTTCTTATCATCCGGACTGAGACATGACCCACTAAAGGAGGTTGGTATTGCAAAAGGGGATGTAACGACGACATATGTGGTGGTGAAAGCTTCAAGGCCTAGAGCAAGGATGACATGTGGTAAAGGCATTAAGGGTGGATGACATGAAATTTGGCAAAGAGAGAAATGAAGATTAAAAACATTTCCAAAAGACATTTGAAGCTTCTCGAATATAAGTGAGGTCAGAGATATACCTTTGGGAGTTGATGTCGAAGTGCGAGGAGGTGCCACAACCTGCCCCTTTTCTAGAACAAAAGATTAAATGGGAAGTATATAGGTAGTTCATGGGACTACAAAATCAGGATCTTTAAGGTTGTATCCCTCGGTGCTTAGAGCTGTTGTTGATGTTGTTAGCGGCAGCAGTAAGTGGCAATAGCACAATGTGAGAATCATTATGACCACCAAGCTGGCTACTATAAAAATAGAAGTGTTTTTTGGAGGTTCCTTTTGAATAATAGCAATGTTCTCTGCCAATTATTTGGAATTATACTCGGTAGGAGGCCTGATAGGCGTTTGTGTAGAGGTTGAAGCTTGGGCATCCCATGTTGCCTGACTTTTGGCTAGGGCCTCTATATCAAATTCTTCTAGGAGAGTAGCTTTCAATTTTTCTTTATTGACCCTCATTGAATTTCTCTCTCCTATCTCAATATCCCATCCCATGCAAAAGTTAGCATCTTAGGATAGCTTCCTTATAACCACATGATATTCCTAGTATTGAGGACATTAGATAGAAGTATGCCGGGTTGGTTTCAATATTCTCCTTAAGCACTCCTTTAACTTTTTCAACGTTGACGTGTGAAATTCAACCTCCACGACCTTCTCCTCAAACATTTCCTAGGCTTTTTTGATATTGATGACTTCACACATATGTTTCTCGGCCAATGTGAGTACATCATCCTTTTCTTCTTTTTCTTTACTCACTTTGACTTGAAGGTTTGTGATGATAAGAGCATGAGTGTCGATGGTGGCTTAGAGTGCAACCTTTTCTTTCGGCATCTCACCATTCTTAACATAAGCATTTTGAACTTGCTCCTTTATCAACTTGATTATGGCCTCTATGGACTTAAAATTTTCATTATGCTTCCTATTTGAACCCTCAATCACCTTGTATCTTTTGGTAATCTCATCCTTCAGTTCGTCTACTTCTTTGGCATTGAACTGGCATATTTTGTCATAATCTTTTTCTCAATCTCTTTCTGTAGAGCCTAAGATGATTGGCTATGTTGGTATCAGAAAGGGCTTTATTCAGTCTCCTCAATAGAATATAATTTTCCTCCAATTCATTATAGATGAAGGTGCCTTGTGTCAACATTTCTTGAGGAAGATGCTTTATATGTTATAATTAAACTTTACCCTAGTCAAACAAAGGTTAGGATGTAAGCACTGCATGTCCAATCAAGCACTAGGAGTTAGTATAACCGGGATGGAAGTCGCAGAAATAACATTAGTAAAAGGGGCCATAGATTTTTTTTCATTTTGGGCCTTCGGATAATAGGCTCGAAAATAGCAAAATGGGCTGCTTTGTAGGTTGATTTAGATTTATAGGTAGGAACAAGGGTCTGATGAGGTGCATCAATAGAACTTTGAAAGTAGGAGGGGACTGTCAACTCTCTTAGAATAAGGATCTTTAGAGTTTAGGAGAGGAGAGCATTTGCAATTAGGGGAGGTCGATTTCCTTCCTGACCCCGAGCGGTCAAGGGAGCCTCAGCCACTACTGTAGCAGTGCATTCTTTCCCCTTACCTCCTCTCTCTCTCTTTCTTTCCTCCTGGCCCTTTCTCCTCTTCCTTCCTCTCCTTTTCCTTACTTCTAGCCCTCCACTATCAGGCTTGCGATAAGGATCCCCCTTAGGTGTACAACATGCCTAAAGAGTGATGGCCTTAGTATTTGCCAGACTTGTTATCCAGGTTACCAAGAAGATTAATGTGGCCTGTTGTACTTGAAAAGAGAAAGAAGCGATGAACACTTGGGAACTAAATAATAGTACAGGTGGAGTGGATGTACTTGTGGTCCTAAGTGTGTGTGAAGTGTTAATGTTCCCTATTGAGCCTACAACCATGCTCGGTAGGGGTTTGGAAGGCAATGTCACCTCCTCGAGGAGGAAGAGGCACATTAGCAGAAGTTTTATTCAATTTTGAGCATAAGAAGCAATCCAATTTTCGATGTCATATTCTAGACTATTGGGGTTGGGAATGTTCTCCAAATTAGCCAATGGACCGTAATTATCCTCAACAACTAGGAAAGGAGCCGAATCTCTAACTGGACTTTGATGTGATTTAATGACCGATCTAGAGGACGTAATCTTGATTCATCTTGGCCTAGGGGCAAGAGTTGAAGTCCCTTCTTCTCCAACGGTCTCCCCGGTGGATTCTTATTCTTCTCTATCTTCATCATCTTCATCATAATCTTCCTTATCATCGTCAATTTCTTCTTCTTTACCTATCTCTCCTTCTTTAACTATCTTATCTTTCTCCTCCTCGTGGGTGTCACGGACGTCGTCTATCACATTTGGAGCCTCGTGGTGTGCATGAGCTGGAGGATCAATCTCGGTTTGTAAAGCAGCTAGAGCATAATTTGTAGTGCAGGGTGCACATAGTTGACTCTTCAACCATTATGTGGTAGCCAAAAGTGGTACATTCAAAAGTCTATATATAGATTTTATCTCCGTTTAGGGTGTCTTTTAGAAGTTGGAGTGTATAGGCTAGAGAAGCAATCATGGTTCTTGGAGGAATACTATAAGGAAAGAAGTGAAAGGAATTTATTGACTTGAGTGAAATAATATCTGATGGAATGGGACATAGAGAGTCGGAATTTCATCTAACTACCATATTATGGCTAAGCTAATTGGACAATTGATGAAGAAGTACTTGTACTTGAAATGGCTAAACTAATTGTAAAGGCCGATGACAATTTGGCTTCCATAGAACGACTCCAAGAAGGTTAGCGATGGAGAGTTGAACCTCTTTTTATAGTTGTATAGGTATCAAATCTCCTTAAAGGTAGGCACTCTACCCAAATGCCTAACAAATATGTAGGTGTACTTCAGAGAAGCATATCAATTTGGGTGGAATAAAGTAGGGGCAAGTCTCATAAGTTGAAGCATCGATCGAAGGAAATAATTGAAAAGGGTATGACTCTGGAAAGAAATAGGTAATAGTTATAAGCAGCGTAACCCTCTGGAGGGTTATGCTCTCTCTGACGTGACAATAGAATTAGAGTTTCTTCTTAGCGAATGTCATGGCGTTTGTGGTTTCTTTTGATGTCTGTGGCCTTTAACCTCGAAGCCAGGGAATCCAGAGGGGTTTGTCGAGTGTCATCACACCAGATAGATTGGCATCGAGAGAAATATTATCGTAGAACTTCCTCATACCATGAAAGGAGAAATTTAAAGTGGTTCATGAGGTTGGCATCGAGGTTTCCTAGCTCTATAATGAGTTGATGTGGAAGTTGAGGCAGAAGAGGAACTTGTCATCGAAGGAGTAATATAAGAAGTTAAGGGATCCGTAGCTATGTTTGAAAGATGCTCAAAATTTCTATAGTCCAACTTATACTGAAAGCTTGAGAACGAGCATAATTAGGTATAACTTAAATTCAGTATTTACTTTGATTAGGTCCTATGTAGCAGATGCAGAGGATCTAATGGATGTCATTGTTTGTTGACCAATCAGATTCTATACCTTAAGCGAGGCATTAACATGTGATTCAGTCAATGCGATGTGCATCATATGTCCTTTGCATAGTGTACAGAGAGATTCTATGTAGATAGCTCGCTCGTACTAGCTAACAATCTCAAGCACATGATGGAACCATGTATCAAATATTACCTATTAACATTGGATTGATCTCTAAGGCGGTATTGGGCTCTACTTTGCAGGATTGTATGTATATGATAATTGATTTCGAACGTCATCAAATGAATGTATCAAATATACTAATTATCGAATTCAATAAGTTTGAAACACATTCATAAGGATAATTTCTTGGTTCATCCCAACTAATTGCCTAAAAACCCGATTCGTCACCAAACTCAACCCATGAACAAGATTTCTCCTTCACCATCTCCTATCCATGGCTTTTCAAGGTTTAAGGTTGTTTAATGGACTATGGAGAGAGGTGGGATAAAGGAGGGTGTTGGCTTAAATTTGTACATTAATTGGTTGTGGCTCTGACGTTGAGATCGAGATAGGATGACGGTGGTCATTGTTCAAAGATGGCGACACACCTTATTTAGATCTGGAGGCAAAAGTAATGATGGTTCAAGATGAAAGGTGATGAATTGAGATGGTTGAAATTCAAATCGAATAATGTTTTAGTTCTTATAGATAGGCAGTGTTAGATGGCTGAGATCTGATGATAATAACGGTGGTTGATTACTTATAGCGGCGGTAAGATATGAATTCGCGAGGATTAGAAATTGCAGATGCTCAAGATTAGAAAGGCTAGAAGAAAGTGAAAAATTCTATATGCTTATTATATTCAAGTTACTGGAATCGTTCGATATCGAATGGTATCTTTCAACACCGACCAATACGACACTCATATATGTATGCGTATATGCATACGTATATATAATGGAAAAGAACTGAAACCTACATGGTTAAGGAAGAGATAGCTTTCAGAAATCATTAATGAAGATCGAAAACTTTAGATGGAAGACTTTAACATTTATATCCATCGAGGGGATGTCAATAACCGCTGAAGTGATAAGCCGGTATTCTTAGAAAGGATGCTGCATTTCATGAAAATGGTACAAATGCTAGAAGCATATTTGTAGATCGGATTTTTCACTTGCCTCGACAAAAGCATACTTTATTATCATAGAAGCATGCTTTGGGAGCAAGTGCTATCTAGTATTTGATCCAAACGATATTTCAGTGGATTTGAACTACAAGATGATGAAGAAATGGACCAAGTTTGGGGAGTTTCAAAATTAAAGAGATCAAAAATTATGGTGAAGTATGGGGCAAGCATCATCGGTTGATACTAATCGATATGGGTCGGTACCTAATGATCCAGTTTTCTTTCTTCTATATAACTTGATTTTCATAGTTGAAGAAAAAGACGAATATGATGATGTGACGTCGATCGATGCCAAACGATGGTGTAGGACTATATTTTACTCGAAGACCTAAAAGTAGAAGAGTTAAGCTATTCTGAAGAACAAAAGGAGAAAAGTAAAATGTATCGAAAGGTTGGTACCGAACCATTTATTTAATGCAAATGTAGAGTTTTGACCTGTTCCTTTTGCAAAAACTTAAGATCTACATGTTTGAGAAATTCAACTAGTGATTTGGCGATTTTGAAGTGAAGTCTGTCTATAAATAGACATCCTACAACAACAAAAAATAAATCTTTTGACTCTTTACCAATTCTTATGCGGGGCTACTACCAAATTCAAAATCAACCAACTTAAATTTTAGATTTGTATTGTAATTTTGGATTTGTAGCGTTAATTTAGCTCGATCCACTCTAAAAACTTTATGTGTTCTCTCTTTCTCTTTTCAATTCATTATTTTAATTCATTTATTAATCAATCAAGGGTATTTTCCCCATAACGTGCAAACATCAAAAGCTAAATAAGTTATTGATAAATGCTCTTATTTTGATTATATTGAAGGGAATAAGGATTTGGTTATGTATACCAATGTTTGTGGAACCAGATTGGGAGAAATACCGATGCAGAAGGAAAGTGTAATAGCTTATGCATCTTGGCAATTAAGATTGTATGAAGTTCGATATCCAACACATGATTTGGAGTTGCCAGCAGTGGTCTTTGCACTGAAGATTTGGAGGTATTATCTGTTAGGAGAATGTTTCGAGTTATATATGGACCATAAGTCTCTTGATTACTTATTTTTTAAAAGGAATTGAAAATGCGACAACAGAGGCGGTGGAGATCTTAGTGTCATATGACTTTGATATCAAGTATATGCTAGGAAAAGGAATTAAGGTTGCCGATGCTTTAAGTAGAAAGAGAAAAATGTAGTGTTAGCCATGATCGAGAAATGGATACGTTAGAGATGTTAGCATCTTGTGGAGTACATTATAAGATTAATATAGAAATAAGTCGAGATCTGAGGACTTATAGCAAGCTTGGAAGTACATCTAGCACTTGTGGATGGAGTTACAATAAGGCAGACTGAGGACCCATCATTAGTCAAAAGAATTAGGCAATTAGAGATGGATGTAGATGTAGAAAACCTAAAGGGGTTTAAGTTAGACTCGAAAGGATGACTTTAGAAGAAAGGAAGATTATGTGTCTCAAATGTGGGAGGCCTTCGGAACAAAGTCCTAGAAGAAAGTCACTGGTTTAAGTTACAATTCATCTCGAAGGAACAAAGATATATCACAACATGAAGCGTGTCTTTATTAGGAAGGGATGAAGAAATATGTAGGTGAATGCATGAACAAGTGTATCACCTATCAGCAAGTAAAAGATTACCATCAAAAACTAAGTGGTTTAATTTAACCATTGGAAATTCTAAGTTTGAAGTAGGATTCGGTATCTATGGATTTTGTAAATGGATTACCGAAGTCGAGATTGGGAAATATAGTATATGGGTAATAGTCGATAGGCTGACAAAGAGCACCTCGGTGAAGTAGGAAAGATTGACAGCTAGTTTGACAAAGCTTTACCCCAAGAATGTTTTAAGTGTCCATAGGATTTCGAACAATATATTTAGTGATAGAGACCCATTATTTACCATTGGGTTTTGGAGAAGTTGCAGAGTGCCTTTGGTATAGAGTTGAACTTGAATATAGATTACCATCCATAAACAGATGGTCAAATGAAAAGGGTGAACCGGTTATTGGAGGATTTATTTAGAGCATGCATCCTAGATTGATAGATCTTGGGAAGGTCATTTGCATTTGGTAGAGTTTGCCTATAATAATAGTTACCGGTTGAGTAATTGGGATTACACTGTTTGAGGTGCTTTATAGCAGACTATGTAAGTCACCTACATGTTGGTTGGATACAGGAGATAGAATTATGTTTGGACCCAACTTGGTAAGAGACGCTATTGAGTAGATAGATCTAGCTTACGTGAGAATGAAAGTTACACAGTTAAGGAAAAAGAGCTATGCCAATAAGAACTAGAGTTTGTAGTAGGCGATTAAGTGTTTATAAAGGTTTAACCATTGAGGTTTGTCATGAGCTTCAAGAAATTGGCATAAGATATGTAGGTCAGTTTCTATTGATTGAGAGGATTGATAAACTTGCATATCAAGTTAAGTTACCAATCAGTCTGGTGGGGGTGCATAATGTTTTTCACATATTGCATTTCAGGAAATGTGTGCACGAACTAAGTACAATAAGTGAACGGAGGGCAATCAAAGATTTATCTATAGAACCAAATATTACGTACGTAAGATGACCAAAAGGGATAGTAGTAATAGAGCTAGGGTTATGCACTAGGGTCAGTTCTATAATTTACTGTAAATTATTAACTCTGTAATAAAATCTCATTTGAAATAAAAGGTGTTTTTCTTCTTATTATATATATGATATAATATGTTATATTGATTATATACTTAATTCGTTATATTAAATAGAAAATCTGTAAACGATATGTATTGTGTGATAGTAGTTAAAATGTGTTGTAATCATGAGCAATTTATCCCAATGAAAATAAACATATCGTTTTAATATTCTAAGTCAAGATGTATCGAGACTGGTTATCAATATATTAGTTGAGACTAGAGTACATAAATCTCTCCAAATGTTGGGCATTATATTACTCATAGCTGCTAGGGGCACCAAGGGGTTACGTGCTGATAGTTATTGGATAATTATGGAATGACTCACCCAATATTTTTCTGTCGCTTATATAACTCGGATCGAACAGAAAATATCGAAGCGACAATGTTACATGGTTCTCTCGACTTGAAAATGCCATTGAATTTCAATATGGACACTCCACTTTGGTTACAGTTAAATTATGGCACGGTTTCTATTGAATGGCTATAGTTGCGTCTGAGTTAAATCATTGGAAGTAAAACACCATTCAATAGAGAATTCATCTCCTAGATTATATAAGGTTAATATCATGGTCAACTGTAGTTGGTTCGAAGTCAAAGTCTCCAATCAGAGCTGTTCGGTTAATAATAATTATTATTATTAAATCAAGGATTTGTATTTGGACCGTACAAGTTGAATGTGGATAATATTTGAATTTTAACCAATATCAAATTTTACAAGCCATAAGTGTTATTGTTTTGATGAAGAGAATTGATGTAAATAATAGCCACTACCGAAGAACATTTAAAATAGTGAAATTGGATTTTACTGAAATCGTATAAGTGAAAAATTCGACCAAACTATCATATCACTAGCTAAAGTAACGTGTGAACTTTAATATTCAAATTGTTAGATCTTAATCGCTGACTAAATTTACACCTATGGGTCGCACAACTGCAATGCCGAATACTATAGATATCACATGTATTAATCAAATTATAATTGTTATAAATTAATTAATATTTATGAAATATTAATTATTGAATTTTATTTGATTAGTACTTAATAAGTTACGTACAAAAAAGTTATATATGTACGCATCGATATATGATATCGATAAATGTTTAAATTGGAGTTAATTATATCAATACTAATTGGGATTGGAATTTTCCTATTTTTTGGCCAGCCATATAGTAGTAAAGGGGGGTGATTTCTGAAATCAAACGGTGGTTTTAAATTAATAATAGGAAGAGGTAAACTAGGAGATTTAGATCTCCACTTTTTCCTTGTCTCTATTGCCAATTTAAACATCACTTACCCCTCCTTTGAACTGATCTTTTGGAGTCTCCACTACCACTGTTCCTGTCAAAAATTATAGGGTTCTTCGAAAATTAAAGGTCGTCCAAATGGTTTTGTGACAGTTGTGACTTCACAAGCTATCATTACATATACTTCCATCATCCACTCGATTTGGTTCTTGAACATAGAATTTACCAATCTCTGGTATGTAGCTCCGACGTTCTTCAAACCGAACGGCATTACTCGATAACTGTATAATACCAAATCCATTATAAAGCTAGTATTCTCCAGATCGATATACGCATCAGAATCTAGTTATAACTTGAATAAGCACCCATGAATGAGAGTAACTCATGTCCTGCAGTCCCATAAACCAGTTGGTCGATTTTAGGAAAAGGAAATCCGTCCTTCGGGATGCTTTATTCAAATCTGAAAAGTCGATATACGTTCGCCACTTTCCGTTTGATTTCTTCACCAACATGGGGTTTGACACCTATTCAGGGATAAAGAATAGTGGAAAAAAACATTTGCTATCATCATATCCACCTCTTCTTTCAAATCAGTAGATCGCTCCGGATCGAAATTGCGCCTCTTCTATTTTACTGGCGTAAATTTTAGATCCATATTCAGTGCTTGACGCATTATCTCCGACGGTATCTGTATATATCCGAATGCATCCAACCAAACAAGTCCAAATCCCATTGGAGGAAGTTAAGCAATTCCTTCCTTAAGCTAATGCTAAGCCGAGATCCAATCTTTAGAACCCGTGTAGGATCGTCTATATCGATTGGAACATGCACCATCAGCTCAACTATGCTGCTCGCCCTTCCTCCGACTTCTTCCTAGGATCCATAGACTTACCAAACTTGCTATGGTTCCCGAGCTAGGGTTTGGGCTTTGATTGTTATGCTTGCGAATCTCAAATGCGGAGAGTGGAGAGTCCTCTCTACATTCTTGCCTTTCTCTCGTCGTTTTGTTTCCTTCAGCTCCGCATTCTGGTATCCTCTTACTGACCCAACCCATTTTCCATGGGGAACTTCATCACTAAAAAACAAGGAGCCAGCGTTATTCTAAAATTAGCAAGGGCTTGTCAGCCCAAAAAGGCATTGTAGGATGAGTATTCATCCATAATAACAAATTTCTGAATTTGAACTATCCTTCGATCTCCTTCACCCAAGTCCACGGCCAGATTGATCGTTCCAATTTTTTGTTTTGCTTCGCCTATAAACCTTTGAATCTTGTTCTCACAAACCATAACTTCCTACATGTTAATCTTCATTTGATCGAACGTTCTTCTGAACAGTAAGTTTAAAGAACTTCCCATGTCAACCAAAACCTTACGCACTTTTGCTGGTCCAATACCCACAGTTATCACCATGGGATCAAAAGTGGGTGCTTTGACTCCGTTAGCATCTCTATTCCTAAATACGTCATTATCTGTTACCATCCTTTTCTGTTTAGCCAAAGCTCCATTTTAATGGCAAAGTAGTCCTCCTGTGGTACGTGCTTTAATGAGCTCGTGTACTATTTGATTTCTCTCCAACTTTTCTCTACTGGATGAGGTCCTCCAGTTATCATATTGATTACTAACCTTCCATTAATTAGCCCGGGCCCCTCTCCACTAGGTCCAGGATGATTCCCTTGGGCAGGCAGCCCTTGAGGTCTCATAGCTTGACTGCCATCCTTCGGTTCTCTCATGTATTGTTGAAGTTTTTTCTTCCTTATCAATTCATCGATGACATCCCTTAAATGTCGGCAGTCATTTGTGTTGTATCCACAAGTATCATGAAATCAAAAGTACTTTCCTAAGCGATTTTCCTCTTCAGTAGCCCCTTTCCTAAGCGGCCTTTTATATAGCTCTATCCCTTCCCTAGCAAGGTATATATTCTCCAATGTATCGTTCAAAGGTGTATATTCATTACGCCTCATATTCCGTGGATGCTTCTTATTTTCATTCCACATACCACTAAGGCTTTGATTTATTTTCTTTTGATTATTGGAATTCCCGATGTTAATCACCACATTGCCAAAGCTTTCTCCAGCCTGATTAATCGCCACATCACTCTAGATTATTTCTTTCAGTTGTCGGCCGTTAGTTTGCCCAACCACCTGACTTGCTTCCTCCAAGCGTAAGAAATGATTGGCCTTCCGGTGGAATTCCTCCATAGTTGTCGGTTATTTCATCTTCAACCATTTATTGAAGTCCATATCGTGATGTATACCTTGGACCAAATCCATAAAACCAGATCGTCCTTTGGATTGCTTACCTCCGTAACTCCAACATTAAATCAATTCAAGAACCCATTTAGCGACTCCTTAGATCCTTGATAAAGGCTCGACAAGGACATTACCTCCTTAGGCTAAGAAACTTGGATCCATAATTGTTTTAAGAATTTCCTAGTCAACTCATCGAAAGTTGATATGGATCTTGGTGTACGCCTAGTGAACCATATCGATGCAACACCTTTTTAGAAAATATGAAAACATCCACACCGAACAGCATCTGTTTCCCTTTCACCATAGTCATTCATACTTGAGTAATTGCAGCCTTGAATCAGTAGTCCCCTTATACGATGGCATTGTTGGCATCGTAAACTTCCTGGGATACTCTTCCCCCGGAATGTTTTCCGTGAACAGTATTCTGCTCAATGAGAAACCTCAATCCTCGTTCTTTCTACCTTTGTTTTCCTCGACCAACCATTTAACCATATCTATTATATATTTCTCCCTAGCTCGGTAGTCTGAAGGTCAACTATCAGGGGCTGCATTGAGCGTTAGCTTTGCAAATAGTCTCAGTTTTCCCGTTGACGTTTATATTCTCCAGTCTCTATGAGAATCACTCCTTCAGTTTTCCCCTGATGCTTAGTTAATTATGTTGCAACTATTTGAACTCCAGCACTTTCAACTCCAACATCCAGCTAGTAATCATCACCATTAAGCTACAGATCATCCTCCGAGTCAGATAAGTCCATAGGCTTAGCTCCCTGTCCCCCTATCCCTTTAAAATTCCTCTCGGTACCAACTTGATTCTGGTCACTACCAGGTTATTCCTTTTGGGGGAGCGCTCTGACTTCCTCCTTTAACTCCTTCTACTGCTCCAGCAACCCCTTCCTTCTGTTTTTGCCTTTCATTTCACCTATACTGACCGAAAACAGATGAATTCTCTTCTTTAGATCTGGGAGGAAAAACTTCTCTCGTGTTCTTCTATGGATGCTGGGTCAGCAGTGCTACTAGCATCTATCTATTCTGCCAAAGCCTTCTGACTATCGACCACATTTCGATTTAGCTCCAACATCATCTTATCAAACTCAACTCTAGTAACCATCTCCTGTTAAGTAGATGATCCTAGTCCTGCAGACTGGTTACTGACTTCTAGTTGATGAGCATTTCCTCTATCACTACCAGCTATTGCTCCTTCTGTACCAGCAATTGTTTTAGGTTATCTTCTAGGTTTCCTGGGTAGCATTGATTCTTATTAGCAAGTTTTCAAATTCCTTAAAGCAAGTCTTCTGAATCTAATTGCTAGATCTATCCAAATCCAAGATATCAAGCTAGATCTAAACTCGAGACTCAATGTTCTTAATGAAAGCAACAAAATATTGACGCCAAAAATAGATCAACACCCAAAGACCTATAGAAATATTTAAATCTAGTAGAAACTACATGAAAAATAAAGAGAATACTAGAATTTTATAGTGGTTAGGAAATCTCTAGCCTACGTTCAATGTAGTTTTTATTGATTATAGATTTAAGAGTCAGTAGTATAATGGTTTTACTGATCTGAAAGCCTAGAACAACAAATAGTAGCCTCTTTAGTGACTATGGTGGAGGAAAGATAGAGGATGAACAAGATGAAGTGCCAAAAAGTCCAAAAGTCCTTCTCTAGTTTTTGTAGGGTCTATATTTATAGGGAAATCATCTAAAAGGACTAGAGGCCCAGGAAGTATCAAGTCCAAATCCAAGTCCAAGTATGATGAAGTGAGGATCAGGGCCTAAACACCAATAAAAACTACTCGATACTGAGTGGTACAACCTGGTACTGACCAGTTTTTATGGGGGGGGATCTTCCATCCTTCCATTAAGCCTTCTATCTTTGATCCAATGTATTCCAAGCATTTTTCCTTGAGTTGTCCTTCTATTACTTGACAAAAACATCTCATAACGATCACTCGAGCCAAAGCTCTACGTACTATTGGTTTAGAGGTCCCACGCGCAATCAAAAGTGGTCAGTACCAAGTAGTACGTCTCAGTACTGAGTGGTACCTTTTCATCCATTGCCTTTGAAACTCCTTGGGTGTGTTCTTATTGTCTTTCTAAGCATGTTCCTAAGCCATTGGACTGTGTCGTCTTCATCTTGACGTTCAAATTTCAGTCGAAATCTGCTTAGTCAAAAAGTCGGATAACACACACAAATATATATGTATTTGTATGTGCTATAAAAAATTATAATTTGCAAATCTTTTATTTTATGCTATAACGTAATAAAAAACAATTTTTTCAAAGATACAATATTTTAAAATAATTTTATAAACTTGATTTAAATTTTAAATTGGTTTTATATTCTTTATAAATATATGTATAATTTATTTAGTAAATTTTCTTATATGTGTTTTCGAAATAAAAAATATATATATAAATACTAAAATCGAAAACAATACACACACATATATTTATAAGTTTAACTATACTTATATATATATATATTAATTTCTATAAATAAATATACGGATATACATATATCATTTATTATATTTTTTAAAACTACGTGGAATTTTAATAATAATAAAATTTGATTTTGTCAAAAACTTTTAGGTCAGAAAAAAATGTATTTTGTCTTATATTTAATATATTTTTAAATTTATAAATAGTATTTTACAAAATTTAATATATATATTTCTGTGTGTGTGTGAATATGTTATATTTATTTTCGAAACAAAAGTTTATTATGTTTATTTCTTGTACATATATATAAATATATATTAATATTTAAATATTTAAATCCAAATTTAAGTTTAAAATAAGATATTAGTTTGAATTTTGAAATGATTATAAATTTTGAATATTTTTTAGCTAATTTTAATATGGTATTTTGAATTGGCATTATATTTAATATATATATATATATATCGTTTGAACCAAAAATTGAACAAACAGCTAGAAGTATATATAAAGAATAAAATATAAAGAAATGAAAATGAATATGAAAAATAAACAAGACACAATCATTTATAGTGGTTTGGTAAAGCAAGGTCTATGCCCACTTTAAGATTTTATTACTTATATCTGATGTAAGGGCAAAAGTTCTTGGGGTCAGTACAACCTGACATCTGTGCAGTTAATGCCTCGCTATATCCCCGCTATAACTCCGATATATCTTATTGCGGATTCCTACCGCTACGATTTTTCCATATATCCCCAACATATAGCCTTTCCGCTTTAATCCCCGCTATTTCCGCTATATCCCGTTATTTCCGCTATATTCCGCTATTTCCGCTATATCTTCTATAAAAAATTGGATTGATAAATGATATTTATACGCTATAAAAATTATGAAATTAATTAATTTCATTGAATTTTTGATATATGTTTAGAAATGATAATACTCTAATATTATACTAAATTAAATTAAGTTATATAACAGTTTTACGTTCATTTACAATACATTTGCACATATTTTTATTTAAAATTATTTTTGTATTAATTATAATTCAATTGAATGTTAATTTTTCACATAATTACTATCTATATATTTGTAAAAACAACAAGTATAGGATTTATATGCTATTTTAGAGTAATCCGATATATCCCGCTATATCTTCGCTACATCCCCGCTATGACTTTTTGCACCTCTACCGCATTGAATCCACCGAGCGCTTTAACTGCACAGCCTGACACTTAGATTCTCAAAATTACATGAAAATAGAGTAGGGAAGAACTAGAGCCAAAAGATCCTGAAAAATGAATCATACCTTCCTATTTATAGAAGTAAGGAGTCAATATCTCGTATAAAATATCATAAAGTCGTTGCTTATGATTTAGACCAAATCTCCTACAAAAGTAGGCGCCACATCATTAGGAAGTAGGAGTCGATACCGATCCATAGGCATGGGTCGATATTGATCCCTAAGTCAGCTAAAATGGCTACCCTCATCACTTCATCTTGGCTCGCCTTGTTGTTACCTTCATGATTCCATAGTAATTTACACCAATATTAGCTTGTTTCGAAGTCCTAATGATAGAGTTATGGAAGAAAAGAGTTGCAGTTTCAAGTGTTCATGGAGATCGATGGAAAATTGCATTGAATCAACAAATCAACATTGGAAATATGCTTTTGGCATCGAGCAAGACATGTAGGCAGAAAATAGGGTCCACTTGAGGTGGAGGTAGGACTCGGCACTGGCCCCTAAGTCATGTGAATTGGTCGTTGCCTTGGTTTGGGTTGCTTTGGCTTTGACTTTGCGATCTTGTTTGTGCTTGGTTTCTGGACTCCTGGACTATCTCTCCGGGCTTCCTGCCTTGATAGCTCCGAGCCAGATTCATCCAGTCTATACGAACATTACCTGGTCAAAAGGCTGGAGAGCATTGCCCCCTAAAGTACATCTCGTTTCTAACGTAATGTTCTTTAAATCGAGACGAGTAGGAATCACCGTGAAGGACTCCTCTTTATGTTTCGAATAGTTTCTATCTTTCTTGTAAGTCAATTCCATGAAAATTTATGTCCATGGACATCCGCTACGATGCTCCACCAGCATCTAGAATTATAAATTTGAAACATAATCTTGTAAACTGTCATTCCGGGCTCGACGATTCTGAGCTGGTTCCTTCCATGGATCATTCAAGTTTGAATTCGATTTCCCTTTGGCTCTGGTCATCAGGTATTAGATATGCACACATACATTCCATCATTCATGCGTACATGTCCAAATACATATGCATATACCATACATATGTTTACATACATACATATATATATAATTGTTATTATATTTTCTATTATCGTTTTTTTGGAACTCGGTGCCGATAGCTTAGGGGTCGGTACCGACATGGAACTTAGGAGCTTTCCCAAGTTTTATTGCAAAAACTTCGGTTCCAACATGGGTATATAACCCATTTTAGTTTCTTATCTTCCCTCACTTGTTCATTTGCCTCCGAGTTCAAAACTTTGACTTCAGCCATTAAAAGAACTTTGACGCCCAACGGCAAAACACGCCATTGTTCATCTTTAGGGATGTCGCCACCTCATCTCACCTGAATCTAACGTAGCTCACCCCTCCCTGGTCAGACCTACCTCCACCAACCTGATTCCTAACCTTTTCCTTACATAGAACTGATCCTAAGCCCCAATTTCCATCTAACAAATAGACCTGTCTATAGGTAGGTGTTGGAGTAGGAAGATGGATTGACTTGGATGGGCCACCTGAATGGTTGTGACTGTAGATAGGGTCACCGTGATTGGTCGTGATTTTGGAGTCGGTGAGGATAAAGGAAGAAGGATGAGATTTCTTCCCAGTGTTGGAGTCATGCAACTCCCACACTTCGGCAATTTTTAGAAATTTTAGTTCATATGTGAATCCTATCTTATGAATAAATATCTCCTTCCCAGTTTTGAATCCTTTCCAAAGCATGGCCAATGACGTAAAACTTGTCGAGACGGTCAGCGATGACTGTCACATCGAGTGATATCCAGAACTTAAAAATGAACCATTAAATAATATCGAAAACTTGAATTGCATGACACTGCATAACACTGCAGTAAAATCCACTTTAGCATAGGGGTACCGCTTATAATTTATCTAATGTTGACCGTCTGTCGATTTTTTATAAAAATGGACCGAAGACGTTCTAAACGTCTTTCTGCTCAAGCCACAGGCACATCAACTTCCAAATATATTGAATCTGATGCTAAATCGAGTTCAACTACAACTCCATATGCCTAGCAAACTCTGGTTGAGCATGCGCAACAAACTCTAGCTCAGTAGGAACAACAATAAGATATTCTACAAGTTGAACAACAAAATCTGGAGAATCCTGAAGTCAAGCAACAAGTTCCTAAAATCCGGTAGAGCTGGTAGGTGGATTAGAAATAGATCCAGCACATGACATTCTTAGGGATGCCATGATATTAGAAGATCCCGCTGGTTCTGTCGCCTCTAAAATCGAATGAAGGACCTCTTTGGAGGATATGTGATAAGCAAAGGATTCTATTTGAAGAAGTTTTAGCTCCTTCTCGTCATCAAAGACCACATAACCTTCTAGAAGAGTATATTGCATGTAATAAATATATGTGTTTGGCAACTTATATCCCACCATTTAATCAGTTTGTGCGACGAGTTCTCAACTTTATGCGATTGGTTTCGACGCTGCTACATCTGAACATCTACACTTTCCTTCTTAGCAAATATATGGTTTTCTCTGAGCATTTGAATCGAATACCCATCGATGAGGAGATCTAATACATTTATAGCTTTAAGAGATGAAAAGAGAGTCCACAATTGATTTACTTGGAACCAATCAAGGGTTGCGGAGTGGTTACCGGGGCATGGAACAAGTTAAGCTAATTTAAGAGCGAGTGGTTCTATGTCCGCTGCCCACCTGGATTCAAACAGAGATGGACATCTGGACGTACCATTTTAATTGCTTTACATGAATTTTGTCTTATAATGTGTAGACTTAACTCATATCCTTGTTTCACTATCTAGATGTTCCGACGTGGCCCAACAACTCAGTGCTTTCAGATGCCATTAACACTATTATAGCAGTTCCGGTAGGAGATAGAGATATTAGCGCTATCCTGCAAGTTGAAAATCTTCTTGCCTACAGCTTGTTAGAAGAGGGCTGTAGCACTAGCATCATCCAACTAGCTTCCATTGATGATGATGATGATGATAACAACCCGCTCGAAGGAGGCGAGGATGATCTAGATTTTTCCCCAAGCCCAAGTCCTGGGGCTCGAGTTGAAGAAAATATTGAAAAAGTACCGAAAGACCCCGAGGAAGGTGAAATCATTGGTGAAAGCGGAGAGGCTAGACAAGGTAATACCGATGCCGACCATGATTCTCCACCTGAACAATCTGGGGACGGTCAACCGCCTGCTCCAAAGAAGAGGTTGATCATGAAAATCTCTAAGGTGCAGACTTCTACCCATCCTCTATTAGTTGTAGATGCAGAGAAAACTCCATCTCTTCATTCAACGGGAACATTTGTCTGCTTAGGGCCAACTCCTACCAAGTTTGGCTCTTTCGATGTCGGTAATATTAGTATCGAGCGCATTGATTCCCTTATTCGTATTGATAAGGACTTCATCCTTACCAGTATAGGAGAGCTTACTCCCATGACTAAAGCTCCATCTCACGGTTAGTCAGGGGGACACTAGGACACTCGCACGCATGTGTACTTCACAGCTCTACTTTGCACTTGTCGTGTGTCCTTATCCATCAAATTTAACTTGTTCTCATCTTACTTGCAGGACCTATGAAGAAGTGGAAATACATATATCAATCTCTGAAGGAGAAAGCATCCCAAGCACAAAGGCCTCGGTCCAGTTTGTACCATTAGGGAAGTGGTCGCGATTATGAATCAGGCTATCATCTAGCCATGATAGGGATGATCGGAATAGAGGAAACTATGACAGAGACCGCTCATCACACGATTCTACTTCAAACGTTGCCCCATGTCTATATCACCTCCTTCTAGAGGTTTAGACAGGAAACCTAATCGTCGTAGTGACATCCCGCCTAGTGATGCTTCTCGCGTTCCACCTCTATCTTCCACCAATGTGCAACCCCGGGTACCATCTCACTCCACTCGATCCTCCAGCCGTAGGCATCACAAGTGTGGCTCTGAAACTTCCCAGCATTGGCTTGGCAAAGAAATTGCTATAGACCTACCTATCTTTGTGGGGGAACAACTTGCGGTGAATGCCCGAATGGCTAAACTAAAGGAAAAATTTCCAAATATTTTCTTCGATGGTCTTATGTTTGTGCATAACCTGAAAAGAATCCCTGCTGACATCCAGAAGATGACCGTTGATTGCATGGTCCATGCCCACAATCAACATAATGAATGGTCGAAGGTAGCCGAGAAAATTTCCAAAGTCTCCAGGGATAGGCAGCTAGAGATCGACAATCAAAATCTTATCAAAGCTGATAATAAGAGAACCATTGCTAATCTCGATGCTGAGGTCGAGAAACAGAGAAAATCTCAAGCTGAAGCTGGGAAGAAAGCTGAGGAGGCCACTAAGGTACTCGAAGAGTAGTGGATTAACCATCGAGATAAAATGGAGAAGGCTTTCCACCAGAACTATGCTCTGGTAATGGAGAGGGATACCGCAAAGAGAAATGCGGCTGAGCTGAAAAACAAGCTAGAGTGTGAAACAAAAGAAAAAGAAGAAGCACTCCAACAAGCTTAGACCTATTGTAATGTGTTGCTACATGCTAGGGAGAAAAAAGGCAAAGTGCTCGAGCATGTTAGAGATGCTGATGTACTGATCAAAAGAGAAGTTGAGGCCACAGAACAATGGGCAAAAGAACATATGATGGAAAAATTTAAACCACTACTGAACTAGTACAACACTAACATGCTTAAATTTTGAAACTCGGAGTGGTTCAAAGATGATTATCCCATAATCATTGCCCTCTCCTAGGAGAAAATCGTTGAAGAAGGGAAAGCTTTCCTCGAAATGGCAAGGTAGATTTTAAGCAGTTGGAGAAAAAAGTCCGAGCAGGAAATGAACCCAAAATTCTTGAAGAAGGCCAGCTTATACTTCATCCGTAGCTTGCCTTGATAGCGCATAAAGACTTATGCAAAGGCTACAGATCGACGCAACATGATGCTACTACCAGCCAAATGCTTAGGTCCCAAGATGCTCCAGATTAATCCTCTGATCCTAGGTATGATCCCGAGAGGCCTAAGATCTAGAGGTCTACCATTCTCCCTTTAATTCTTGAGGGGAATTCCAACGGCACTCCGGCCAGCACAAAACTCCAAATCTCATTGACTTCTCCTATATCCCAGAATGTCGACGTGTCATCTATCGACATCACTAATCTGTCTTCTAATATTTCTTAAGTTTCAGGTCGACCTCATGTTGTTCCACTTCCGGACAAGGAATCTAGATGGGACTCCAAATCCTATAACAGAATAAGTTACTATTACCAATTCAACAATTATTCCAACTATCCTGATTGAAGATACTCCCGACCTTAATGAGCAGATGATTGATACCTTGTTAGATAAAGGAGCCGGTAAGACTCAAGAAACTCAGATTGATGAAGATATTGTTATTACTAGGGTATCCAAGCCCCTGTTAGGTCCAACCATGCACGAGCTTAAGCAAGAACTTGGGAAAGACATGCTCCTTGCCACAAAGATTAAGCAGGAAAAGCTTGAAGTTATTCTTCCTCCTCTATCCATTGCATTGCACGGGCAAACTATCTTCACTCTGGTCGATATTCCTCCGCCTGGTGGTGCTTAAAGCGTGCCTACTGGATCGTCGTAGAGCACTCCATCCAAGGGCAAAGAAATAAGGGAAAAGGAGTGAGAGCTCAAGCGAGCATCTCCTGGTATGAAAAGGAAACAAAGGAGAACAAAATCGAAGAAGTGATTGTCGGTTTGTTTGGTGTAGATAAACTTACTTTTTAGTAGTAGTTGTAGTCTATTTTTGTTTTTTTGCTAGCCTTATGTGGGTTCGGCCCCCTTCTTTGCTTTTTGTTTTTTAGTGTCAATAACATTTGTACTTAGTTCTTCAAAATTTATGTGAATAACAAAGGTTTTTGTTTCGGTAACTCCTCGTATGCATTTGTCTATGTATTTAAGAAATACGCTTTCCACTCAATATGCTAGCAATATATTTCTTTTAGTTATTATTATCAGACCGAATCCTTTATCACGTTCTTTAATTCACCAGCCTTTCATCATTCTCACGAATGTAAAGTAATTGTTGAAGCGCCAGCTCTGGGAATTAGTTGGAGCTAACTACTTGGAACATCGATTCGGTATCCTTTTCTAGTATTATAGTATCCGATTGCGCCGAACTCTCGGCACTAATCTGAATTAACTTACAGTAATTCGCACATCCTCGTCTAGGATGTATACCTCTAATCACATCTAACTTCAGGCATTGATTCAAAGTTCACATGTTCCTTACGCCGGGCATAGATCTTTAGTTTCGCCTACTTCGGGAAATATGTTGAGGATTCGATGGTCCTATCATATTCACTATAGTTTATACTTCTATCCCCAGTCTGAGTACAAGAGTTGAGAAAGTGAACGGTCTTGTCACGTTCGTTTTGAAATTATACTTCTACCCCCACACTAAGGGCGAGAGTTAGTGTACAGATGGTCATGTCACATCCAATTTGACTTTATACTCTTGCCCCCAATCCGAAAACAAGAGTTGGCCGATAGATGGTCGGATCATGTCCATTTAGTTATACTCATGCCTCTTGTGATGCCTCACCCTGAGACCCATGCTAACAAAGGGTATAAATAGGTAATAATGTACATTAATGTAGAGAATAGGGTTGGTTAGGAGCGACCATCCGTAAATTTTGCTTTAAGCGAGTATTGATTTGTCGATTAATATGCTATATATTTTTCTTTCTCACATGGAATCGACATGTGAATCCAGGCTTAAAACAAAGCTATGGTGGCTTTAATAACAATCCATAATAATATATGATATACAAATCATAGATCACAGAATATACACAACGGAATACAAATAGATACTAGCTGATCAAATAGAATAGATACATCATATCAAATACAAGATTCTTGTCAAAATGATCCATATTATTCATCTTTACTACTTCTCATGTACAAACATGTACACAAAAGAGTCTAGACTCAGTACAAGATAAAACACTACATGAATATTACTACACCAAAAAGGTCATTTTGCAACATTTTTATTTATGTATTTTTTCACAGTTATTACTGTAATAAATTCATCACATATATTTCCGTTAGCAACTATTACCACGCTTATTACCTTAAGAAAATCTAGTAATTTTATAAATAATCGAAACTAAAGTGGATGAAATTGTAATTCTATCCTTTTCTTACTTGTAATAGATATAACACCATGTGTTTCCCCATTTCATCATTCGTCCCTCATTGTTCCAGCCTAGGGTTACCACACGTCGTTGCTTCATTCGGTCATCTATCACTTTCAGTCAATCGTGCCGTAGCTTCATCTATTCATTTTCCTCTTTCAGTCCAGGGTCACCGCATGCCATCGTTCGTCCAATCGATTTCCTTTTTCAGTACAGGTTTACTATACGCCATTTCTTCATTCTGACGTTAGGTATTTTTCATTTTTTAATCTTAAATTACATCATTTGTGTTCGAGCTTTGATTCATTTTTTTATTAATGTATTTTTTATTCATTACATTTTGAGATTTTGAGGCTCTACTTCTAATTAATCTTGATAGAGAGCCATGATGGATGCTTCTAAAATACTTAAATAATCAAATTGGTTACTGCTATCTTAAATATATGGTTTATTTCTGAATTGTCTCTATGCCTATAAGCTATAAAAAAGAGAGAAATAAAAGCATTTCCCATACCATTTTCAAACTCTAAACTCCTTTTCCACTCTATTCACTTTAGTTTTACTCTTGTATTGATCTGTTTCTTGAGAAAACGGGATGACTATGGGTAGGGTTATGTGTTAGTTTACAAATGAGTTCTCATGCTTTGCTTAGCTTCTGGTTTCCTAGACTTTATTTCGGCTAAACCAGTTATCTTCCTTTTCTTAATTTATATGAAATCACTTGGATAACCAAAGTATTTTTTGTATATTTGCTATGTTAAATATGTTTCAAGAAGTTAAATATTTTGAGTATTTTTATATTCTTCATCCATGAGCAACCTCTATAATTTCAGTTCTTGCTTTTCACCAGAAAAAGATGGCAATTGCTAGGAAAATAATTCTCATGTCTTATTGTAATCATGCTTGACGAATTACATTTAATATGATTTTGTACTATTACTAATACTTGACAAACAGAACACATGGACTGAAATTGGAGAGAGCGAAGAAAACAAAGGCAAGAAGCTTTCGAAATTTAAGCAGGAATGATTATGAGAAGAAGCTCGACGAAGCAAAAACTTGTAAGGATAAGCTTTATCAGTTGGTGGCAGCAAAAGAAGCAGAGCTAGGTTCCACTTAGGCATCCCTTGGTGAAAATAAATTTAATTACAAGGCGAAAGGATATATTATTTTTTTGGTTTGCTCAGCTCATTATTATAATTATCAGTTAGTGGTAACTGTATAATGATCGATCCTTGTTACCTGATTAAGTAATATATGCACTAGTTGGCAATTCATTTAGTGGAAGATTGGTACATAACTTATTGCTAATAAAAAAAGTTGCATTCTTTAGTTAATTTAAAAAATTGATTTGCAAAAATAACGTATTTCAAGAATAAGCTTCATGCAAAACTTATTAAAAGAACAGGCCTCGTCTTCAGTTTTGTAGATGCAAATTGAAATTATGTATTAATGCCATTTTTAGTCCAAACATGTGTAGGAGCTCTAATCTCCCATTCTTAAACTATTTTCTTTATGTTCACTCATCTATAACTATCGACTTTTTTATCATCACCAGTTTAGATAATTTAGTTGGTTTCACATATTAATTAAAGCATAATGATCAAATTTATTTGAATACAGCAGACATGAAAAGAAAAGGAAAGGATTTCATTTGGTCTAGGAAGTTATGATACAAAAGAAAAATAAATTAAGAAGTAGAAATTCAGAAAATCTCAATATTTTCTATGTTTTCAAAATACAGTAAAATCCATTGGATCTTTATTGTTCTACAAATTTTCATCATTCATCTTTCTATTAAATAATGATTTATCTTCTAAAGTGGTATTGCAATTAGACATAGGATATTGACCTATGATAAAACACAGTTATTTGTAAAGAGAAAGCTGAAATAAATTTGAAATCCTTTCTAAAACCGCCTATTTATACACTAAACTAAACGATTTTTCTTAATTTTCCAACCAAATCAAAATTAACACTTAATAAACTGACACGCTTAATCACCTAAAAATAAGCCAATCAGAAAAATGAAGACTGATGCAAGCAAAAGAAGAAATATAACACTCTAGAGGGTGCCATATCGACCACAATCATGGAAATGTAGGCTTATTCCATCAACTGTTATCAAGTGTTCTACAGTAGTAAATCAATGTTTGCCACATTATGTCTAAACAAACCCAGGTCTCAATAACATTCAGATTCATAAACTGTATAAAAAACCTCCATCAAATAAACATATTGCTTTATCATCTCATCATCATCATCATATATATAGTAAAATATCACTTTTTAAATCAAACTGCATGTCCAACATAATAAAACAAATAAATATCCATATGTATCATGCGGTTCTTCTAAGCCCATCATCACCGTAGGAGGTAGTTTTTTCACCGTAAAGGGCTTGTTTTTCAAACTTAAAAGAATCAAATTGGAAAGCCATCCCAGCATTCGCAAGATGAGAAAGCAGTTCTCAAACAACATTATATTTTATGTTTGGAGTGTGGCCAGAATATGGCCTTATATTTCATGTTTAAAGTGTAACATGTGTATGCTATAAGGCGTTCATGGTAATTTTAACAACTTTTATAAACAAATGCTAGAATTACTTGCTAATTAAATGCTGAATATGTGGAGATTACTTGAGCTACAATGAATATAATGGTTGTATCAAATCGGGCACATTCATATGACTAATATTAATTTATTTGGCAGAAATAAAGCAATATCAAGAATTTATTTCCCTAATCGGTGGTTGTTTCAAAGGTTTGATATCTCTATCAACAGTGGAATGTTTGATGTGATAGTTTGTAGATGTACATTAGGCATATTTGTTGCTGCTGCATTAGCCTGAAAAGGCCTTTTTGTTGGTGTCGTTGGAAGGAACCTTATTAAAGGGGTAATTGTTCGTCGACGGAAATTCTATCAGTTTAGAAAACCGCCGAACGAATTTTGAAATAAAATTTACCGCAAGCGCACGGTGTACACTTGTAGTACGTGGCGAATACGAGTCGATCCGTAGGGAATTGATGATTTTAAAATTCTATTCAATCAAATTAAACCAAAGTCGAGTGATTGTTAACTAACTAAAAGAAAGTAAAAACAAACTAAAACTAAGGAGAATAAAAAGATGAGATTAAAGAGCAATTTAAAGGCAAATCCCCTCTCATGATCATATAAATCAACATAATGACATTATGATCTCTTTTTGGTCATTTGTTAGTTTAGTTGATGCATTTATCATAAGCATGACCTAATTGTGTTATTAATTAACACACTTAAACCATCAAATATAAATGCACCCTCCAACCTACTTACTAACTTCAATGAAAATGATATGAAATCAAAAGTAGAATCTATTTTAAGCATGGTTTATTAACTATTGAATTAGAAACATAAACCATCAAATTTTGATTCCAAATCCACTTCCATTACCATGATCGTATGTAGATGAAGAGGTAATTAGTGATTCATATGACTAAGCATAGCCTATTTGTTTTGAACAATATAAGCTATCAAACTCAATATTAAACACAAAACCACACAAACATCTACTTTCCATTAAGCACAAAAGAGACATAAAAGAAATTATGTTGCATCTACATGATTCAAGAGAGCTTCGTTACCCCTAAATTGAAGGGATTAGCCTCTCATTTTTGTTATCAAATCAACAAATGCAGAAAGCAACATTAAACAAACAAGAGGAAAAAGAGAGCAAAAAAAAAAAGGAAAAACTAATCTACTTGCATGAAATAAGAGAGATCTACACTACAACATGAAAGGAAAAGAAGCATGTAAAAGAAAAGAGAATTAACGTTGCATAAAAGAAAGAAAAATTACATGAAATAAAATGGCTAAGTAGCCATGGAAAAAGAAGAGAGAAAAGCTTTGATTTATTTCCTAAGCTAAAAACTAAGTAAGAGAGACTAAGAGAAGAGGAGGGTTACATGAAACATAAGGGGATTTTATACATGTGTTAAACCCTAATTCATTTTTTTGGGGAATGCCCAAAATACCCTCTTAGGAAGTGTGGAGGCCAAGTAATCATTAGCTTCAAATAATCCTCATTTAAGTGTACATGAAGCCATTAATTCCATAAACATGTGCATTAGCCTCTAATTTGTACATTAAGGTAGGTGGGGTCCTCCATTATCTTCACTTTGAATTATTTTCATCTTCATTTGTTCTCTTCACTCTTGTGCATGCATATATCATCATGTAACCACTTGTAAAATTCACCAAATTTCTTAGAAAACAACATAGAAAATTCCAAGTAAATTTTCACAATTTAATAAATGCATAAAAATGACCATTTTGCCTCTATATGAAGATAAATATGTGACAATTTCAAATAATTTGAATTTTGGTTTAAACAAGTTAAAATACCCAATATGATCATTTATTTAATTTAAATAGATTAAATATGGTGGTAAAAATATGCACATTTACGTGCACATCAGTAATCTCATTACTTTGTGGAAGTTTTTTTAACATATGCTATATTAATATACTCTACTTACTAATTTACCGATTGTTGTACTTTGCAGAGGGAACAATGGTGGAATATCTCAAGAAAATAGATTATGGAACTTGTTCGGGTTGGTAAAAATTAGAAGCTATAAGGTATAAAGATCTATCCTGTAATGTGAACGTGCGGCCTTTTAACCTATATGTTCATTAGTAAATATATCTGCCTATATTTTTATACAAAATGCTTCCTCAAAGTATTCAAACTGCAATCAAAGAAAAATTAGATGTACTTCATACATTTATCCTGATTTTAGCAACGTTGCTGCTTGAGTGCGTAATTTCTTTTGCCTTCTTTAGATGGTTAAGTCTCATGTCATTTCCACAGTCAAGAATAAGTGAAATGCAACGATAATATCTTCCAAGCAATGTAAGCAATTAAAAAAAAGGAAAATATGCATTTCTTTCTTAACTAGTAATGGACTTTTATCATCTTTCTGTCCATAAGTAAACTTTCCCTTCAGTAATAGCACCAGCCAGATAACCATTAATATATGCAAGCTTGCAAGGTATAGAAGTCATTTATATGTTTTTAAAGAAGTTACTTTCTTATCAATTGTAGATATTACATTTATTGGTCACTTCTTACTTCTGATAAATAGGTAGTTATCGTCAGAACCTCATATTTCCCTAAGCAGAATAGAAAATGTTACATAAAACAAATTTTATAAATTACAACAGAAAAGAAAACAATAGTGAAATAGTTGAAATTAGACCATTGCTAAATTTATTGAGAACTAAAGAGTATACGTAAAATATTTGATTTTGCATGAAATGTACAGTCTATGAAACTAGTGGATCTTCCTATATAATCATTTCATAGTGAGTAGTTTACTATCTAATTTCAAAAGTAAAACTAGTTTGTTGGATTATCAATAGTAGAAAGAAACATCTGGAAAGAGCCCAAACTCTCTCAAGACAAATAAGACCATCTATGCTGATCTAGAGCATTATTGGCCATTAGAAGATTGAATTATTATAAGAGTGCATCAAAATTGACTACAGTTACACTATAGCTTCCATTACCCTTACCAGTAATCAAATATGAATAAATAGGTCATGATTGAAGGTAAATAAATAAAAGATATTTCTATACATTCTTCTTTAGTTTCATGATAAGTTTGATCTATGCTTCCTTCATTTTGTGATGTTTAACAAGCGATTTAGAAAATTACTACAATGTCATGTCCTTCACTGACTGTGTGTGTATTTATGTATGTATAATGTTTAAATAGCCAGTTCTAAAAGTACTAAATGGCCATGCATGCCTCAGTTTCAAACTGAGGCCTGGCCTGGTGCATGACTGAGGCCATGCCTGCCTCGGTTTCAAATCGAGGTCTGGTTCGCCTCAGTTTTAAACTAAGGCCACCTAAGTTTGAAACTGAGGTCTAGCACACCTCTGTTTGAAACTGAGGCCATGCCTGCCTCAGTTTCAAACTAAGGTCTGGTTCACCTCAGTTTTAAACCAAGCCCATGCCGCAATGCCTGCCTTAGTTTCAAACTGAGGCATGCCCGCCTCAGTTTTAAACTAAGGCCTGTCTCGCTTCAGTTTTAAACTGAGGCATTGTTGTTGAGCCTCGGTTTAAAACCGAGGCTTGGTTGCCTCAGCTTTAAACTGAAGCCAGTATGCATGTATGAAGTACTTAATTTCAAATTAGCGTCCTTGCATATTTGCTTATTTTATTTAATGTTGTTTATTGTTAAATCACGTGCTATCACCTTGATTGCTATTTGTCATTCTTTTTAGTATAAATTACAATTTAATATGATATTTGTAACAACCCGTACTTTTGACTATTGTAAGTTATTAAATATAATGAAATTATTGAATAAATATGGATAAAAATTAATATATAATGATTTGTTAATATTAATTTGTTTGATAATTTAATTGGTTTAAATTTAATATTGGAACCACTTTAACAACTGTGTACGCGGTGGATGATATCTAGAATGTAGTGGTTGAATTTGCGACGTTTACTGGAATGAAGTAAGACAATGATGATGGGTAGCTTTGACACTCGTGTCATAATTAAAATGACTAAAACAGAGGCCTATGTCTGGCCAATGAGGTTAGCTACCTCTAGCGACGTTGATCCCTCATATTACTATTGTGATTTCGTATTCGATGGGTGCACCTTTTGTCGTTTGGATTGATTATCGCGGTCGGCCACGGATGGGTTACGACCAGCCAGAAAGGGTAAACTGGTAGAATCCTACCTTGGGCATTGCCTCACGTGCCTTGTCATATTTATCCCTATACGAGCCCATTACGACTTTGGTTTAGAACTATAAAAATGTGTTAAGGTGGATCAATGAAAGCCTTAACGCTATTTTGATATTTATTTTACTGATAGACATTATCTATTATAGCGTATACTATTATATATAAATAGTTTAACGGATCCTTAAGAGATGGAAAACCCTGTAACATCTCTTAAGTTATTGCACTCATATTTATGATATTGATTTGACTTACGTAAGAGTATTTTAGTCCCGACTCGAGTGTTTGTCTTTTCATTACGCTCGGGTCAGTCCTGAGTTTTTTCAACGTATTGAAAATTATTCACTGGAAGACAAAAACGAAGATTTTGGTATATTACTACTATTATTATTCCCATATTCATGCTATCCTGTATATTGATCACTTATCTCTGATGTGTGTGTGTGTCTCTATATATATATATATAACTCCGATAAATGTGTATAGATTATAATCAAATGTATAGTAAACATGTCCAACTTAAACAATCCGGAACGTAGATAATCAATGGGGTTAAATAAGAAAAATAAGAAAAGAAGAAGAAAACAAACACAGAATCTCACAGCGAAAACAATAAAATATAATAATCAAATAATAGTTCAGAGTATGTAACGACCCGTACTTTTGACTATTGTAAGTCATTAGATATAATGAAATTATTGGATAAATATGGATAAAAATAAATATATAATGATTTATTAATATTAATTTATTGGATAATTTAATTGGTTTAAATTTAATATTGGAACCACTTTAACAACTGTGTATGCGGTGGATGATATCCAGAATGTAGTGGTTGCATTGGCGACGTTTACTGGAATGAAGTAAGAGAACGATGATGGACAGCTTTGACACTCGTGTCATAATTAAAATGACTAAAACAGGAGCCTATATCTGGCCAATGAGGTTAGCCACCTCTAGCGGCGTTGATCCCTCATATTACTATTGTGATTTCATATTCGATGGGTGCACCTTTTGTCGTTTGGATTGATTGTCGCGGTCGGCCACGGGTGGGTTACGACCAGCCAGAAAGGGTAAACGGGTAGAATCCTACCTTGGGCATTGCCTCACGTGCCTTGTCATATTTATCCCTATACGAGCCCATTACGAATTTGGTTTAGAACTGTACAGATGTTTTAAGGTGGATCAATGTAAACCTTAACGCTATTTTGATATTTATTTTATTGATAGACATTATCTATTATAGCGTATACTTTTATATATAAATAGTTTAACGGATCCTTAAGGGATGGAAAAACCCGTAACATCTCTTAAGTTATTGCACTCATATTTGTGATATTGATTTGACTTACATAAGAGTAATTTAGTCCTGACTCGAGTGTTTGTCTTTTCATTACGCTCGGGTTAGTCATGAGTTTTTTCAGTGTATTGAAGATTATTCACTAGAGGACGAAGACGAAGAGTTTGGTATATTGCTATTATTATTATTCCCTTATTCATGCTATCCTGTATATTGATTACTTATCTCTGATGTGTGCAGATATATAACTCTGATAAATGTGTATAGATTATAATCAAATGTATAGTAAACAGCTTCATGAACTGTTATTTGATTATTATATTTTATCGTTTCCGCTGTAAGATTATGTGTTTGTTTTCTTCTTCTTTTCTTATTTTTCTTATTTAACCCCATTGGTTATCTACATTTTAGATTGTTTAAGTTGGACATATGTGGATTATTTTTTATTTAAACCTTCAGAAATATGGGTCGTCACAATATTGAATGCATGTAGGCACTTATAGAAGAAGCAGAAGAAAAAAGGAAATTGGATGGTGATTCTAGTGTTAATGGTGAAGTAGAAGATCCTGAAAATGATCCAATTGCGGAAGTTTTTGGTTCCGATAGAAAGAAAAATTATTGTCGAGCAATTAGTTCTACTTCTTCTATTTGTAGACTTTAACTATGAGCTTCTTATCTTTTGTTATTGCAATTTGATATTAGTATCGAATTAGCAAACTATGTATTGGTAACTTAATTATGTATTGAAATTCTTTTTTGTTAATTGATACTCTATTTTATTACCATGATTATGAATATCGTTTATTGATATTGATTGGGTTATAAGTTACTAAATTAAGAAAATATTTCATATTCAATATAGTCTACATTATATCTTTCAACATTCACATTACCGATAAGTGTTTATTTGTATGTATTTATTTCAAATGCTTATAAGCGTTGGGGAAATATTTTTCCCCAACGCTTATAAGTGTAACAAATAAATTCCCATGCCCCTACAGCGACTCATATAAGTGTTACTAAAATTCTTGTCAACCGCTTATACTCGTTGGGAATCCTCTATTTTGGTGTAGTGTATGTACACATATATGAGATGTTAGTAATAAGAAAGAGAATTAGATATCTGGAGTGAATCCTCTCTAGAACTATCAAACTGGAGCATCTGAAATATCTCGGTCTGACCAGTACTATAAAATAATAAATGGGTCAGTCTAGACTGTAATGAATGAGTTAAACAAGATAAATGATGGATGAAATAAAATTGATCTCAAATATAATCACAAAGCCAATTATCAGCAAACATCAAGAATGCTTTAATAAACTCCAAGGATGTAATCACCAAATATCAAAACCCAAGATGGTTTATAAAAGAAAAATCCCTCTAAAACTATTTGGTGATAACACAAATAACATATAATCTAGAAATCATTAATCGAAATCCAAAAATCACATAAAAGGGGAAAAGGCGCCAAAACTCCAAGAATGATGAATAACTTCACCTATACGCATGTAACTCCAAGATGGATGTATGCGTCTATAAAACTACCAGTTGGGTATAATTCCCATAGTAACATCAAGATAGGCGAGAGCTTATAGAACTTCAAGATAGGTGTGAACTTATAAACTCCTAGATAGGAACAAGTCATGTGACTACATGATAGGTACAAGACCTATAAAAACTCCAAGATAGGTACAAGATCTATAAACCACATGATAGGTACAAGACCTATAAAACTTCAAGGGCGAGTCATAAACTCGTCAATATAAGTGTCATATACTTCCAAATAGTAACTGAATAGGTAAAACCATATGTCCCATACCATATGGGTTTACTTAAACGTTTATTATAAGACAGTAAACTATACTTGTAATAATGGCTCGATCGAACAAGTCCGAGAATTAATCGAAAAAATAAACGCAAGTATTCCATACCACTTCTTTTATTAGTTCATTTAAATCAATTCCTCATTCAATCGATAACTAGCAATTTCATAAAAATATTTTACTTTAAAAACATTCTTGTAAAGTATAGTTTTATAAGCTAGAATATATATACATATTGGAAAGCCTTTGGTTATATATATATATATGCACAATTTTAAAACCATTATTCCAAATCAACTTTAAAATAATTGATACTATAATTAATTATATTATATATGTATATATACACACACTCCAAATATCCTTTATATAAAATATATTCACACTTGAAAAGATATGGGAAAACGGTTTGGATTAGAAATCGTTCCTTTGGAAACACTAGTTGAAATGGTGCGATAAAACTTATGTGCAATATCATAGATCCACAGAGCATTTCTATGGAATAGAAACTCCAAGATGAATTCACAAATTCATAATCAAAACTCCAAAAATTTGCATTTAAATCAACATGAATTGGAGCATCAAAATCAATCAAACATTGAAAAGGAGAAGAACGGACGAACGAACGGACGAACGAACGCGAACGGTTGGCTGCATGGCATAACCTAGACTCAGCCCAGGTCACGACAGGTGCACCGATCTGGTGGGACTAGTCCACTAGTTGTAGCACCTGGACTAAACACCAAGCGATGGCGGTGGCTCTTCGTTCGTCCATTTTCGCTCGTTCCATCATCAACGACTTCCTTGACTTCTAGAACCCCGATTTAGCTATCATGCAAGCATGTAAACATCAAAATTGAATGCAATTCATGATCATATGAAAAGGGTTTCAACAACTGAATATAGTATAGCAATTGGAGTAAACAATGCAAGAGATTGGAATCAATTCAACATCCAAATAACCCAGATCAACTATAGCAACAAGTATTTGTAGACTTTAACTGTGAGGTTAACCTTTCAGCAACAAAACTTAGGTTGATTTCCAAAAAGTTGCAAAACAAGATTAAACTTAAGGTGAAAAATCTAAAATGAAATACTTCAAGGATCAATATAAGGTGGAAGAGAATATCTTATCTCTATTTCTTCAGTTATTAGTTAATTGCCCGTTGATTTCAACTTGATTTGGGAAAATTGATTCTAGGGTTTTCAAAATAAAAGATGTATATTTTCAGGTTTCTGCTGAATTGCAAATGAGAAAAGAGAATGAATGTACGTAGTTTATTTCTCATTTCTCTTTCTTTCTTCTTAGGCCAAGAGTGTTTGATATGAACCCACTAAGCAAGTGTTACAAATTTTGAAGAGCATTGTTACTAATTCCTTTGTTTTCTCTTTAAAGCACTAATTTACATTATAAACAACGTTCGATAAACATATAAATTGATTTCTCAAATTCTACAAAGTACCAGCATGTCAAAAATTCTCATTTCTATTAATATAGAGATATTTTATAAAATTAAATATAACTTTGATATTAAAATTCATTCTCATTATTTTTAAACAAAATAAACCATTAATTGTAAAAATCTCATTGTAACAATAAATCTTAATATTAACATTTAATTAAATTACAACATTTTTTGTAATAATCTGAAATAAAAAATATTGTCATAAATATCCATTTAAAATAAATAAGTGGATAAACCTTGGACAAAGTCACATTTTAAATTACAAAATTATTTCAGTATATTTTAATCACTCTGTTATCCATAAAATATTCTTAGGAATAAAAGTATGAAAGAAGGACCACAAGAGCATTAAGAAAGATTAGAAAGAATCTAGATAGTCTGGTTAACCATACCTTCCGATAAGGAGCTTTCGACTTTTTCGAAGGCTATCTTTCAGAGTCTATATGCAGGATGTTACTCCAAAAATCCACCTTTCGACTATGTCGAATGGTCTTTCAACAAAAACAAAGAAAAAAGAGCACAGTCCCAAACCCTTCGAAGGAGTCGAAAGGTTCCATCTCTTAGTATCCAAAGAGTTCTTAGCTTTTGAAGAGGATGAAGAAGTAAAAGCAAGTGTGAGGAACTCCATAGTGACCTTTTCAAAAGCATAGCAAGCCTTTCGGACCGGTTGAAACACATCCAGGATACCTTTCGACAATGTCAAAAGGTTTATGAAGAAAGCAACATTCATAAGTCAACAAAGAATGGAAGACAACCTTTCGACAACATTGAAGGGAATCATAGCTCTCGACAACAAACAAGTGAAGAGTAACCTTCCAACAAGGTCGAAAGGTTCATTTCAATCAAGTGAAGAGCAACCTTCCGACAAGGTCGAAAGGTTCACAACAATCAAGTGAAGAGCAACCTTCCGACAAGGTCAGTTCACAACAATCAAGAGGAGAGCAACCTTCTGACAAGGTCGAAAGGTTCACAACAGTATATAGAAGGCAAACCCTTCGACAAAGTCGAAAGGTTCATGAAGGCATAAAGACAAGCAAACCATTCGACAATGTCGAAAGTTCCGAAATAGCAGAAGAAAGGCAAACCTTTCGACAAACTCGAAAGGTTCACAGCTACATATAAAAGGGGAACCTTTTGACCCAGTCGAGAGCATGGAGTCAAAAGGGGAGCCGCCTGCATATATAAATAAGATCTAAAGGGTCATGTTTTGGGAATAGGAATTCTCTCATTCTAATCTTGTATCTTCTTAATAAGTACATTGTCACCCTAATTGGGTGTTGATTTGGGGATTTAATAGAATAGAGTTTCTCGTAGAAAAAGAGAGAAGTCTAATGCTCTATTATTTACTTTACTGTTTTGCTTAAATCTTTGTTGGTTTAATTCCTATTTTTAGGTTCAACCTTATCGGAAGGTTCTTGTCGACAAGGTCGACAACACTTTTGTTAAAGTTACTGCAACCCTTCGAAGCATTTAACTCAACAATCTGAACCCTTCGACACGGTCGACAACTTAATTGTTTCAACACCTATAACCTTCTGAAACCAATCAACTAGTGGTCTAATCTTTCGACAAGGTCGATACCCATTCCATATCCACTAAAGTATATCATACCCTGCTTGAAACCGAGGAAGGTTATCACCTTAAACTCTCGGCTAAATAAAAACCAACCTTTTTTAGGACAAACTAAGGGAATTTCAACCTAGTCAAAAAGAAAACCTTTCTAGGAAACCTCATATAAGTTCAACTAAAACAAAAGGTTGTATAATTCAAAGGTTTAACCTTTCGACAATGTCGATAGGTCCGACTTAAGAATCAACAACAAATAAAGCAAAATAGGAAGGCAATTTCTTAAGGGACTCATTCTCATTGCCCAAGCAAGCTTTTCCATCTTGCTTAGCATTACTTCGAGGTATTGACAAGAAATCTTGTTAACACACTAATTTCCTAAAAATTACCCTTGTATTATTATTATTTATAAGAACATAAAAGTTTGTTGTTTCTATAAATTCTAAATTTATCCATCATTACTTGGAAATCCTTTTATAAATTTCCTTATTTATTTCAACCCTAATACATTTTAAATTTGGAAATAATAATAATTATAAATATAAATTCCCTAATTTTATCTAAATGAACATAGTTATGATTAATTAAATCATATTTTAGATTTAATTCTAGGTAATCTCGACCAGGGTTGTTACACCCCTACACTAGGAGCAAGAGTTAGCTGATGGATGGTCGGATCACGTCCGTTGAGTTTGTACTCTAGCCCTCAATCCAAGGACAAGAATTAGTTAGTATCTATCTTTGGATACTAAGAAGAACTTCGAGGGTTCGATCACAAACCAGAGAAGTTTTGCTTCGCACATAATTCTGGGTATCTGCACACCTACATTATTCACATGCAGATTCCTTTGAGTCGGTTACATCTCAACTCTTAAGTAATGGAAAGGTAGATTTTTGGACTCAAAAACCCATTTTATTCCATTAAAGATGAGAAATAAAAAAATTTGTCTTATTACACTACTCTAGCAAATTATTTACGAATTTATTTCTAAGTGAAATAGCATCGTACGTGCTCGCTATTCCATGCCCTCGAAAGCGAAATCCTGTCTATCGTCGCAAGCCTGAAAGTTCCATTTCCAAGCTTCTACTTTATTGCACAAGGACCTTCCAGGTTGGGTCTAAGTTTCCAAGGCCAAGGAAGATTGGATTGAGAACCAGGTCGCCAACTTCGAAGATCCGATTCATGACCTTAGTGTTACAATATTGTGTGACTTAGTGTCGGGGCGCAGCTACCCTCAACTCAGCTGCATCGTGCTTCTCGTCAATCATATCAAGAGACTCTACAGAAGTTGCTCATTAGTCCGTGGATTGTAGTGAATCACCCGATGAGGAGACACTTCCATTTCAACTGGAATCATAGCCTTTGACCTTTAGGCTAGGGCTAATGGAGAGTGTCCAGTCATTGACTTATGAGTTGTTCGATAAGCCCATAGTACTACTGGATTTTCATCAACCCACTTGCCCTTGGCCTTCTCTAACTGCTTCTTAAGAACGGACTTGTTAATCTTACTTATGGATTCAACATGTCCATTCGCTTAGGGATGTGCCACCGCAGCAAACCTCTTCTCTATGAGATGCTAAGGGTAGAAATCTTTGAACTCGGTACTGTCGAATTAGGTCCCGTTATTGGTAATGATTTCCTGTGGAACTCCAAAACGACAAATGATATTTCTAACAACAAAATTGATTACATTCTTCATGGTGGTCGTCGCCAACGGCTCTGCCTTAGCCTATTTGGTGAAGTAATCAGCTGCAACAATGACATACTTCGTGCCACCTTTAGATATCAACAACACACCGATGATATCAATTCCCAAACTGCAAATGGCCAAGGACTGACCATTTGAGTGATCTCCTTCGGCGGGGCTCTCGATATTTTAGCAAACCTCTAGCACTTGTCACATTTGCAAGTGTAATCAACTGCGTATCGGTTAACGGTTGGCCAGAAGTATCCATAGCAGAAGATCTTCTTCGCTAGGTTTAGCCCCCTTGTGTGGTCGCCACAGGTCCCTTCATGAACTTATTTCAAAACTCGTTTGGCCTTATCGTGGGTAACACACCAAAGCATAGGGACAGAGAAACCCTTTCTGTAAAGTACACCTTCCCGCATGATATATCTCTAAGCTTGTCGATGGATTTTTCATCGTTCATTCCTTCTCTTAAAAAGGATTCCTCTTTGCAAATAATCTCTTAATGAAGTCATCCATGACTTCCTTTCAGGTCCAACTTCCAAGATCAAATCGAAATCTATATGGTTGATGCTCAAAGCCAAATGTACTTCCACTGGAACCAAGCCCATGTTTTGCATCTCCGAAACTAGCCAGTTTAGCCAGTGAATCGACCTTCCCATTTCTCTCTGGGAATATGAGCGATTGTTTAATATTCGATGTTACTGAGCCGCTCAAGGACTCAATTTAGATATGGATCTAGTCTCGCTCCTTTTGCTTGAAATTCTCTCCAAACTTGGCAAACCACCAGTCGGGAGTCGCAGAAAATGTATAAAGTCTTTAATCCCAGCTCTTTGGTGATCTTGAGTCCTGCAATCAAGGCCTCATATTCATGTTTGTTGTATTTTGTTGGAAATTCGAGCTTCAAGGTGTAACTGATTAGGTGTTCATTGAGGGTGATAAGTACAACTCTGGCATCAGAACACTATTCATTAGATGCACCATCTGGGTACATATTCCATCCAATATCTTTCTAGCCACTGCTCTCCTTAGGATCATCTCATGTAGTGAATTTAGCTATAAAATCCACCAAAGCCTGACCTTGGATCGCTCTCTGAGGGTGATAAGTTAAGTCGTCTTGGCTCAACTTAATGTTCCATTTCAATAGCCTTCCAGAAGTCTTAGGTCGCTACAAGACTTGTCGAAAATGCTGGTCGATAAGAACTTTGGTCGGATGAGCTGAGAAATAAGGGCAGAACTTTCTCGAAGCGATCAAAAGATTGCATGCGAGCTTTTCCAGCTTCAGGTATTTTCATTCTGCACCTGTCAATCGCTTAGTGACATAATAGACCAGTCGTTGGATGCAAGACTCCTCGCGTACAAATGCGACCTCAAAGCATTCACCAACACCACCAAGTATATAAACAAGTCCTCGTCATCCACCGGCTTCAAAAGGGTAAGGGGTCTCTCCAAGTGACCCACTAGAGCTTGAAATGCATCTTTACACTTGTGACTCTATTTGAAGTTCCTTTTTCCCTTTTTAATTGCCTCAAAGAAAAGGATGCATTTATCCGTGGCTCTAGAAATAAACGGACTCAGGGTGGTGACCTTTCCATTTAAGCTTTGGACCTCTTTGATTGACTTTGGGGCTTTGATTTTCTTAGTGCCTCGATCTTCCCTAGTTTCGCTTCAATCTCATGGGAGTTCATAATGAAGCCCAAGAAATTCCCTGACATAACACCAAAAGAGCATTTCAAGGGATTGAGATTCACCCTGTATTTTCGGAGGATGCCAAACATCTCTGTCAGATCATCAATGAGGTTCCTTGAACGTCATAACTTCACGAGCATGCCATCCATGTAGACTTCCATCGACCGTCCAATCTGGTCTTTGAACATCCGGTTCACAAGCCTCTAGTAAGTTGCTTCTGCATTCTTTAATCCAAAGGGCATGACCAGATAGAAATACAGTCTGAGGACAATTATGAAGCCGGTGTGTTCCTCATCTGGGATGTGTATTAGTATTTGGCTGTATCCTGAGTAAACATCCATGAATGAAAGTAGCTCATGTCCAGTTGTTGAATCCATCAACTAATCGATCCTCAGGAGCGGAAAGCTATCTTTCGGAAATGCCTTAGTCAAATCAGAATAGTCGATCCATGTCCTCCACTTCTCATTCGCTTTCCTCACCAAGACAGGATTAGATACCCACTCCGAGGATAAGGCATCACGAATGAAGCCATTGTCTTTCAACTTATACATCTCTTCTTTAAGTACAGGGGATCTCTCCAGACCTAAACTGCGGGGTTTTTATTTACCAAAAACGCATTTGGGATTTATATTTAATGCATGGCTCGTTATCTCCGGTGAGATCCCGCAAATATCCGAGTGTGTCCTGGCAAACACATCCAAATTTTCCCCAAAAAAACTAACCAACTCCTTCAATACTTCTGCATCAAGCTACGATTGACCCTTTAGGACCGGATTTAGATCATCCTGGCTGACCAGAACAGTGATCATCAACTCGGCAGGAGCTGCAGTTCTAATTTCCGGGTCCTTACATTAGTCCATATCATCGTGGAACCGATTGGGTTGCATTAGTTAAGTCTCAAGCTGTAGTTTCTATGCATTCAGAGCCTTGATGTAGAGGGTCCCCTCCATATTTTTTCATTTCTCCCTTCACCTTGCCTCCTTTAGCTCGGCAACATAGAATTCGCGGCCAGTCACCTAGTCTCCTTGGACAATCCCTACGCCATTCTCTGTAGGAAATATCATAGTCAAACACCAAGATGTTATAGCAGCTCTGAACTCAACCAAGGCCAGTCAGCCTAGAAATGCATTATATGCTGAGTAAATATCCAACACTAAAAAGGCATGACTCGCACTCGCACTTGCTTACGATCGTCCTCGCTAAGTACTACCAGCAATTCTACATATCCAACCGGCCAAGTAGCCATCCCGTTGAACCCCTGTATTCGAGATTTTCAAGGTTTCAAATCCTTCTCCTCTAACATCATTTGATCATAAGCTCTCTTGAATAAGATATTGACTGAACTCCCACAGTAAACCAGCACCTTCCGAACAATAGTATGACCAATCGTGGCTGTGATCATGAGTAGGTCAATCGTTGGAGCATCCACTCCATCAACATCTCTATTCCAAAAACCAATATCATCAGTCATTGTTCTGCGTTGTTTTGCCAGAGCCCCATCGTCAATAGCATAGCAACTTTCACTCTCCGCATGTTTAATAGTACCAACATATTTGTCCATCTTCATTATACTTTTATTAGTAAGGTGTGGCCCATCGATGATAGTATTAATCACCAATCATTTTTTTGATTGCCTGAATGCATCAACAACAGGCTCAGCTTGACCCCATTGAGAAGACCGCCTAGGGGCATTAGAGTTTCTATAACACCTCAAATTTTCGGTAACATTTTTTAGAATATTTAATTAGTTAAATAAAGTAAAATAATGTGTTGATTAGGGGTTTGATTTTAATTGATGGTAGCTGTGCCATTTAAAACAAATGAATTAAAGTAGGGGTTTAAAATGAATTAGAGGAGGGGTAAATTGGGAAAGAGACCATTTCTATATCTATTCCCTTAGGCCGTGTATTATACATGTTCATTCCATTTGAATTTTTTTTAAATAGAGGCCAGCCACCATTAACAAGGAAAAGGGAAATAAGAAGTAAGAAAAGCTAATGCAAATCAAATTCAACCAAATATCAAGCTCCTTTAATATCTAAAGCTAAGGTGAATAATATTTACATCTCAAATTTTTATTGGTTTTGGTTTTAAGATTAAATCCAAATATTTTGCATTGCTTTGCCATGTTTTTGAATGATGGAATGTTTATATATACTTGTTGATGATTTATACATGTCGTATTAATTTTTATGATATCTTTTAAAGTAAAACCCTATTAAAAAATATCTTTATGCCTTGAGAATTTTAATATAGAACAAAAATAATATTTTGGAGATGGGTTTTAATTTCTAGAATTTTTGGAATTAATGTGGATTTTATATGAATTTTCTAGTAAAGAAAATGATATTTTGGGTTATAAATTATTTACGGTGGATAATTAATTATTTTGGGTCTAAAATTTTTATATGTTAGAAAACATATATAATTAGATCTTTTGGAATTTTTTCAGATTTTTCCTAAGAGTTTTGATAAGTAAATAAAATTATTTAAGGTATGGGACTTAAATGTTTTATATATTTTATAAAAGAGAAAGGGGCTTTTTGTAAAATAAACTGAATTTGTTAATTCTGGAAAATGGCAACACTTTTGAAAAGTACTAAGGCAACCAAACAGATTTAGAAAAACAAGGCGGGTTAGGTACAAAAGAAATAGTTTAAAAGTACAAATAAATAAGTTTTTCACTATTTCATCTCCTTCGGCACTAGGTTCCGCCTCCATACTATCGCCTCTGACACAGTTGTAACCAATGCATATGGTATTAGGCAACTAGTATGTAATGAATTGGATGTGGGAGAAAGGTATAAGGTCGAAACCATGGGGTTTTGAAAGGGATGAAGCTTTGTTTTGTTAAAGGAAAAATATGCCTGCTTGCCTTCGACTAAGATGCTTTCGACTTGGTTGGGTTTTGACTAAGTCAAATGGTTCAAATGAAAATGGTTTCGATTGGGTTGCATCTTTGTTTTTAAGTGAATGCTTTTGTCTAAGTCGAAACACCCAGCTGCCGCCTTTTTACCTTTCAACCCAGTTGGTTTCGAAGGGGTTACTTGTTTTTTGAAATTTTCCCACTTCTCAAATGCTTTCGAAGGGGTGGTTTCAACCATCACTTCATTACTTAGGAAATGGTTGCGAAACCGTTACTTTTGACTTAAATGATTTTAAAGGCCCGTTTTCTTTTGTTTGAAGTATAACCCAAATTGGTTTTGAAAGAGATGGTTTGAATGATTTCAAAAGGAAGTGCTTTCGATTTTAATGGGTTTATGTCCTTTTGCTCTACTTGAAGGCATAATCCAATTGTTTTGATCAAAGCATTTTCAAAAGGGTTTTAAAGTAGTTAACTTCGAAAGGTTTTCATATTTTTTAAATTGAACCCATATGCTTTCAAAAGGTTTAGATTTAATGCTTTCAAAAGGTTTTAAAAGTGGTTTCGAAGAGGTGGCTCCCTAGAGGTTTCGAAGGAGTTGTTTTCTGATAGTTTCAAATGGTTTCGAAAGGAAAGGTCCAATGGTTTCGAAAGTTAATGTTTAAAGGTTTTTAAAAGAAAGATGTCTAAGGATTTAAAGCTTTCAAAAGGAAGATTTCCAAAGGTTTCAAAAGTGTTTTGAGAATGGTATTGAAAGGAAGGTTGGTTTTGACCTTTTGGCCTAGATAAAAGAAAGGGTTTTACATGGTTTCAAAAGGGTTACTTTCAGGGGTTTCGAGTGGGTTGTTTAAAGGGTTAAACAAAGGTTTCGAATAGAATGAATGGGAAGAATAGCCTAAGTGTTTTCAAGTTATAAAGGACTTTAACTTATTTTAAATGGATAGGTAATCCTTATTGAATATCATCAACATTATTTTGAGTAAAGTATATATAACATGGAAAAATAGCTTAGAATAAAGCTAAAGATATATTTTCCTTGTATATGTATGATTTAAAGGACCAAATCATTTTGAAAAGTTTTCAAAGAAATTTTACAAGGTATTTAACCCTTAAGAAATGACTCAGATTAGAAGAACAGATAGAACTTATGTAGGGTCGCGCCCTATGCTCTTTAGCTATTAGCCCTCACTAATCTAGTCCAAAATTCCAGTGTGTAGGGCTTAGTCGCAGGTAAGACTAAAATGTTAGTTACACACAGAATGGAATGTTGATGTACAGATGTAGGTTATTGGTAAGCCACAAAACCACTAGGATCAGTTGACCCTTGAAGATGTAAGTTAAGGATAGACCATCTAGAAATTTTGTCTAACAGTTGTTTAGACTATTTGATATGGTATCTAGTAGGCCCAAGTTAGCCCAGATTTTGGACAGTTAGTCCATTCATTACCTATTTATAGCATAACAGAACTTGCTATTATTTTATTACCATAATTAGTTTGATTAACCAACTTGGTTGCAGGAAAGGATTTGCAAAATATATGTTTTAAAAAGGATATTAGTGAGGGGAAACCTGTTTCGCTAAGTGGCGTGCTGTCACTTAATATTGGTAAACCAAGATGTAACAGAATTATTCACACCAAGCTTTATGTCTGACTCGAAGTTTTTGTTTCCTCTTAAACTCTCGGGTGCTCAAAATTGATTTGAGTAGGTTGAGGGTTTAGGTTTTCAGGTTTTCGTAGTTTTGGCGAATAAAGCTTCCGAAGACGAGCAGACGGCTGACGGATAGCTATTTTAGGACTACAGTTCTTCTATTTTGTTTTTGTTGTGTATTAAGTCAGATATGACTATATTGCTTTGATCATCCAAGGTGGCATCGTCATATGTCACTCTTGGCGTATTATTGTAAATTATAATTGATCGTTGCCTGAGATACATTTTGGGGATTTTGCAACTTGGATATGATATTGTTTTGAAACACAATCCAGTTAAATGTTGTTTTTCTTGAAATCTATGATTTTGTTCATATTCAAGCGCTTCTGATATTATGGATACCATTAGCATTGCTGTGTTTTGTCACCAGAAGTTAATACTATAGATGATTGCAGCATTTGTAGCGCTTAGCTTTTGGCCTTTAGACACGGGATGTTACAACTTGGTATCAGAGCATAGGTTTATGAAAAGTTTTAACTAAAAGTGGTTTTGAAAGCAAAATCCAAAGGAATTAGAGAAAGATTGGGGTTTGAGATAATGTTGTGATAACGCACTTGTATTTGCTATATATAAGTATACGCTTTATCTCTAGTGTCCTATCTTTGATTAGGTTATCTTTCTGTATCTCATGAGGTTTGTATACATATATAGATGGTAGAAGAGGAAGAGTTAACCCAGGAAGGGGAAGCATAGAAGGGAATGCCGGACCTAATTCCAGGAGAAACCAAGGTTAGGCATAGGCAAAGAATATAGATGTTGGGGTCCCGCAGGTCGGAATGGAAGTTATGTATCAGTTCTTCGTGAATATGGTGCATGCAGGTGTTGCTGCAGGAGTAAGAGGAGGAGTTTCGAAGGTTCCAATTGTCCATGATTATGCTAAGCTGAGTGGAGATTATGTTAAGCTCGGAGGGAAGCCATTTATTGGAACCGAGGATGCTATCAAAGTGGAGAACTGGTTATTACACTACGAAAGGATTTTTTGCAGATTTGAGGCTCAATAACGAGCAAAAGAGGAGGTTAGCATCCAAATAGCTTCAGGGAGCTGCATTGTTTTGGTGGAACAGTGTAACAGTAGTAGTAGATGAGGAAGAGATGACATGGGTAGAATTCAAAAGGAGGTTCCAGAAGAGGTTCATGTCAGCTATGGCATAGTCAACTCTGATCAGGAAGTTTGTTGAGTTAGAGCAGGGGGAGATGTTAGTTGTGGAGTATGCCAGAAAGTTTGAGGAGTTAGCTCAGTATGGTTATACTGATGTTGATACCGTGATGAAGAGGAATGAGAAGTTCATCAAGGGGTTGAAGCCTGAGTTGGCTGGGGATACTTTACCGCATATCACAGATCCCTGTGATGTGGTTGTGGAGATGGCCATGAGGCAAGAGGAGGTTCTTCTGTCTCTAGAGAAGAATAAGACTAAGGAGGTCCAGGTTGGGTAGGGCCAGAAGAGGAAGTTCTTTCCCAAGAAGAGTGCTCAAAAGAGTGGAGCAGCCAAGAAGGGGGAATTTGAGATTGTTTGCTTCAAGTGCGACTAGAAGGGGCACTTCGCTAATGAGTGTCGTGTTGGAAAGCAAAGGATGTGGCTGGGAAGAAGAATGTCAACTGCTTTAATTGTGACCAGATAGGCCACTATAAGGATCAGTGCAAGGAGCTCGCTAAGGATGGAAAGGGCAAGGTTTATGCATTGGAGCCTGCTGCTTCTAAGCCAATAGCTTAGGAGAAGGAAAGGCAGTTCTGGGAGGAACACTTTAGATTCATGGTATGTCTGTTAGCATTTTTTGATACTAGTGCATCGCATTCTTTTGTATCTAGATGTTTTATAGATAAGCTTAACCTTGAACCTACATATTTGGTTATTTCCTTACAAGTTGTGAATCCAATAGAAGGGTATGCAACTCTGGGGTTGAGATGTGACAAGTTAGAGTTTGACCTATTAGGTCATCATTTTACTTGCAGTTTTCATGTGTCTGATTTTATGGAGTTCGGGATTATCCTTGGGATGGATTGGTTAAACAAGTATGATGCTATGATATATTGCTAGGATAGGAAGATATCTCTTAGACACCCTGATTGCAGCGACCAGATTGTTTATACTGTAGAAGGTTTTTGAGGTGAGATGTTTGCTTTGTTGGGTGCTATAGAATCTGATGATGAGCTAAGCCGAGTTTTCATGGTTAGAGAATTCGAAGATATTTTTTAGCCTGTAGTTGGATTGCCGCCGAAGCGAGCCATTAAGTTTCAGATAGATTTGGTTCCAGGAGCAGAACCAGTGAATAGGCCGTCGAGCAGGATGACCCTTTTAGAGATGAGGGAGTTGAAGATGCAGTTGGTGGATTTAGAGGGCAAGAGTTTTATCAGTGAGTAGTTCTCCTTAGGGTGCAGTAGTAGTGTTTGCTAAGGAGTCGGATGGATCGTTGAGGCTACCTATCGATTATTGTAAGTTGAATTAGAGGACGACAAAGAATCGATATCCATTATCCAGGATTGATGATTTTTTTAACCATTTGAGTGGAGCAAAGGTATTTTCCCAATCGAATTTGGAAACAAGGTTCCATCAGCTTAGAGTAGTAGAGGATAGTATACCTTTGACGGCGTTTAGGATCAGATATGGGTCGTACGAATGGTTGGTTATGTCGTTCGGACAGACTAATGCGCCAGCTTTCTTTGTGGATTTGATGAATCGGATTTTCCGAGAGCACTTGGATAGATTTGTATTGGTTTTCATATATGATATTTTGATATACTCTAAGGATGAAAGAGAGCATGAAGTTCATCTTAGAATGGTGCTTGACGCTAAGCCAGCATCAGATGAAAGTGAAATTTTCGAAGTGTCACTTCTGGAAGAAGAAAGTGAAGTTTCTTGGTCATGTAGTCTCAGAGGATGGGTTGTCAGTAGATCCGACTAAGATTGAGGCAGTGAATAGTTGGAAGGGACTCGAGACGGTAACCGAGATAAAGAGTTTCCTTGGGTTGGTTGGTTATTATCGGAGATTCAATAAATATTTTTCATGGATAGCAGCATCGATGACCAAGCTAACAAGAAAGGATGTGAAGTTTATGTGGACCGATAAGTGTGAGGAAGCATTCCAGAGTTTGAAACACTTATTGACCCATGCACCTGTGTTGGTGCTTTCAGAGGGGAATCAGGATTTAATGGTTTATACCGATGCATGTGGAACAGGATTAGGAGTTATGCTGATGCAGAGGGGTAAAGTGATTGCCTATGCTTCTAGACAGCTTAGACTACATATGGTCAGGTATCTGACATGTGATTTGGAATTGGCTGCAATGATTTTTGCTTTAAAGGTGTGGAGACATTACCTTTTGGGAGAAAGGTTTAAGCTATATACAGATCATAAGTCGCTGAAATATTTGTTCTCTCAAAAGGAGCTGAACATGAGACAACATAGGTGGTTACGGTTTATAGCCGCTTATGATTTTGGGATTGAGTACACACCATGGAAAGGCAACAAGGTTGCAAATGCATTTAGCAGGAAACATCAGAATGTAGTCTTAGCGATGATAGATGAGTGGAAGGATTTGGAAGCATTAGCAGATTGCAGCGGAGATCCGAGGCTGGGTCTAGGTACGATACAATTGTTTTATCTTCTTTGGAAGTTCGACCAGTGTTGATCGAGCGGATTGCTTCTAAGCAGATGGAGGACCCAGTGTTAGCCAAATGAATCAGGAAGCTAAAAGAAGGAACTGAGAGCGATGACTTGAAAGATTTCAGTCTTGACTAGAATGGGTGGTTGAGAAAGAAAGGAAGATCATGTGTTCCGAGTGTGGGAAACATAAGGAAAGAAGTCTTGGAGGAATGCCATCATTCGAAGTTCACCATTTATCCAGGAGGTACTAAGATGTATCAGGATATGAAGAGGGGTTTCTTCTGGGAAGGTATAAAGTGAGATATTGGTTTGTGTGTGAAGCATGATTTGCCAACAGGCAAAGGCCGAACACCAGAAGCCAAGTGGGTTGCTTCAGCCATTGGACAATCCAGTGTGGAAGTGAGATTCTATTTCTATGGACTTCATTGACGCGTTGCCAAGGTCGAATAGAGGAAATGAAAGTATATGGGTCATAGTGGAAAGATTGACCAAGAGTGCCCATTTCACTCCAGTTAGGTCAACGAGGACGGCACCTGTTTTAGCAAGGTTGTTCATGAATAATGTGGTTAGACTGCATGGAATTCCTAGCAGTATAGTTAGTGACAGAGATTCCTTATTCACTAGCTAGTTTTGGAAGAGTCTGCAGGAAGTTTTGGGAACCAAGTTTAAGATGAGCACCGGTTACCATCCATAGACAGGTGGGCAAACGGAAAGAGTTAACAAGATCTAGGAAGATTTGTTAAGAGCTTGTATTCTAGATTTCAGAGGATCATGGGAAGACCACTATATCTAGTCGAGTTTTCATATAACAACAGTTATCAGACTAGTATTAGGATGGCACCGTTTGAAGCTTTATATGGAAGGCCATGCAAATCTCCTGTATGTTGGTTAGAGACCGGGGATAGGTTGATTCTTGGTCCAGATTTGGTTAGAGAAGCTGTAGAAAAGATTGAGGTCATTCAGGCTAGATTGATGGAGGCTCAGTCTAGGCAGAAGAGTTATGTGGATAAGAGACGGAAAGATTTAGAGTTCTAAGTTGGAGGCTAGGTTTTCGTCAAGGTATCACCAATGAAGGGTGTGAGTAGATTTGGGAAATCAGGGAAGTCATCACCGAGATTCGTTGGACCTTTTCCTATTGTTGAGAGGGTCAAGAAACTCGCATATAGAGTTGAGTTACCGAGCAGCTTGGAAGGTGTCCATGATGATTTTTATGTTTCTCATCTCAGAAAGTGTGTTAGAGACTCGGAGACTGCTATTTTACCGACAGTGCTAGATGATTTAGTGGTAGAACCAGACTTGACCATAGTGAGAAAGCCAGTTCGCATTATTGCGAGAGATGAGAAGAGGCTTAGAACCAAGACAGTCAGATTAGTAAATGTCCAATGAAGTGACGATGACAGAGACTGTACTTGGGAGGTTGAGAATAGGAATAGAGATACTTATCCTAACTTGTTTGATGTTATGTTTTACCTTCTTGTTTGATTTATTATGTGCCTTATCGTAATTTCTTGGACGAAATTCTTTAAGGAGGAGAGTTGGTAACATCCAAGATTTTTTGTAACATTATTTAGAATATTTCATTAGTTAAATAAAATAAAATAATGTGTTAATTAGAGGATTGAGATTTGAATTTAATTAAAGGTAGCCATGCCATTTAAAACAAATGAATTAAAGAAGGGTTTTAAAATGAACTAGAGGAGGAGTAAACTGGGAAAGAGACCATTCCTATATCTATTCTCTTAGGCCATGTATTATACACGTTCATTCCATTTGAATTTTTTTTTAAATAGAGGTCGGCCACTATTAATAAGGAAAAGGTAAAGAAGAATTAAGAAAAGCTAAAGAAAAAGCTAATTCAAATCAAATTCATCCAAATCTCAAGCTCCTTTAATCTCTAAAGCTAAGGTGAATACTGTTTACATCTCAAATTTTTATTGGTTTCTATTTTAAGATTAAATCCGAATACCTTGCAAGTATTTGCCATGTTTTTGAATGATGGAATGTTTATATATACTTCTTGATGATTTATACATGTTCATATTGATTTTTATGATATGTTTTAAAGTAAAACCCTATTAAATGACATCTTTATGCCTTGTGAAAATTAATATAGATCGGAAATAATATTTTGGAGAAGGATTTCGATTTTTAGAATTTTTGGAATTGATGCGGATTTTATATGAATTTTCTAGTAAAGAAAATGATATTTTGGGTTATAAATTATTTATGGGTAAATAATTAATTATTTTGTGTCTAAAATTTTTACATGTTAGAAAACATATATAATTTGATTTTCTGGAATTTTTCCAGATTTTTCCTAATAGTTTTGATAAGTATATAAAATTATTTAAGGTATGGGACTTAAATGTTATATATATTTTATAAAGAATAAGGGGCTTTTTGTAAAATAAATTGAATTTGTTAATTCTAGAAAATGGCAGCACTTTTGAAAAGTACTAAGGCAACCAATCAGATTTAGACAAACAAGGCTGGTTAGGTACAAAAGAAATAGTTTAAATGTACAAATAAATAGGTATTTCACTGTTTTGTCTCCTTTAGCACTAGGTTCCGCCTCCATACTATCGCCTCCGACACAGTCGTAACCAATGCTTATGGTATCAGGCAACTAGTACGTAATGAATTGGAAGTGGGTGAAAGGTATAGGGTCGAAACCATGGGGTTTTGAAAGGGATGAGGCTTTGTTTTGTTTTAAAGGAAAAATACGCCTGCTTGCTTTCGACTTAGATGCTTTCGACTTGGTTGGGTTTCGACTAAGTCAAATGGTTTAAAAGAAAATAGTTTCGATTGGGTTGCATCTTTTTAAGTGAATGCTTTCGACTAAGACAAAACACCTAGATTCCTCCTTTTTACCTTTCGACCCAGTTGATTTCGAAGGGGTTACTTGTTTTCTAAAAGTTGCCCACTTCTCAAATGCTTTCGAAGCGGTGGTTTCGACAACATCACTTCATTACTTAGGAAATGGTTTCGAAACAATTGCTTTCGACTTAAATGATTTTAATGGCCCTTTTTCTTTTATTTGAAGTATAACCCAAATTGGTTTCGAAAGAGATGGTTTAAATGATTTCAAAAGGAAGCGCTTTCGACTTTAATGGGTTTATGTCCTTTTGCTCTACTTAAAGGCATAATCCAATGGTTTCGACCGAAGTGTTTTTGGCTTTAATGGGTTTATGTACTTTTGCTCTACTTGAAGGCAAAATCCAACAGTTTCGACCGAAATGTTTTCAAAGGGGTTTCGAAGTAGTTAACTTCGAAAGGTTTCAAAAGGTTTCCACATGTTTTAAATTGAACCCATATACTTTTGGAAGGTATAGATTTAATGCTTTCGAAAGGTATTAAAAGAGGTTACGAAGGGATGGTTCCCCAGAGGTTTCGAAGGAGTCAAAAGGTGTTGTTTTATGATGGTTTCAAATGGTTTTGAAAGGAAAGGTTTTCCGATGGTTTCGAAACGCAATGTAAAGGTTTTTAAAAGAAAGATGTCTAAGATTTTAAAGCTTTCAAAAGGAATATTTCCAAAGGTTTCAAAATTGTTTTGAGAATGGTTTCAAAAAGAAGGTTTTGTCCTTTTGGCCTAGACCAAAGAAAAGGTTTTACATGCTTTCGAAAGGGTTACTTTCAGGGGTTTCGAATGGGTTGTTTAAAGGGTTTAAACAAAGGTTTCGAATATAATGAATGGGCAGAATAGCCTAAGTGTTTTCAAGTTATAAAGGACTTTAACTTATTTTAAAAGGATAGGTAATCCTTGTTGAATATCATCAACATTATTTTGAGTAAAGTGTATATAACATGGTAAAATAGTTTAGAATAAAGCTAAAGATATATTTTTCTTGTATATGTATGATTTAAAGGACCAAATCATTTTGAAATGGTTTTCAAGGAAAATTTTAAAGGGTAGTTAACCCTCAAGAAATGACTCAGATTAGAAGACCATATAGAACTCGTGTAGCGTCGCGTCCTATGCCCATTAGCTATTAGCCCCTAACTAATTTAGTTCAGAATTCCAGTGTGTAGGGCTTAGTCACAGGTAAGACTAAAATGTTGGTTACACACAGAATGGAATATTGATGTACAGATGTAGGTTATATGTAAGCCATAAAATCATTAGGATCAGTTGACCCTTGAAGATGTAAGTTAAGGACAAATCGTCCAAAAGTTTTGTCTAACAACTGTTTAGACTATTTGATATGGTATCTGGTAGGCCCGAGTCAGCCTAGATTTTGGATAGTTAGTCCATATATTACCTGTTTATAGCATAACAGATCTTGCTATTATTTTATTATCATAATCAATTTGATTAACCAGTATGGTTGCAGGAAAGGATTTGCAAAATATATGTTTTGAAAAGGATATTAGTGAGGGGAAACCTGTTCCGCTAAGCGGCGTGGTCTGACTTAATATCAATAAACCGAGATGTAACAGAATTATTCACTTTATGTCTGACTCGAAGTTTTTGTTTCCCCTTAAACTCTCGGGTGCTCAAAATTGATTTGAGTAGGCTGAGGGTTTAGGTTTTCAAGCTTTTGCAAATAAAGCTTCTGGAGACGAGCAGGTGGCTGACGGATAGCAAATTTAGGACTACAATTCTTCTATTTTGTTTCCACTGTGTATTAAGTCAGATATGACTATATTACTTAGATCATCCAAGTGGGCATCGTCATATGTCGCTCTTGGCATATTATTGTAATTGATCATTTCCCGGGATACGTTTTGGGGATTTTGTGTAACGCCCCGCTCCGAGACCCACATTAGCAAAGAGTATTACAAGGTAATACCGTCTGCTAATACGAAGAATAGAGCTGGATAGGAGCGACCATTTATAGCCTTGTCTTAACTATCTACTGAATACGTCGATAAATGTAGCATTTTTTTCATATGGATCGACATATCCAATGGATACTTAATACAAAACTATAATGGCTATGAGATCTAACATAACAAAATATAACAACTCAAATGTAAACCACATCAAAGAACAGTAGATCATCACATACATAAACACATATACAGATACATCACAGAGTATACAAAATGATACATGTCAAGTGGTATAGCAACCACAATATACAGGCGAGTCAAAAGAATATACATATCAGAGTTACAACCAAAAAGGACTACACAAAAAGCTATAAAAAAGGAGCTAGTAGAATAGTCCATGCGGAAGCAGAATAGGCTAAGTCCAAATGTACCTAACCTGAAACACCTCGGTCTGACCTGAGTACAAAATACACGGGTCAGTCTAGCAAAACAAATCAGTTAGATAAGCTAAATGATAATGAACATGCAAGGTCATAAAGTACCACAAATATCTCTAAAAGAGATAACTCTATCATCTAACAAAAGATGAATCATAACAAGCCTCATATCATCGGCAACTCAAATAAACAAAGGATATGAATATCCCAAATCAAGCCAAAAAGGCAAATAACAAATACCAATGAAGGTAACACAAGTTTCCACAAGGTAATCGCTATATATCATGTGGTTCAAAGGACCTACCCCGAAAGGAGATACTCTAGGGAAATATATAAATATCAAAGAAACAAAAGATGCACGTGCTCAGTGCTGTATAAACAAGGATCCACAAGCCCGAAGGCGACAAACCCAAGTATCTCTCGAGCGGTGACGAAGGACCAACTCCAAAAGCGATACTATAGAGCAACAAACCCGAAGGCACAAACCGTACCGGCGAAGGTCCGGAGGCCCAATACTGGACACCACTAACTGGCAATATGTGTCACAAACTCCTCCGATAGGAACCCGCAAAGTGTTAACGTGTGTCTCATACCACACGTTCGCACTAAACGGTTTACTAACCATTAGTCTATTCCACACTCAAAGTAGTACAAAGTTTACCTCATCTCATCGATAAACCAGACCCGAAGGTCAAAACGATCAAACGAATAGATTAGGAATTAACTGAAAAGATAAACGCACGTGTTCATAGCACGTGTTTTATCTAATCATTTAATTCTCCTCCCTTTTCACTCTAAGTGCAAAATTGTGTGTTTTATATAGAAATTAAGTTGAAGAAAACGAGTTTTAGGAACGTTTCGAAATCGCTTTAGAAATTGCCTTTGAAATTCTCTTATTATAGAGTATATAATTTTTATACCAAAAAATAATATATAATAATAATTTCAAAAGCCCATTTATTTGAAAAACATTTTTAAAACACATTATAATAACTGTGTATGAAATCCAGAAGAAATATCAAGAAAACATCGAAATAATGGAAATTATACCAAGTATTATCCATTTAAAACAAGCTGCGACTCAATATTCAACAACAGGTTTGAATAAGTTAGCAGTTTCAAAATGACTTGAAATTTTGCAAGAATGTAGCTCAACATTCCTACTTCAATCTGAAAAAAGAATAATTCAAATCTGATTTGAAACGAAGAATCTGCGTCGTTTCAAAGTTGGACCAAAACATGGTTTTAAACAATGAATTACAGCAAGCTGCGAGTACATGTTCGACAGTAGTTTTGAAATAGCAAACCAACCTAGATTGTCATAAAATTTAACAATAATGTAAATCAACACTCCTAAATCAATCTGAAAAAAGAATCACTCAAATCCGATTTGAAACGAATGAGTTATGCTGTCTCAAACATGGACTCAGGCCATGTTTGCAACAGTTCAAAAACCAAAAATGTACAGGCCTGAAACCATTCCGGGTTCAATTTCCAGGCATAAATAAGAGAAACAATTGGCATCATATTGAGCTCAAAATTGGGAAGCATATACTAGAAAACTTCATCTTTCAATCAAAAGAAGAATCATTGAATTCCAGTAAGAAATGAATGAGATATGCTGTCTCAAACATGGACTCAGGCCATGTTTACAGCAACTCAGAAAACAAAATGTGCACAGAAAATTTTCAGGCTGTGCATTGATTTTGCAGCAACGCTTTGAACACTCAAATGACAATATTTTTCGCCCAAAATTTGCAGAAACAATGTTCAACATGCAAGCTACCAAATGCAAGAAATCCGGCAGCATTTTCTTGCCGGAATCAAAAGATATAAACATGCAAAGAAGCAACCCAAACTAGATTCGCAGAAAGAAAATTATCAACAACAAAAAAATGATCACAAAAGCTCAAATTTCGATTTTTCAAGCTTTGCTTCAGCTAGAAATTGTGATTTTATCACTCACCTTGCTGTAGTTGCACAAATACCCGAATTTAAGCAAAAAGATTGAAGCTTTGGAGTGATTCTTGCCTTCAAGAACCTGTAGAAACCAATATACCGACATGCAAAGGAAAAGAATACGATTAACCAATCTATCCTCAACTCAATTAATATTTTCTTGATGTAATTTTCAGTTTTGGAAGAGATTACCTTTAGATTTACTCTAGGTTGATAAAAATCTAAGTTTGTTTGAAGAAGTATGAAGATTTAAAACATTGATTTTGAGAAAATGTGAACTTTCTTTTACAAGCAAGAGGAAGAAGAAGAGAGCAATTACTTGTACGTACAGTAATTGTTTCTCACCTTCTCAATACCTGATTAAGTAGGCTAATGGGCCTTTTGGACACAATTAAAGAAATAGATTAACTAGCCTAAGTAATTAAATCACATACTTAAGCAATTGCTCACCTATTCATCTTATGTTATAAAACAATACATTTTTCTTTAAATTTTCTACAAACAAAATATGTAAACTTATATACATAATAAAGAAAATATTTTACACTATATAAAAAGATAAATTTTAATTTTTTAAAATATTTTTATTATTAAAATCTCTTATTTTACAAAATACACAATTTTCACAAATAAATGCACAAAACCTTATTTTTAACTTCTAAAATTCCACAAAAATATTTTTCTTTCTTAGAAAAAAATATAACTAACCATTCTAAACTCAAATTTATAATTAAAACTCATTTTTAAAACAATTTCCACCTTTTTATTTAAATAAACAACCTTTAAAAATCAAATACTTCCTTTAAAAATTATTAAAAGAAGAAATTGAGAATAATTAATAAAATTATTGCATTTTCTCTAAATAAAAACTATTTTCCATTTATTATTAACCCAAAAAAATAAAATAAAGTTTCAAACTTTATTTTCTCATTTTATTTCCAAAATTCATTGTTTATTCCAAATAAACAATTTAATTTCTCCAATTTTATTTTAATTCACAATATTAAATTATAACTACCGTTATAATTTAATATTTACAGGTAATCTTCAAAACCAGGGTTGTTTCATTTTGTAACTTGGATATGATATTTTTTTGAAATATAATCAGCTAAATGTTATTTTTCTTGAAATATGTGATTTTGTTCATATTCAAGTGCTTCTAATATTATGGATACCATTAGCATTGCCATGTTTTGTCACCAGAAGTTAATACTATAGATAACTGCAATATCTGTAGCGCTTAGCTTTTGGCCTCTAGACACGGGATGTTACAGTTTCCTCGCTCGCCATCCTTTGAGACTTTCATATACTGTAGTAACTTTTCCTTGTAAATCAAATCTTCAATCATATCCCGCAAGTGTCTGCACTCGTTGGTATTGTGTCTTAGATTTTCATGGAATCTACAGAACTTTCCCTACTTTCTTTCCTTCTCGGTCGGCTCTCTTGGAGCTGGCTTTCTATACTGCTTAGTTTTTTGAGTCGGCATGTAAATGTTCTCTATCGATTTATTCAATTCAGTATAGCTATCGTATTTAGAAGTCTTAATACGATTCATGTTATCTGGCTTCTTCTTTTAAGCTCCATCATCGTTTCGTTTTGGATTATTGTTTTGATTACCAACATTTACATCTACACTCTCACAGCTTCCTCTGGTTACTTTACGGCAACGTTGCTTTGTATTACTTCATTCAAATTCCCAAGTCCAGTCCTTCATGGATGCTTCTTCACTTCCTCTAAGCACAAGTATTCATTAGCCTTCCTATAGAAAGTATCCTTTACTGATGGGGGCTTCCATTTCAACCATTCCTCGAACTTCGTATCGGGATGAATACCCCTGATCAATGTCATCAACACTATGTCATCCTTGGGATCTGTAACTTTTTTCATGGTTGTGTGAAATCGATTCAAGAAATCCTTCAACGACTCTTTCTTAGCTTGGAAGAGGTTTGACAAAGACATCACATACTTCGAATGTGCAGTATGTAAATGGAATTTCTCTACAAACTTCTTCGATAATTCAGTGAAAGATAAAATGGACCTCGACGGTAGTCGAGTGAACCACATCGTAGCTACTCCTTCTAAGAAAATTGGAAAACAACGGCATTTTACGGCATCTGAAGCTTTGGCTGAATCCTTATGCCATTCATATCTCATCAAGTGCTGCCTAGGATCCGCCATTCCTCTATACAATGGCATAGTTGACATTGAAAATCTCCGGGGTATTTCCCAGTAGAATGTTCTCTGTAAACATATTTTGACATGGAGAGGTACCCCATTCATCGTTGCTCCTGAATCGACTTTTGCTAACAAGTCACCTGACCATATCCTCCAAGTAGTCCAGGTTAATAGGTTCGACTGAACGACGGTAATTGGGTTCCTTCCAAGTGTTCATCTCGACGAATGCTCTAGGTTTGGCTCTCGTTACCTAGGTTCTCTAGCCTCTAGGAGATCCATTCGTTCAGTAGTCCCTCTTGATGCGTGGGAGCAATATGATCACCAACAGCACGATTCTCTAGATTCTAACCACCAACAGTGCGTTTTGAAGCTATGTCCATGCTGCCTTCTAGAAGATGGGATTTGGGCCCACCATTAGAGGGGTCGGTACCGACCCCTAACCTTAGTCGGTACCGATCCCCAAATTTGAGCCCAGGGCTCGTCCTCTTCTTTGTACGATGTTTTAGTGGCATTTTGAGCCCTCTTCTGCATCTTGTACCTCCATCTTTACTTGGATGATGAGGAACTTTCAAATGAAGAAGTAGAATCTCCTCTGCTTCTTCTATGGCTATTTTGAGTTAGCTCATTCAACAGTCTCAAGTTTTGTTGCATCATATGATTCATCTTATTTTGAAAAACGTGCAATCTATCTTCCTTTTGCATCATCGTATCCATCTCCATTCTAGCCATGACGTCGGTTGGAGGTTGGATCTCGGTTTGAGTAGGTTGGACAACACCATCTCCTTGTTGAGGATTCTGATTTTCAGCTTTAGTAGTAGCTCTGGAATTGGTAGAACGTTCTCTTCTTAATAGGGCCATAGCAGAAAGGTTCTAAGAAATCTTTACAAATCTGAGTTGTAGAATTAAAAGTAGAGAAATTGGATGTACCGCTTGGATATAGGAAATCCAATAGTGGATAATGGATCCAAGCAGCCAGAAAATCTGAGGTTCTTAGTGAAAGTACTAAAATATTTGAACCAAAATGGCACAAACACCCAGAAGTATATGTAGAGAATAAAATATAAAAAAAGTAAACGAAAATGAAAGAAAAGAAGACACAATTGTTTATAGTGGTTCGGCAAAGCAAGGCCTACGTCCACTTTAAGATTTTATTGCTTATATCTGATTTGGGGGCAGAAGTACTTAGGGATTAGTACAACTCTAACTCTTGGATTTTTTGAATTACATGAAAACAGAGTAGGGAAGCACTAGAGCCAAAAGATCTTAAAAAATGAGTCTTACCTTCCTATTTATAGAGGTAGAGAGCCTAATATCCCGCATAAAATATCTTCAAGCTATTGCACATGATTTTAAACCAAATCTCCTACAATAGTAGGTGCCACATCATCAGGAAGTAGGAGTCGGTACTGATCCATAAGTAGTGGTCGGTATTGATCCCTAAGTTAGCCAAAGTGGCTACCCTCATCTCTTCATTTTGGCTCGCCTTATTGTTACCTTTATAATTCCATAGTTGTTTATACCAATATTAGCTTGTTTTAGAGTCTTGATGATGGAGTTGTGGAAGAACAGAGTTGTAATTTCAAGTATTTGTGGAGATCGATGGAAAATTGCATTGAATCAACAAATCAACATTAGAAATAGGCTTTTGGCATCGAGCAAGGCATGTAGGCAGAAGATGGTGGAGATAAGACTGGTACCGAACCATAGGGTGGGGACAGTACCGACCCCTAACTTGTGTGAATTGGTTGTTGCCTTGGTTTCGGCTGCTTTGGCTTTAATCTAGCGATCCTATCTGTGCATGGTTTTTGGACTCCTAGGCTATCTCTTTGGGCTTCCTGCCTCGATAACTCCAAGTTAGATCCATCCCGTCTATCTGAAGATTGCCTTGTTGTTTGCGCCAAAATTGGCCACAAACCCCAGAAGTAGTGAAAGCACCAGTGTATACACACAGATTCACAATATTCCAACACAAATATCAGATCTAGGTATAGTAGAGAATAAAACTGAAGAAACAATAAAATTAAAATGGAAGAAAGCAAGAAAAAACACAAGGTTTATAGTGGTTCGGCAATCTCCGGCCTACGTCCACTTTAAATCAATCATTTTTATTGCTTTTCTAGTGAGATTACAGTTACAAGCCTTTTAAAATAAATAGCTCCAATGGTAGAGCTTCGCCTAGAAGAGAAGAAAAAAGGATCCTTTTTTAGTTGCCATAGCACTCCTAGTGTATCCCCCTTTGTATCGATTAACATCTACATGTTGTCCTGCTCGCATCGATCCCCTGCTTTGCCTCTTCGTGTCCATCGGCTGCTCCCTTGTTCGTATCGATGATGTGTCTCGAAGATCCAGGAAAGATCCGCCTTTTGTGTCGTTCGATCGAGTCATCCACTTAAACATGGTCTCGTTCGTATCGACCCGATGTATTCCACTCTTCGTATCGATCCTGGGACGCTAACTTCGTATCGATGATTCAATAGTTTTTTCGTATCGATTGAAAAAGGATAACATTCGTATCGATCCATTATGCGTTCTTCATATCGATCAATGGCCGATCGATATGAAATATGTGAATGGGTGGATCGATACGAAGTGCATGGAATGACGGTACGAAGTGACAATTTCCCATGGATACGAATTAGCTGGTGATGATGGATGCGAAGTGGGATGAGTATGGATCGATATGAAGTGGGGTATGCTTGATGGATTCGAAGTAGTGCATGGAATGGTGGACACGAACGAGGCCTGTGAGTTGATGATGGATACGAAGTGAAGCAAACATGATGGATACGAATAAGGATAATATTTAATTTGCATCGATCATATCTTGAGCATACGAACTTTGATTGACTTGAAATTTGAAACGTAGCCTTTCCTAGCCTTGTTCATCATTCCCAATCGATTCCGTCTTGATTGGGGTCGTTTAAATTTTGGCGATATCGATTATAGCCTTGTTTCCAATCGATCTATAATACTGATTTCCATCCTTTTTAGCCTATTTGTTGATACCCTGGCCTTGACCAGAAGGCGGGATAACATTTGCCCCCCAAAACATGCCTTGTGGTAAGAAGGCGTGTTTTGAATAGCTCTGAATCCAACATCCAAAGTCCATATTCCATTCATAGCCATACCATCCGATCCACAATCCAACCTATTACCAAGTCATCCTATCCACGTGCCATAGTCATATTTAAGTCCGCAATTGTTCCAAGTTGATATCCGATCCCGAATCCAATAACCAAACCTTGAGCTAATTCCATAGCCATTTGAACCCGTCAACCGAGTTTTAATCCATTCATATCCAATAACCAATAACCAAATCCATGACCACTCCGGGCCGATATCCTGTTTCGACCTCGACTCTTTGATCAAGGGCTTTTATGTTCTCCGACCTCGGCTCTCCGGCCAAGGACTTTTAGATCCTCCGACCTTGGCTCTCTGGCCAAGGACTTTTTATTATTTTCCGGCCTCGGCTCTCCGGCCAAGGACTTTTTTTATATTCTCCGGCCGAGGACTTTTTATATTCTCCGGTCGAGGACTTTTTATATTCTCCGGCCTCGGCTCTCCGGCCGAGGACTTTTTATATTCTCCGGCCGAGGACTTTTATATTGTGTTCGAGTCCATCCCATCGCTCTCCGGCGAAGGGACTCATAATTCGCGATAACTGCCCCGTCTCTCCGGGTAATCGCGTGACCTGTGTTATTTATTACAGTAATCCAAATCCAGCCATTACAAAGTCCAATTGACAAAATAAAAGTCCATATACCTAAGAAAAAATCAAATAAAAATCTGTACAACCAGGGGAAGAACCAAATTTTGCAAAAAACGGAAAGAAAACAAGATTTCATAAACCCGAGTATTACGGTTTGTCATCATCTCAGAGCATGCCTAGGGACCGTCCTCGATCCCGTACATGTGTAATTGACATAACCATATTACTTCAAGGTCTATTACTTATTCCATGCCACAAATCCACTCAGTTGATAACAAGCTGATGACGCCTAGATCCAGTGCCATCTTTGTTTGAGGTGGGCGACGGCTGCTTTTGTCTTACTGCCACAGCTCGATTCCTCACATACTGCTGCAAATGACCATTCCTTACATTCTCCTCAATGATATCCTTCAAATGCCTATAGTCATTCGTGTTGTGCCCATCCAGTTCATGGAATAGGTAATGCTTTCCCGATGCTCGCTCATATTCATAGGGTTCCCTTTTTGTCGGCCTTCGATACTGGAGACGCCCTCGTGTATCCAAGTAAATCCTCTCCAGAGTTCAGTCAAATCAGTGTAAGAAGAGAACTTTGATTCCCTCCGTTGTCCTTTTGATGTGTTGTCGCTGTCATTCATTTTCCTCGTCCCTATCATTTTTGTTTGAATCCTCCCCGGGTGGACCTCCACCTTTTACCGCATAAACTTCAGCCTCCCCTCCTTCTCTCTCAGCCTTTGCATCCTCCTGCCGTAGAAACCTTTCCACTTCGTGATAAAACTCCCCGAGATCCATCGGTGGATCCCGTTCCAGTGATATCTTAAAATCTGAGTCATCCGCAATTCCTGAGACCGCTGCAATCAAAACCGTCGACGGATCGGGTCGATCCACCGAGGATACCGCCGCATTGAATCTGGTTAAGAAATGTCTAAGCGATTCCCCCTTCCATTGTTTCATCGATGTTAGAGTCATCACATTCTTGGGTCTGACTATGTGGACCTGAAATTACCTCATAAAACTCTCAATCAGCTCCGTCCATGTGCCAATAGAACCGCTTTCCAGCTGTCTGAACCATAATGCTGCTATATCCATCAAATACAAAGGGAAGCATCACGCCATGACTTCCTCCGATGCCCTTAGCACTTCCATGTGTCTCATGTACCTTGTTAAGTGAACAGCGGGATCCGTTCTCCCATCATACATCTCCAGCGTTGGTAGTTTAAAATCCGGTGGGTTCCTAGCTTGCCTGATCGTAGGAGCAAATGGACTCCTATTCACATCCTCCAAGTCTCTATTCACCAATCCTCCTCTCATAGCCCGTCTGATCATGTCCGCTAACCTGTCGTTGTCATCAAGAGGTAGCCTCTGCCTGCCATCTCTAACCGGCCCCCCGAGCCCGTGAGGAAATTCTGAAACTTATCCTTCTGGATGAGCACCCATATCCCGATCAACTCCAAACTGTACAGCGCCGCCTGGTATCCTTCCTGGAATCGAGTCGACATGATCTGTGGGTATGCCCCCGAGTATAAGAGCTGCTCTGATGGTCCTACTCTGTCTTGCATCCTGTTTGCTCCATGCTCTTGATCTTGATTCTGAACTGTCTCCACTCCTACTACTCCAGCTTCGTGATTCTCATTCCCAGCATTCCCTGCAATTTGGTTCCCTTGGCTTTGCATTCGAGCTTGTCCAACCTGTCGGAGAAGATTTTGTATCATGTCCTCTTGCCTTTTTAGCATCGTTTCCATCTCCTTTCTACTGATGAAGATTGATGCCTGATTTGCTCCTGAGGAAGCCTCCTGACTCCCTTCGTGTTGACTCTTTTTTGCTCTTTGTCTCCTTGTTGATTGCTCTGTCATTGTTCCCTTTAGATCTGATCCTTTAGCTTTCCAACTTTGAACTTCAAAGTCGGTATAGCGGGCGCTAGTTCAATTCTCAGTGAAAGCACTAAAGTGTTTGCGCCAAAATTGGCCACAAACCCCAGAAGTAGTGAAAGCACCAGTGTATACACACAGATCCACAATATTCTAACACAGATCTCAGATATAGGTATAGTAGAGAATAAAACCGAAGAAACAATAAAATTAAAATGGAAGAAAGCAAGAAAAAACACAAGGTTTATAGTGGTTCGGCAATCTCCGGCCTACGTCCACTTTAAATCAATCCTTTTTATTGCTTTTCTAGTGAGATTACAGTTACAAGCCTTTTAAAATCAATAGCTCCAATGGCAGAGCTTCGCCTAGAAGAGAAGAAAAACGGATCCTTTTTTAGTTGCCATAGCACTCCTATTTATAGGCGTAGATTCGAGAATATCCTCCCCCAAAACCGGAATACCTCCTCTCTTGCGCAAGTGGGCCCACCAGATCGATCCAGAGCGATTTGGGATCGATGCGTATTCAATTCGTATCGATCCAAAAGTGGTCCAATTGAGCTGAGATCGATCATGGAGATTCTGGAGTGTATTAGGAAGCTCCTCTGGAAATTTCATAGCATTTGGAGTTGTAGATTGAGAGTTACGATCGATCCAAGTTGCAGTTTGTATGAAGCCTGAAGCGTTCGTATCCATGAATTCGTCTCCATCCCATTTGCACCGATGACGTGGCTCAGAAACCCAGGGTAGATCCATTTTTGGTGCCAAGTTGACTGCTTCCTCATTCAAACACGCTCCCTTCGTATCGATCTGAGATGCTTATTTCGCATCGATGGTTCGATGGCCTGTTCGTATCCATCCATCAATCCCCATTAGTATCGATTAACATGTACCTGTTGTCCCGCTCACATCGATCCCTGCTTTGCCTCTTCGTGTCCATCGGTTGCTCCCTTGTTCGTATCGATGATGTGTCTCGAAGATCCAGGAAAGATCCGCCTTTTGTGTCGTTCGACCGAGTCATCCACTTAAACATGGTCTCATTCGTATCGACCCGATGTATTCCACTCTTCGTATCAATCCTAGGATGCTTACTTCGTATCGATGATTCAATAGTTTTTTCGTATCGATTGAAAAAGGATAACATTCGTATCGATCCATTATGCGTTCTTCATATCGATCAATGGCCAATCGATACGAAATATGTGAATGGGTGGATCGATACGAAGTGCATGGAATGACGATACGAAGTGACAATTTCCCATGGATACGAATTAGTTGGTGATGATGGATGCGAAGTGGGACGAGTATGGATCGATATGAAGTGGGGCGTGCTTGATGGATTCGAAATAGTGCATGGAATGGTGGACACGAACGAGGCCTGCGAGTTGATGATGGATACGAAGTGAAGCAAACATGATGGATACGAATAAGGACAATATTTAATTTGCATCGATCATATCTTGAGCATACGAACTCTGATTGACTTGAAATTTGAAACGTAGCCTTTCCTAGCCTTGTTCATCATTCCCAATCGATTCTATCTTGATTGGGGGTTGGTTAAATTTTGGCGATATCGATTATAGCCTTGTTTCCAATCGATCTCTAATACTGATTTCCATCCTTTTTAGCCTATTTGTTGATACCTCGGCCTTGACCAAAAGGCGGGATAACACTTGTCAAAAGGTGGGATAATATATATACACACACACAATTATTTTACCGTGTGTGTGTATATATATAATTTCATTTGTATGTATACATCAAATGTATATATGTAAGTATGCTTTAAAATATATTAATTTTAAAATAATTTTAGATAGAAAACATGTATATAAAGCGGCTAAAGTGTCTGTTGCAGTGTAAATCCCAATCGATTCCCAATCAAGATAGAATCGCTTTAAAATCACTTTATGTTAATATGTATTCAAATATGAGTAGCTAAACCCCTCTAATTTAGGGGTAATGAACATGAAACATATTAAATTAACGTAATGATTTCATTTATGATCTCTCTTTTGTGCTTAATGAAAATTCTAAATGATGATAGTTTATGTCTTTTTTTAGTGAATTTGATAGTCTATGTTGACATTTCAAATAGGCTACGCTTATTCCATTGTAAACATAAACTATTTGATCATTTTCCTTAGTGATTTTGCTGATGAAAGTCAAACTAGAATCAAAATTTGATTCTCTATATTATTCATAGTAAATAGATCTTGCTTAAAATAGAATTTATTTTTAATTTCATGTCATTTTCATAAAAGTTGATAGGTGGGTTTGAATGGTGTTATAGAGTTTGGTGGTTTATGTTATGCTAATTAATAGCACAAATAAATCATACTTATAATACACACATCTATCATTTCTACTTAAAATTAAAAGGAGAGATTATAAGTAAATTTTTCGTTGATTTATATAAATGATTGGAATAAAAAATAGGCCCGCTGAAGGGAAAGTAAAAAAAATTCCAATTTTGGACTATCAATGATGACTTACAACAAGTGAAAATGAGTCTTTTTGCTTTTTTCTAACTTGGATTTGCCTTTATATTTCTCCTCAATCTCATAGTTTTATTCATTTTTGCTCTAGTTTATTTTCTACAATTTTCTTAGTTTAAAACAACTTCAAAACTTTGGGCTAATTTGATTGAGTAATATTAGGATTTAATTCTTTACCTGTGGATCGACCCGTACTCGTATACGCACTACGATTATACGCCGTGCCCTTGCAGTTTTTTATAATGATATATTTTTCGATGACTTTCCAATCGATAGAAAATTCATCGACAAACACATATACAACATTATTTTCACTCTCATATACAGTACACTCACTCACTCGAATTCAGTCTTTTCTATCTTCTTGCACCAACTATTTTTCTTCAACTATCCGCTTTACCTGTAAAATAACAATGTAGTAAAAAGGAAAAAGAACGGATTCAAACTGCAAAATGTAAATATTTTTTGAACTCGACATTGCCTCAGTCTACTGGTTTTTTTTCTTCATATTTTGAAATAACACTAAAATTATCAATAATGTAGACGAGCAACTTTTGACATGCACGTTGTATCACTATACATGCCAAAAGGCCAAGTACGCAAAACATACTTGCATCAATTCAATTGTAGGGACGGATTCAAGGTTAAGTAGAATAGCTCAACATAAGAAGTGCGAGGTCAAGCCAAATAGCTCAACATAGGCAAAGTGAAGCAACAAGTAGAACTAGATGGAAACGTGTGCAATCTAGTGCAACACAGATGCATGATACAAGCATTAAATGCATACACAAGTCAATTAAATGCACAAGTACAACCAGATCAACCAACAAAAGTGAATGAACATGCACACAAACTGATTCAACACACAATGCAACAACAAACTGATGAAAGTAGAAGTGTACACGTAGTCGAGCCGAAGCAAGTCCAGACTCAACACAAGTGCAAGTGAATACAAGGCAACATAAGGATGAACATAAATTTGGCTCGAGTACACTCTGCATAAAACTTAGAAATCACATGCAGGAAACAAGTGCAAGCCCATATGCAAACTGACACAACAACAAGATAGCAAGGACATAAGGCATGAAGACTCAGTGCACATACATAGCATACAACCAGCAACTTCACATACACAACCAGGTCCAAATGCTCACAAGATAAGAGCAACAAAGTAGAAAGCACACTATTTTACATATATACATATATGTATATATGTACACAGTGAAAATTAGTGAAGTGTACAAAGGAGCATCTCAATCAGCATTGAAGATTTCAAACTCGCAAATGCACACATATACAGTGCATAGAACACACCAGCAAGGAAGATTCAACAAGGTACAAGTACAGCAGGAAGATGTATGTAATAAAACAAGTTCAAATGCATGTGTACAGTAATGTGTTAGAAGAATGCCCAAAGGATGCAAAGGTACAAAATCCAAAAAACAACGGGCAGTACTCTCTCAGTTGAAAAATTCAAGTCAAGGCCGATAAAAAATCTAGTCAAAGCCTAAATAAATCCGAATTAAAGAATTCAACGAATATATCAAAGAATTGAACAAATCAATAATTTTATAACCATCAATCAAAAAATCATCGGTTAACAACATCAAGTGGAAATATTCAAACCTGATATTCAAAATGGATATATAGGGAAGTATATGAATTCAATGCTATAAATACCAATAAAATCATCAATGGAAATTTTACAAGCCGATAAGGAAAAAAATACCAAAATAAAATCAGAAAATTAAAATCATATCCAATTATCAATCATAAAGTTTCTCGACCAAGGAAGTAATCGCGCTTATCAATAATCAGACAATCGAACAAAGCAACTACAAAGGAGTAAAGGCGAGAGTAAAGCAATGAATATCAAATAGCAGCTTCAATCACAAACCCTAAATTAGATTACAAAGAGAAAAAGAAATTCGGCATGAAAATGAATACCACCTGAATAGTGAAAGGGAAGAACGTGTTTTTAATTCTATTTGGGCCGTGGTTTTTATTTGTAAACAAATTTGTTTAGGGCCAATTTGTATTAGGGTTTCATTTTTGTATTTTGTTTTTATATTTATAAAACTCTACTTTGTAACTAGGATCGAACTATGGTACGTAGTTCAAAGAATTCTCAACTCGGTGATAGAGTTGAGGCAGCGTTTTGAGCGTAGGGTTAGAACAATCAGGTTAGCGATAGTCACAAGTTTACAGGGTTTATAAGTGGTCGATTATTTCATTCTAGTAGAAACCTTGAGGGCAGTAGTAGACATGTTTTGCTGAAACTAGGTAAAATTGTGTGTCGCTTTTATTTCCACATTTACTCTGTTATTATCTATGCTATAATTTTCATTATACTTTGAACTTATTATAAACCCTATTCACCTCCCTCTAGGGTTAATTCGATCCTACATATATTTTTCTCTTCGAAATACAACCATTAAATCAATATCCAAGCTACGCTCTTGTAAATCTCAATTTTATACGAGTTTTATGAGTTAAGAGGGGAAGAAGATGTAGTTTTAGACCCAAAGTGTCAATTCCCTTTCTAGTTGAAGTCCCCCTCCTATTTACAGATGTTCCCATGCACAAATCTCATCACTCCAATCTTAAACGGGTCTTTTTCTCCAGATCTGAAGTTCTAGCATGAAGAATAGGTCATCTCTCACATTTCCCAAGATAGCCTATCATTTCGATACCGACATGATTCGTGTCGGTACCAGCATGATTTTTTGTTTCTAAACTTCATTTTTTCTTCATAGCCTCAAGTCTCAAACATCCGAAATAACAAACTCAAGAACTAAAATCTTGTCGAGGTGTCGACATGATTTTTCTATCCAGAACTTACTTAAATTTTGTCTGTACCGACATGGTTTTGCTGTGCAGAACTTAGTTAAAACTGGTGTACTCCTTCCTTTGACCATTCTTAGTGGTTCCCAAATCACGTCAATGCAAATCATATTGGTGCCAACCTGATCTGCATTTCTAAAGCTTGGCCAAATCTTTGATATCACCAATCTTGACACTTTCCAAGCTTCTTAACTCATTCGTTCACTAGTTTGCAGTCCAGTTCATTTGTTTGAGTCTCTTCTGAGACTATAGGAAATTTACCAGTAACAATAAAAAATAATGTTATGCCTGACATGAACACTAAACCAATTATTATAACCTGGTTTTACCATAGCGAAATTTTAAATAATTTTTATTAGCAACAAAGCCTACGGCTTCGTCTTTGTAGCTTTTATTCATCTTTCTGAAAGCAACTCGTCCGAACCATAAACTCAGCCTACTCAAATGAGTATCCATGGGTTTATGTGAAATAATAAAAATGCAGTCAAACTTTATGTCTGATATGAGTAATACATTGACCTAATACAAAACAAAGTGAGATAACATCGCTAAAACATGAAACAGGTATACCCTCGCTATTCCAAAAATATCAAATTCATCATAGTAAACAGAATGATCATTATACATGGATCTTAGATTCAAATCATTCTTTCATACATAAGTGTATGTTACACTTGCTACTACATCATGACTAGGTTTATAGTCATTTTCATATTGATGCTTCTATTTAATGCTGAGTTTTGACATTTTAGGCAGCCACTTAGGCCTTATTCTATCGCTTTTGTATTATATCGTGTACAAATGTTTAGGTTGTCGCTTAGTCCTTATACCCGATTTCCAATTGCAATTTCATATTTAGACATCGGATTGTCATTTAAGCTTTACACCACGTTTTCGTTTACAATATTGTATTTAGATATTGGACTGCCACTTAGGCCTTACATCACACTTCTTATTACAATGTCGTATTTATATAATGGGCTGCCAATGAGGCCATACACCACACATTTTTTTGAATTCTTATAATACTATTTATCATTTCTTACTTTTCTAAGTTTTACTTCATTTCTCATTCTTAAATAAGATAACACATTTATAACTTAATAATTTTCATCATAATTTCATCCTTGGTGAAATTCAGCATAACACCTTAGAACTCATCTTCTAAAGTGCTACTAAAAAATTTGCTTATTTATTTAAGGCCCAATAGCCATTGTATGCATATTGTTCTTTGGCTATCATGTTGTCTCAATTCATAGCTATCAACAAATATTGTTGTCATGCCATTAACGTCATCATGCATCTTAAGGCCATCACACATCTATAGCTATCATGCATTAAAGGTTATCGCACCCCGAAAGCTATCATGCGTATAAGGTTATCGTCTCTAAGGCCATCATGCTTCTAAGGATATCGTTCCTCTCAAGTTGTCGTGCATCACATCCAGCATACATCTAAAGCTATCATACATCTGAAGCTATCGGGCCTCTAAAGCTACCATAATCTTAGCAATCACATAACTCATTTTTATAAATTATCCTAAGTCTCCAAGGTGAACTATCGTAGATCATGATTCAAAGCTATCGTGCATCACAACTTACGTAAATCATATGTCCCGTTTTAAAGCTATCACATGCCTTAGTTTAAAGGTATTACGAGTCTCATTTTTAAGTTACCATACACCTTATTTTAAAGCTATCGTATACCTTAATTTATAGCCATCGTAAGTTAATTAGAAAATCTATGTTTAAGTGGAAACTTGGTATTTTTTCTTATTTAAGTAACGACTTTTGACTAATTCTTTACACTTGTCATTTATTTCTTTGTTACTTTCATTTTGCAACATTACTTTTGCATATGGCCAAAAATCATGCCCCTTAATTTATCTTTGATTTATAATTCTTCTTAATAACCCTTATTAATTAAGGTATCGTTTCCTTTACCAACCAATTTATAAAAATTGAAAATTGATGATAAAATTCTCGAAAGTTCTCCAAAATTCGAAGACATCCTCATATATCTCTAGTAATATTTTTGTATGAAAATATAAAATATTAGTTTATACCCAAAATTTGTCTATTTTCCATTTACAAAGTTCATGATAAATTATTCTTTCATCCAAAATTATGAAAATTAAAACCCACCTCGGGTTTGGTATTATAAATATCATATTAAATATCTAAACATTTAGAAAGATTATCTTACGTTTTACCCTAAAACATGCCCAAAACAAAGCCATTTCAATCCCCAATTATGTATAAAAATATCCATGCCATTAAATCATGTTTATCAACATTTAAAACAACCTAACCCACTCTCCTACTCCTCAAAATGGTGGCCGACCTGACTTTGTATATATATTTTTTAAATGAGAGTATAAGAGGCGAATGTTATGGCTAGGGGATTTAGTGGTTAGTAAGTTGGGCTTGGGCTAAATCCTTTTTTAGCTTAGTCTTCTTAACTTCTTAATCCCTTCATCATAACATTCCATTCCTATTCCTTTTATTAAATTTATTACATAATAATTATTTAATAAATTCATTTTTGTAAGTCCCACCTTTATATCCATATTACCTAAGAATATTATAAGTAATATTGTCGAGTAATATGAAGAATAAGGCTGGATATGAGTGACCATCCGTATTTATTTCCTTTGGCTAACACTGTCACGTTTTTACCTTTAAGTCTAAGGAAATATAGTAACTTGAACAGCCTTGGCATAAAGCAATAGACATGTTGGCTTATAAAATAGAATAATATATTACATATTATAGAATAAAGAATCATAGATCGTAGCAGAAAATATAATACATACTATATCACATCACATAAGGCGAGTCAACAAGAAGAGTACTGGACCCATATATACATATACATGTAACTACAATAGGTCTTAAAATTATATATATATATATATATTAAAATGGGTCCCTATCCCATATATAATATATAAGCATACATATGAGTCTAACACAAAATCATGACACTAGATATATATACATATATAGACCATCTGCCTTTGCAAAAGCTAGCCATAACCGTAGTCAATGAGTCTGTGGACTTGTCAAGCTTTGGTTTGACCCGAGGATTATAAAATAAATGGGTCAGACTATATCTAAATATCAAAATGGGTGAGAACAAGAACCATATGTCATAAGCCTCACTTAAAAGTCGTATTGAGTCATAAAGGCATAAAGAATAGTTATAAGCACATAATTTTCCAATATTTCATATCATTAATCTATGTGGCATAATCATAAAAATAACCATGTCACAAAATCGTCTCATGCCCATCAACGAAAATCATCTTAAATATGGTGAACATTCATCACTACAAAAGTCATAAAATCTAACATGGAGGCTAAATAGATCTCATCAATGGGCTTAATGCAAGTCAAATCTCGATAACCAAAATAACTCGCTAACAAGCATATAGCTAGTCAGGTCTCAAGGATAAGCACTAGGCAAATCAAAATCAATAACTGATCCTAAATATATCCTTATAGAGGAATTCTTAGTATAATTTGCTCTCTTTCATGGTGAGACTAATATGAAAAGCTCTAGGAGTTTAAGAAGGAATGAAACCTCTAAACTCATATGGTCATAATATACATGATCCTCATAACACATGTTTTGCTTAATAATGCACTTGTGAGGTGCCGTGCCTAATGACAATTGATTCGGTGTTATGACATCGAATTTAGCCCGAGGTAATGACTGCTTGTGGTATAGGGCTAATAACTGACAAAGGTACCACCACTCGGGGTGCGATTGTCATAATCATGCCGCTAAGGTAAACTTATTAGCCTACAAGTTCAAATGATAGAATGCACTAATGAATACTGCAAGCTATAGAAATATCAAGCTTCTACAAGATATTATTTAATCATAAAGTGTTCTCTTCAAATATAATCACTAAAGTAACATCGCGTGTTACATACCACTTGGGGTTGTCAGAGTATTTACTATAAGCTAATAAATTCCACTCACTTAAGTATTCCACACTATAAGTCGCATATTTAAATAATGAAGTGATATTAAATTTTCCATACCACTCGTTACTACTAAACTGTTTAATCATATTTCTCATATTATAGAAAGAATAATTAGCATGAAGACTAATTCATAAAAATCTCTTGAAAGTAAATAATTGTCTCAAGATATAAATTTGGCTCTAGAATTTTATAAATCGATTCTGAAAGCTAATTTGATACATAAGCTGCTTTAGAAAACTTTTTATACACATATGTATTTTATTTGAAATATGATTTATTTTTTAATCATATCTTTAAATCTGAAATTATTTGCTACCAAGCTATTCATATTCTAAATTCTGATAGAATCAGGGATTAAAACTACACACACACACACATATATATATATATTAGTAATTGTATAAATTTCATAAAAGAAATGATATTATTTTCCAACACCACTAAATAATGAATTCATAGCTATAGTAAAATCTTTTTTTAAATAATTTCTAAAAATATTATAAAGTTATAAATATCCGATGATATGAAAATTCAAATATTATAAATGACGAATACAGTAAAGGGAATCAGAAAATAAATTAAGATACAATAGTTAGGCCACTGTTATGCAGCAAAAAGCTCTAGATAATCCGTTCATCGTTCCATTGGTGATGATATTTCTCCTATAATTTTCAACTCCAAGAAATCGTCATCGATGGTCGATTTTTGACCTTCGGCACCTGATTCTCTTTCTAATACATTTGAGAAACATATAAAAACATGCATGACCTTATAAGTACCAACTAAATTATCATATGATCAAGCAATCTGTGGTTATTTGACTCTTTTACTCAATATTGTGTTTCAATAGAATGATCATAACCAAAAACTAATTTAACACAATTATAATATCGTAAATTCATTCACAATGATAAAATCATAAATTCATTCACAAATTCAAAGTTTAGCATGGAACAATTTATAGATGGGTTTGTGAGAGTTCCTCACCTTAACTCCTTTGAATTCCTAGCTAAACACCAAATATAATAATGCCTTCACAATTCTCAGCCAAACCCTAGAGTAGTCATATATAAGAGAACCAAAAAGGGATTCAAACATTATAAAAATTGAAATAAATGAGTCTAAAAGATAAAATAAGGCTTGAAAAGCTTACCTTAAATTTATTAGAATTTCTAGGAATTTATTTGAATCTAAAATGATGATTCTTTAGCCTAGGTTTAGAAGAGATGAACACTTGGCTTATTTTTCTCTCTTTTTTTATTTTTTTTGTTTTGTATGTATGGTACTTAAAGAATGAGAAAAACTTCCCTTTTGTTAGGTTTTAAATGGACTTAGGTTATAACAAGACCCAACAAGAAAAAGAAATGTTTATATTTCTTTTAGTTCTTTCTATAAAAGCCTTTTCTTCCTTTCAAAGCCATTTTACTAAAACATGAAAAATTTCTATGCATATTTCAACCAATAATTCACAATTTTATTTGTTAACCACTTTCAAATTACCAAATCAATTCTTTATATATCATTTTGAAATGAATTTTCAACCTATAATTTTAATTTGATTACTTAATATTTAATTACTTTCAACTTCTCCTTCAATTAAATAAAAAGGTTTGCCAAAAAGTAAATCTTTATTTTTCGTATTAAAATAATTCTACTTAAAGATCAAAATAATTATCTCAAATCTTAATTTTCCAAATTATCCTTGAGGTTTAGAACTTTCATTCTAAAAGAATTTATTATCTTTTAGAAAGAGCAAACTTTTAAATTTCACCACCTTTTAATATTTTGAAACTCCAATTTCCCATTTAAATTTCTAGTTTAACCATTTTCAAATTCTAGTTAAGGTAATTTACAAACCAGGGTTGTTACAGTTTTACTAATTAATTTCTCCATTTTATGGCACTCTAAAATATTGGTTGTTACAATCTCTCATCCTTATAAGACTTCTGTCCTCGAATTACAAACAAGGCAGGATAGTGACCACCACCATTAATACCAATATACATACAAGTACAAAATTTACATCATTTCTCTACTAATGTAAATCATCAATCAATACATAATGTATTAGTTACATCATCAATTTGTAACATAAAACATACTTATGTCATTGCTAGTTCAAACATACATGTCAAAACAACTCAGGGTAGATATTGCTAATCATATCATCTACCTTCCGGGTATAATCATCCACATCATCACTTCACTGGATATGAAAAAGCTTAATGCTCTTATTCCTTAACTCTTTCACATCATGACCTACTTGTTAGATAGGGTCCAACACGCAGTGAGTTAAACAGGTGGATTTCATTTATTTTCACCACTTTGGATCTTATTGGGCCTATAAAGTATAATATGATTTAAATCAAATCTAAATAAATCTTAAATAAAATAATTATTTATTTAATTGATTTAATTAAGATTTTATTGTTTATATATGTGATACATAATGTTTACATGTGTATCAAATACACATATACGTATAAATGCATGTGCAACATATAATCCAAACATGGTTGTATATAAGTGTTGGGATTTACACTGCAACGGACACGTTAGGCACTTTATATACATGTTTTCTATCTAAAATTATTTTAAAATTAATATATTTTAAAGCATACTTACATATATACATTTGATGTATACATACAAATGAAATTATATATACACACACGGTAAAATAATTGTGTGTGTGTGTGTATTATCCCACCTTTTGACAAGTGTTATCCCGCCTTTTGGTCAAGGCCGGGGTATCAACAAATAGGCTAAAAAGGATGGAAATCAGTATTAGAGATCGATTGGAAACAAGGCTATAATCGATATCGCCAAAATTTAACAGACCCCCAATCAAGACGGAATCGATTGGGAATGAGGAACAAGGCTAGGAGAGAATCAAAGTTATAAATATCAAATCAGTTGGGAGAGAAGGATGAATCATAATAAGCCTCATATCATCGGCAACTCAAATAAACAAAGGATATGAATATCCCAAATCAAGCCAAAAAGGAAAATAACAAATACCAATGAAGGTAACACAAGTTTCCACATGGTAATCGTTATATATCGTGTGGTTCAAAGGACCTACCTCGAAAGGCGATACTCTAGGGAAATATATAAATATCAAAGAAACAAAAGATGCACGTGCTCAGTAGTGTATAAACAAGGATCCACAAGCCCGAAGGCGACAAACCCAAGTATCTCTCGAGCGGTGACGGAGGACCAACTCCAAAAGCGATACTATAGGGCAACAAACCCGAAGGCAACAAACCCGAAGGCACAAACCCGAAGGCACAAACCCAAGGCAACAAACCGTACTGGCGAAGGTTTGGAGGCCCGGTACTGGACACCACTAACTGGCAATATGTGTCACAAACTCCTCGGATAGGAACCCGCAAAGTGTTAACGTATGTCCCATACCATACGTTCGCACTAAACGGTTTACTAACCGTTAGTCAATTCCACACTCAAAGCAGTACAAAGTTTACCTCATCTCATCGGTAAACCAGACCCGAAGGTCAAAACGATCAAACAAATAGATTAGGAATTAACTAAAAAGATAAACGCACGTGTTCATAGCACGCGTTTTATCTAATCATTTAATTCTCCTCCCTCTTCGCTCTAAGTGCAAAATTGTGTGTTTTATATAGAAATTAAGTTGAAGAAAACGAGTTTTATGAACGTTTCGAAATCGCTTTAAAAATTGCCTTTGAAATTCTCTTATTATAGAGTATATAATTTTTATACCAAAAAATAATATATAATAATAATTTCAAAAGCCCATTTATTTGAAAAACGTTTTTAAAACACATTATAATAACTGTGTATGAAATCCAGAAGAAATATCAAGAAAACATCGAAATAATGGAAATTATACCAAGTATTATCCATTTAAAACAAGCTGCGACTCAATATTCGACAACAGGTTTGAATAAGTTAGCAGTTTCAAAATGACTTGAAATTTTGCAGGAATGTAGCTCAACATTCCTACTTCAATCTGAAAAAATAATAATTCAAATCTGATTTGAAACGAAGAATCTGCGTCGTTTCAAAGTTGGACCAAAACATGGTTTTAAACAATGAATTACAGCAAGCTGCGAGTACATGTTCGACAGTAGTTTTGAAATAGCAAACCAACCTAGATTGTCATAAAATTTAACAAGAATGTAAATCAACACTCCTAAATCAATCTGAAAAAAGAATCACTCAAATCCGATTTGAAACGAATGAGTTATGCTGTCTCAAACATGGACTCAGGCCATGTTTGCAACAGTTCAAAAACCAAAAATGTACAGGCCTGAAACCATTCCGGGTTCAACTTCCAGGCATAAATAAGAGAAACAATTGGCATCAGATTGAGCTCAAAATTGGGAAGCATATACTAGAAAACTTCATCTTTCAATCAAAAGAAGAATCATTGAATTCCAGTAAGAAATGAATGAGATATGCTGTCTCAAACATGGACTCAGGCCATGTTTACAGCAACTCAGAAAACAAAATGTGCATAGAAAATTTTCAGGCTGTGCATTGATTTTGCAGCAACGCTTTGAACACTCAAATGATAATATTTTTCGCCCAAAATTTGCAGAAACAATGTTCAACATGCAAGCTACCAAATGCAAGAAATCCGGCAGCATTTTCTTACCGGAATCAAAAGATATAAACATGCAAAGAAGCAACCCAAACTAGATTCGCAGAAAGAAAATTATCAACAACAAAAAAATGATCACAAAAGCTCAAATTTCGATTTTTCAAGCTTTGCTTCAGCTAGAAATTGTGATTTTATCACTCACCTTGCTGTAGTTGCACAAATACCCGAATTTAAGCAAAAAGATTGAAGCTTTGGAGTGATTCTTGCCTTCAAGAACCTGTAGAAACCAATATACCGACATGCAAAGGAAAAGAATACGATTAACCAATCTATCCTCAACTCAATTAATATTTTCTTGATGTAATTTTCAGTTTTGGAAGAGATTACCTTTAGATTTACTCTAGGTTGATAAAAATCTAAGTTTGTTTGAAGAAGTATGAAGATTTAAAACATTGATTTTGAGAAAATGTGAACTTTCTTTTACAAGCAAGAGGAAGAAGAAGAGAGCAATTACTTGTACGTACAGTAATTGTTTCTCACCTTCTCAATACCTGATTAAGTAGGCTAATGGGCCTTTTGGACACAATTAAAGAAATAGATTAACTAGCCTAAGTAATTAAATCACATACTTAAGCAATTGCTCACCTATTCATCTTATGTTATAAAACAATACATTTTTCTTCAAATTTTCTACAAACAAAATATGTAAACTTATATACATAATAAAGAAAATATTTTACACTATATAAAAAGATAAATTTTAATTTTTTAAAATATTTTTATTATTAAAATCTCTTATTTTACAAAATACATAATTTTCACAAATAAATGCACAAAACCTTATTTTTAACTTCTAAAATTCCACAAAAATATTTTTCTTTCTTAGAAACAAATATAACTAACCATTCTAAACTCAAATTTATAATTAAAACTCATTTTTAAAACAATTTCCACCTTTTTATTTAAATAAACAACCTTTAAAAATCAAATACTTCCTTTAAAAATTATTAAAAGAAGAAATTGAGAATAATTAATAAAATTATTGCATTTTCTCTAAATAAAAACTATTTTCCATTTATTATTAACCCAAAAAAATAAAATAAAGTTTCAAACTTTATTTTCTCATTTTATTTCCAAAATTCATTGTTTATTCCAAATAAACAATTTAATTTCTCCAATTTTATTTTAAAACACATTATAATAACTGTGTATGAAATCCAGAAAAAAATATCAAGAAAACGTCGAAATAACGGAAATTATACCAAGTATTATCCGTTTAAAACAAGCTGCGACTCAATATTCGACAGCAGGTTTTAATAAGTTAGCAGTTTCAAAATGACTTGAAATTTTTCAGGAATTTAGCTCAACATTCCTACTTCAATCTGTAAAAATAATCATTCAAATCCGATTTGAAACGAAGAATCTGCGTCATTTCAAAGTTGGACCAAAACAAGGTTTTAAACACTGAATTATAGCAAGTTGCGAGTACAAGTTCGACAGCAGTTTCGAAATAGCAAACCAAGCTAGATTGCCATGAAATTTTACAGGAATGTAACTCAACACTCGTACTTCAATCTGAAATAAGAATCACTCAAATCCGATTTGAAACGAATGAGTTATGCTGTCTCAAACATGGACTCGGGCCATGTTTGCAACAGTTCAAAAACCAAAAAATGTACAGGCCTGAAACCATCCCGGGTTCAACTTCCAGGCATAAAACAGAGGAACAAATGGCATCGGATTGAGCTCAAAATTGGTACGCGTATACTAGAAAACTTCATCTTTCAAACAAAAGAAGAATCATTGATTTCCAATAAGAAATGAATGAGATATGCTGTCTCAAACATGGACTCGGGCCATGTTTGCAGCAACTCAGAAAACAATGTGCACAGGAAATTTTCAGGCTGTGCATTGATTTTGCAGCAACGGTTTGAACACTTAAATGACAATATTTTTCGACCAAAATTTGCAAAACAAGGAATATGAGAGCTAATTAAAAGAAAATAAGGCTAACTACTTGCATGAAATAAAACTAAACTAATTACAAAATTAAATCTATGTTACTAACATGAAATAAGAGAGCATACATTAAAAGAGAGCATAAAATAAAATAGCAAAAGAAAGCATGAAATAAAAATTGCATTAAAGGAAGGAACAAGGCTAGCCATTAAAGAGATATATTGTTTATCATTAATTTTGTGCTACAATATTGCATAAAAAAGAAGAAGAATGTTACATGAAACATAAGGGGTATTTATACATGCTTAAAACTTAAATTCATTTTTAGGGGACTACCAAAAATGCCCTTCAGATAATGTAACCTCCCAGTAATCATTAGAGAATTAATTAATCTCCACTAACATGTCTTTAAGTCTCCATTAACATGTGCACGTGATATTAATTATGAACCATTAGTTAGTGGGCATGTGGGCTTCTCCATGTTGCATGAATTATTTTATTTTCTACATCCTCTTAGCCTTAAACGTTTGTGCATGCATATATCCATAAAGCTCCATCCAATTTGCACTCAATTTCCTACAAATAAAAATAAAAATGTGCAGATAAATTTTTTCAAAATTAAACAAAATTACCAGTTTCCCCTAGATGAAGATGAATGAATGATGATTTTAAAACAATTTAAATTTTGGTTTAAACATGTAAAATACCCTAATATGCTGATTTATTTCAACAAAAGAAGATTAAATATGCGAGTAAAAATATACACTTTTACATGCACATCAATACCCCCACACTATCTTTTTATTCATCCTCGAATAAACTAAAACTAGGATAAATCCATCTTCGTAGGAAACATGATTGTATTGAACGCATGCCACAGGCCGTTAAACTTCTAGGTGTCCCTAGTAGGACAAGAGTTGTCTCGTGAGGGTTTTCAGCGGATACTACCCACAAAATCCAAATGCGATATGCAAATTATAATGCGACTACAAGATGCAAGTTTTTGAAAATATTTACAGATGAAGAATTTACTTTTAAATTGACACAAGTTAAATATAAGTTTTTGTTATTATCAAGAAATTTTAGTCTTTTTACTCATTAAAACTTTCAACAAAAACTAAGTTATCATCACAATTAGACTCTAGTTTGCCTAGTTGTTTCGGTTGATAACATCGTGCAACTATGATGAATCATTTAGTTGATTTTCAAAGTTTTGCAACGTGGCATTTTTATTTCTTTTGAATAACAAGTCAAATCGAATAAGTGAAAATGGTGCTTGGGTTTCAGTTGCTTGCTCTCTCTATTTTGAAAAACATTAACATTGTTATTTACACACCTAACTCGGATAAACTGAGGCCAAATATACCGATCATGCACTGCCTTTCGGACTTATGTGAGAAAGGTATAGAGCATGGTGAGTGTACACACTTGCGTGTGAACATGACACTAGGAGTTTATTATTATTATTTTAATTTTATTCACGTACACCTAATTTAGGTAAACTGAGGCCAAATATACCGATCATGCACTGCCTTTCTGGCTTACGCGAGAATGGCACAGAGCGTGGCGAGTGTACACACTTGCATGTGAACACATGACTCTAGGTGTTTCTTATTTTTATGAAATCTATTTTTTGAAAAGAGAGAGTTATGCAAAATCATCTTAGTACCACTTAACTTAAATGATCAAAAATGTTATCGCATTTACTTTAAATCAACCACTCTTTTAAACAAAGATTACAATTAGGATATACTTCATAATTATTACCTATGAACCTTCCTATATACTACTTAAACCATAGTTACTTGTAATCAAACTTTTATTTTTATTTTTGTTGAGATGAATAAACTTTCAAAAATTTCAATTTAATAACCAAAAACATATACTTATCCTACTCTGTTACTTCAAAAGTAAATCGATATGCTAAAAAAAGCTGTTTTGGATTTTTTGTTGGTTTTTTGGAAAAAAATGCAAAAAATAAACATGAGACTCCTCCCGCACTTGATTTTGACTGTGTCCCCATAGTCAACGCATGATATAATAAGTGTAACGGAGAAAAATATGTACATATTTACAAGAGAGGGTTAAAATTTCTTATTAGACTTAGTGTGGCTCATGAAGAATCATGAGCTCCTCCTCTCAATCACTCGCCAACTTCAAGTAAGGTTTTAAACGATGACCATTGACTTTAAAAATTGACCCATCCCTAGGGTTTTCTATTTCTATGGCACCTGTGGAAAGACAGTACGTACCACGTATGATCCTGTCCACCTTGATTTTAATTTCTTGGGAACAAATGAAGTCGAGAGTCATACAAAAGAACTTTTTGGTTTGGCGAAAGTGTTTTTCTTGGGTTTGACTTGTCATGGAAAACTTTTGTTCTTTCTTTGTAAATTTTCTCATTTTCATACGCGTCGTTCCTAATCTCCTCTAATTCATTGATTTGCATTTCCTGTTTTTGCTAGCCTTTTCAAGGTCAAAGTTTATGTTCTCAATCGTCCACAATGCTTTATGTTCAAGTTCGACAGGTAAATGACACGCTTTACCATAACTTACCTAAAAGGAGACATCCCTAGATTTGTTTTATACGCAGTTCTATAAGCCCAAAGCACATCTGTCAATTTTTGTGACCAATCTTTTCGAATTTTATTCACAGCTTTCTCCAAAATTTGTTTGATTTGATGATTCGAAAGTTCAACTAGGCCACAAGTTTGAGGATGATAAGAAGTGGATAACTTGTAGGTTATCGAGTATTTCTTCATTAGAGCTTCAAATGATCGATTATGGAAATGAGTTCCATTGTTGCTTATTATTGTGCAAGGTGTTCCAAACCTCGAAAAGTTGTCTTCTTTTATGAATTTCATAACAACTTTGCGGTCAATTGTTTTACAAGGAATGGCTTCACCCATTTAGAGACGTAATCAACAGCAAGAAGAATGTACAAATTTCCTAATGAGTTCGGAAATGTCTCATAAAGTCAATACCCCAAATATCAAAGATTTTGATCGTAAGAATGGGGTTCAAAGTCATCATGTTTCTTCGAGAGATTTATCCTAACATTTGGCAGCAGTCGCAAGTTTACAAAACTCAAATGCATCTTTAAAAAGCATAGGCCAGTAAAAACCACATTGAAACACCTTTTCCGCTGTTTTCTTCGAACCGAAATGACCACCACAAGCTTGGTCATGACAAATCGAAAGAACACACTTAATTTCGCAATCTGGGATGCATTGTTGAATGATTTGGTTGGATACTTAAACAAGTATGGATCATCCCAATAGAAGTATTTGACTTGGGAAAGAAATTTATATTTATCTTGTTTCAACCAAAATGAAGGAGTTTCCTTAGTGACTAAACAGTTCACTATATCGGCATACCATGGATCGATGGAAACGGAAAGAAGTTGTTCATAGGGAAAGTTCTCGTTGACCGGTAAAGAAGATGGTGCGTTTGAAAGAAGCGACAGATGATCAGCAATTACATTCTCGGATCCTTTTTTGTCTTTGATCGTAAGGTTAAATTCTTAGAGTACAAGATCCAATGGATCAAATGAGACTTAGCATCCTTTTTAGCGAAAAGGTACCTAAGAACGGAATAGTCAGTGTAAACCATAATGTGTGAGCCAATCAAATAAGGTCAGAACTTTTTAAGCACAAAAACTACCGTTAAAAGCTTTTTTCGGTGGTTGTGTAATTGATTTGAGCATCGTTTAGAGTCATACTAGCAGAGTATATGGCATGAAGAATTTTGTTGATGCGTTGTCCTAAGACAGCACCAATTGTGAAGTTAGGGGCGTTGCATATTATTTCGAAAGGAAGATCCCAATTGGGTGAGCGAATGATGGGAGTGGAAATGAGTTCATTTTTGAAACGTTCGAAAGCAGAAACGCGGTCGGAATTAGAGTCAAATGGAATGTCTTTTCCAAGAAGAGTCGTTAGAGGTCAAGCAATTTTACTAAAGTCTTTCATAAAACATCGATAGGAACCAGCGTGCCCAAGAAATGAACGGATGATAGATTTGGGGATGGTTAGATTCACAATTACATCAACTTTTGCTTTATCTACCTCAATGCCTTTGTTTGAAATGACATGCCCAAGAACAATGCCATGTTTGACCATAAAATGACATTTTCCCAATTTAACGTTAAGTGTTTGTCCTTGCATTGATTTAGAACCAACTTGAGATGGTGTAAGCACTCGGAAAAAGAGTTTCCAACGATGGAAAAATCATCCATAAACACTTCTAGAAAGCATTTGATTCGATCATGTTAAGATGGTGTAAGCACTCGGAAAAAGAGTTTCCAACGATGGAAAAATCATCCATAAACACTTCTAGAAAGCATTTGATTCGATCATGTTAGAAAAGATGCTGATCATGCATCTTGGAAACTAGCAGGAGCATTGCAAAGGCCAAATGGCATAGGTCGATACACAAAGGTTCCAAAGGGACATGTGAAAGTCGTTTTCTCCTTATCTTTGGGAGCAATTGGAATTTGATTATAACTGGAATAACCATAAAGAAAGCAATAGAATTCATGGCCGGCTAATCGTTCAAGTACTTGGTCGATGAAAGGAAGGGAGAAGTGATCTTTACGTGCTACAGTGTTTAATTTTCGATAATCAATGCAAACACGCCAACCAGTTTGAGTATGAGTCGGAATTAGTTTATTAGTGTCGTTCGTAATAATGGTAAGTCAGGACTTTTTAGGCACGACATGAATTAGGCTAACCCATGAACTATTAGGAATGAGGTATATGATTTCGTTATCGAGAAGTTTAAGAATTTCATCTCGAACAGCATCCTTCATTTTAGGGCTAAGCCTTCATTGCACTTCACGAATAGGCTTGGCCTCACCAACTAAGTGGATGCGATGTTGAATAAAGAGCGGGACTAATTCCCTTTATATCGGTAATCGACCATCCAATTACCTCTTTGTTTTTCGACAAAATTGAAAGAAGGGAAGCTTCTTGATCAAGAGAAAGATTTGAAGAGATTATGACGAGAAACATTTCATTGTCACCTAAGTATACGTACTTAAAGTAATTAGGAAGAGGTTTGAGCTCCAACCTTGGAGGTTGCTTAGTCAAAGAATTCGGTTGAAGTTTTGACTCAATGGTGAGGGGTTCAAATGGAAGCGCATTTTCAATTTTTTTAGGCTCGTCTTGAAACAGTTGTTCGTATTCGATCTCGCATTCATGGTTAAGGTCAACTGTTTCATTGTCAAATTTTTTTTGAATGGAGCTAACTTGCAATGCCTGGTCAAGTGGTTCGTTTGATTGATTTTTGAGATTGAAGATATTAAGAGCCAAATTCATGTTTCCAAAAGAAATATTCATCAAACCATTTCGACAATTGATTAGAGCATTTGAAGTGGCTAAGAAAGGTCGCCCTAAAATCAATGGAATTTGACTCATCGGATTGTTTACGGGTTGTTTTTCAAGGAGAATGAAATCGACGGGGAATATGAATTGACCAATTTCAAGGAGTACATCCTCGATTTCTACCATGGGTTTTTCTAACGAACGATTGGCAAATTGAAGAGTTACTTTCATCGGTTTTAATTGAGCCACGCCAAGTTACTGGTAAATTGAATAAGGAATCAAATTGACACTCGCACCCAAGTCTAGTAAGCAGTTATTAATTGTCTAGTCTCCTATCGTGCACGAGATCGTCGGACATCCAGGATCTTTGTATTTTATGGGGATTGACTGAGACAAGACTTCGCTAAGACCGATAGCTAAGAAAACTTTCTTGGTTACATGAGTGTGTCATTTTTGAGTACACAAGTTCTTTAGAAACTTAGCGTAAGTTAGGACTTGTTGAACGATATCGAGGAGAGGGATGTTCACCTTAACTTATTTGAGAATTTCCAACCTCTTTTCCATTTGATCAGAATATTTCTTGGGACAATAGCGATGTGGAAATGTAATTCGATGCTTAGTAGGTCTGTCTACTTGAGTAGAAGAAGAATTTGGATTGGACTTTGATTCGATATTTGGCTCAATGTTTTGTTAAGAATCGCTTGTCATTTTTGAAGTGTCAAGAGAAGCTTTCGGTAAATCGTTTGGATTGATGACTTGATTATCGATTTGTTTACCAAAATACAAAGTCGTGATAGCATTCATTTGGTTCACATTGCTATCTTGAACGACATATGCTTGATTCGAATTCGTGTTTCGATTTCTAGGGTTCAGAACTGGCATACTTGGGAATATGCCTCGTTCACGTTCACTCATAAGGTGGCTAATTGACTCATTTTCATTTCAAGTTTAGCAATCGATTGACTCATATTCTGCATGTATGAGGTTAACAAAATTTGCAAATTGCTATTTGATTGGAGGTTTTGAGTGGTTGCTTTAGCCAAAGTTTCAAGACTTTTCTCAAATGAAGTCAATCAATTATCGTCTTGGGGAGAAAAAGATTCTTGCGGTTGATTTTGAGATGGAGGCACAAAATTTTGTTGAAAGTGGTTGGGCTGAAAAGGAAGATTCGAAGTTTTTCTCGGAAATGCTTGAAAATTGAGACGAACCAAATTTATGTTAGAATTATTTTAGTTGCAAAGTTAGGATGATTTCTCCAACCAGGATTGTACGTTGGAGAAAATGGATCATTCTTAACCTTATTAAAAGAATTGAGTTGTTCTATCGAATTAGGACACTGATCGGCTATGTGGTTTGAATCATTGCATTTATAACACATAGGTTGGGAAGCTTGGTTCATTAGGCTGGATGAGAAAACGCTGTCGAATTTATTGATCATTGCATCTATTTTAGCTTCCAAAGCCAATGATGATCCTATCGATTGTGCGTTCATTCGTGAGTAAATGGATTTTTTGTTAGAACGTCCCCATTGGGATGACTTTTCGACTAAGTTTTCAAGGAATTACCAAGCATCGTCATGATGTTAGGCGAGAAAATTTCCTTGGCACATCGATTCAAGCATGGTTCATGAACTATTTTCAAGTCCATCGTATAAGATTTGTCAAAGAGTCCATTTTTCAAAATTATGGTATGGATATTTTAACAAAAGCTTTTTAAATCTTTTAAAGTATTTTTCGAAAGGTTCACTCCTAAATTGATGAAAATTCACAATTTCGTTTCAGATTTTAGTTGTTTTTTCCAAGGGGTAGAATTTTTTTAAGAAAACTTTAATGAATTCATCCCAAGTTTTGATCGAGTTCGAAGGTAAGCTGTATAACTATTTTTCAGCGTAATCGGTAAGGGCGAATGGAATTAACTGAAGTTTGATTCCATCATCACATAACAGTTGATGTTTAATGGTTGCACAAACTTGTTCGAATTTTATTAGGAAAATGTATGGGTAATCGTGTTCAAAATTGCCATATTTCGGAAGTGTGGCAGTATGATTTGAATAAATTTCTAGGTGACTACCCATTGGGGTGGGTAATGTGAACAAGAAGGAATAGAAACTCGGTCAGGAAAGATTCTATCCATGAGAGTTCGAGGGACGTTTTCATTTGTCATCGTTGGAGGATTGTTCATTCGAGTAAAACGATTCGTTGTTGTGTCACAAGTCTAGGTACTCATGCACAAGTGAAAAGATCAAGGAAAGAAAAACGTGAAAATCAAGTTAAGAGAATGAAACAAGGTTTAGAGAATAAAATGAAGTGAAAAATTCTTTTCTTTTGTTTTTTAAAAAAAAAATATTTACCAAAAAGAATTTATTTTTCAAAAGGAAGAATTTTTTTTTGGATTTTAAATTTTTTTTAAATGTTTTTGTTTTTTTTTTCATTTATATTCTTGAAAAGATTTTATGAATTTTTTTAAAAAAGGAAACTAAATTAAGTAAAATGCTTGTTTTTTGGATATTTGATTTTTTTTCAAAGGAAAAGATTTGAAAAGATTTTTTTTCTTTTGGATTTTTGTTTAAATACCAAGTTAAGTAAAATGTAAAAAATTACTTTTGGATTTTTTTTGTTTGTTTTTTGTTTTTTTATATATGCATTAACTAATGCTACTAAATGAATGCAAGGACTTAACTACGAATTTTCTGTCCTTAGTAGCTCCTAACCCAAAATTGTATAATCACACTTTGACTTAATCAAACAAAATAATTCTTAGCTAAGTAATGGACAGGAGTTATCGGTGCACTACCAATCACCATAGCAATGCAGCTGAAGGTTTAAGTACCTTCAGAGAAATAATCACAATAATATTTACGAATCACCATGGTATTTATAAATGATTATTGCTCTACCGTAGCCTATACACCAAGAAATTAGATTGTTGAAAGAAGGCAACCTTTCAAGATACAATTAAGCCCTACATGAGCTTGTGACTCTCTTAAATCCAATATCTAACCGTTAAAATTAGTCAAATTCTATGATGAAATGCAATTTATGGGCAAGGAAGGGGCGATGAAATCCCCCACCTTATGTGAAGTTCGATATTGCCCTTAGAAAAGAAAATAAGATGAAATGAATGTAAAACGGAAAATAAACGTGAATTAACGATGCAACTACAAATAAGATTTGATTATTTTGTTTTTGGATTTTGAAAATGCAAGCAACCAACAATGCAATGAAAATAAAAATAATAGATATAAGCATGATACCAGAGCGTACAAAATTATTAGCAAATTTTAAGCAAGCAAGTAGAGCAGTTATTTAGCAAGCAGATCTTCTCCTTTTGCTTTTGCTCCTTGAAAAAGTGTTGAAAATGATTTTTCTATAGGATATAATGAAATCAATGGCAAATGAATTCTTTTTCTGTAAAGTAGAAATAAAAAAAAATTAACTAAAATAAAAGAAAACACAACACAACACAAAATTCTCTCAACCCAACAAAGCATACGCCCAAAACGATTTTATAAACAATCTATTTTTTCGATTTTTGTCAAAAGAAGAGAAAATAAACATAACACAAAATTAAACAAGCCCACAAGCAAATATTCAGGCCCAAAACGCAACACAAGCAAACGAAAAAAAATATTTCGAGTTCAAACCGAATTCACTCAACCAAAGTCACTTAATCCAAAATTCGTTTGACACAAATTCACTCAAAATGCACAAAGAAAATTAAAACAGCTTCTAAACTAAACATTCAAAACAAAATTCAAAATTGAAATAATCCTATATTGAAATCAACACGAAATCAAAACAATTAGAGGTTGGCTGAGGGTTGAGGTTGTTAGATACGATCGACGGTTGATTATGTTTTGGAAGGGGCAATTGGGGCAGTGAGGGTTAGTCGCGAATTTAGGTTGTTGCAGTGATGTTGATTTTGGGTTTTTATTAAAATATTGGAGTCGAGGTTGGAGGAAGGTGATTGAATGTTCGACTTGATGGTTAGTGATTGCATGTTATGGGTCGTGGTTTCGGTTTGTCGCGGTGGAAGATGGAGGAAGTTTGTATGAGAGGTGGAGTTTTGGAGTTAAGTGTGTACAGGTGAAGGGTGATTCTGATGTTCTTGTTTGCTGAAGTGATTTTTGGTGAAGCAGAGTGGAGTTGTGTAGACAATTGGAGTTTGAAGGAGATTGCAGGGAGTGTATTGCTTTGGGGATGGAGTGATTATGGGCTGATGGTTTCACAGAGGGAGTTGAAGTATGGTTGAGGATGTTTGTTGTTAGGAGGTTTGTTTGGTCGATTGAGGATTGTTTTGTAGAGAAGTCAATGGCTTGGAGTTTGTATTGATGGCAGCAAGGGGAGTTTTCTAGTGATAGGGTAGGTGCATGGAGGTTGAAGTGGAATGAATTTCATATAACTGAAATTCAGGTTGATGAGGCAAGGGTAGGTGATGATGGCAGAGCGATGTGTTGCTATGAGGTGGTGCTGATAGTCAACATAGGAGAATTGATTGTGAGTGGTGATGCATGTAGTGTTTTAGTTGCAGAAGAGGCTGAGGCGTTTGTTTCTGGTGAAGGGTTGAAGGTATGTGCTGAAGTGGAGATGAAGCTGCTATAGGAGGTTCAGGCAGAGGTGATTGATGATGTGTGATGGATGAGAGATGGAGGAATTTGTCAAAGGGGATGTAGTAGGCTTGAAGTGTGGTGGTATTTGCAGATGATTGCATGATGAGGTGGGGCTACGGAAGTTGACGTAAGGAGAAACAGTTGTGGGTTTGAAGGTAGTGAAGTGTGGTTGGACGTTGGAAATGTAGTTTTAGGAGGTAGGGGTTGTTTGCTTGAAGGTGTAGGTTTGTATAGGGGATTGGATAGTCGTGGTTGAAGGCCACAGGTTGGGATGTAGGTGGTTGTTTAGTCGAGGTGGTTCTGCAGAGGGAAGGTGCAGATGGTGGTGGTGCTTGAAGGAGATTGGTGGTTGGTTGGATGTTGTGAATTTGGAGGAGATGAAGGCTGCAATTGTCGTGATGGCGTTTGGGTGATTGATGGTGGCAAGGTTTGTGGAGAAGTGGAGAAGTGCGATGTTGTGATGGAGTGATGTAGGGTGTGCAGGCAGTATAGGGGAAGAAGTGCTGGTGTTGAGGTTGAGGAACAGTTTGTAGTATAGGAGATGGTGATGATATTTAGCTTTGTATGTATGTATGGGAGTGGCAGTTTGATGGTTTGGCAGAGGAGTAGAAGACAGGGAAGAAGTGGGTGATGTACTGAAAACAAATGAGATGTAACAGAAACAAATAAAAACAAATGTAATGTTTGAACAATTGTAATAAAAAAGGAAAATGCAGTTTGAACTTGAAGGGGTTTGGACACACACTCCACAGTGAAAATGAGTTTCAATACACACAAAAAGAATAATAAAAGTAGCAGAGAATGGCAACAATGAAACACAGAGAAACAAATAAAAATGAAACAAAGTGAAACAATGGAACAAAAGAGAAATGTAATAAAATGCAATTTTTTAACTGACAACTAACCAAAAATGAACAGTCGGTAAGTGCACAAAATAAAATGAAAACAAAAGTGGCAAAAGAAAAACTCTTTTTTTTTTCTTTTTCTTTTTTAATATGAAATGTAGCACAAAACAGAATATAGCAAATGTAAAAATAATTCGAAGAGTAGAGTTAAAAGTCAATAGCAATCTCCGGCAACGGCGCCAAAAACTTGTTTGTCGACGAATTTACTATCGATTAGAAAATTGCCAAAAAATACATCGTTATAAAAATCACAAGCGCACGGCGTTTAATCATAGTACGTATGTGAGGGTCGATCAACAGGGAAAGAATTAAATTATAATATTACTCGGTCAAATTAGCCCTAAGTTTTGAAGTTGTTTTAAACTAAAAAAATTGTAGAAAATAAACTAGAGCAAAAGTGAATAAAACTATAAGATTATTAAGAGCAATTTAAAGGCAAATCAACTTCCAATCATTTATATAAATCGATAAAAAAATTACTTATAATCTCTCCTTTTAATTTTAAGTAGAAATGATTGATGTGTTTATTATAAGTATGATTTATTTGTGCTATTAATTAGCATAACTTAAACCATCAAACTCTAGGACACCATTCAAACCCACTTATCAACTCTTATGAAAACGACATGAAATTAAAAATAAAATATATTTTAAGCATGATCTATTTACTATGAATTAGTAATATAGAACATCAAATTTTGATTCTAGTTTGACTTTCATCATCAAAATCACTTAGGCAAATGATCAAATAGTTTATGTTTACAATGGAATAAGCCTTTCCTATTTGAGATGTCAACATAGACTATCAAATTCACTAAAAAAATATAAACTATAATCATTCATAATTTTCATTAAGCACAAAAGTGAGATCATAAATGAAATCATAAATGAAATCATTACGTTAATTTAATATGTTTCATGAGAGTTTCATTACCCCTATAATGAAGGGGTTTAACTACTCATATTTGAATACATATTAACATATAGTGGTTTCAACAAAAAAACAAGGAATATGAGAGCTAATTAAAATAAAAGAAGGCTAATTACTTGCATGAAATAAAACTAAACTAATTGCAAAATTAAATCTATGCTACTAACATAAAATAAGAGAGCATAAACTAAAAGAGAGAGCATAATATAAAATACCAAAAGAAAGCATGAAATAAAAATAGCATTAAAGGAAGGAACAAGACTAAGAAGCCATTAAAGAGATATATTATTTATCCTTAATTTTGTGCTACAATATTGCATAAAAAAGAAGAAAATGGTTACATGAAACATAAAGAGTATTTATATATGCTTAAAACCCAAATTCATTTTATAGGACTACCAAAAAATGCCCTTGAGATAGTGTAACCTCCAAGTACTCATTAGGGAATTAATTAATCTCAACTAACATGTCTTTAAGTCTTTATTAACATGTGCATGTGATTTTAATTATGGATCATTAGTTAGTGGGCATGTGGGCTCCTCCATATTGCATGAATATTTTATTTTCTACATTCTCTTGGCCTTGAATGTTTGTGCATGCATATATCCATGAAGCTCCATCCAATTTGCACTCAATTTCCTACAAATAAAAATAAAAATGTGCAAATAAATTTTCTCAAAATTAAATCATAGACAAAATTACCATTTTCCACCCAGATGAAGATGAATGAATGATGATTTGAAAACAATTTAAATTTTGATTTAAACATGTAAAATACCTTAATATGATGATTTATTTTAACAAAAGAAGATTAAATATGCGAGTAAAAATATACACTTTTACATGCACATCAATACCCTACACTTATCTTTTTATTTATCCTTGAATAAACTAAAACTAGGATAAATCCATTTTCGTAGGAAACACGATTGCATTAAGCGCATGCCACAAGCCGTTAAACTTCTAGATGTCCCTAGTAGGATGAGAGTTGTCTCGTGAGAGTTTTCAACAGATACTACCCATAAAATCCAAATGCGATATGCAAATTATAATGCGACTACATGATGCAAGTTTTCGAAAATATTTACAGATAAAGAATTTACTTTTAAATTGATACAGGTAAGTTAAATATAAATTTTTTTATTATCAAGAAATTTTAGTCTTTTTACTCATCAAAACTTTCAACAAAAATTAAGTTATCATCACAATTAGACTCTAGTTTGCCTAGTTGTTTCGGTTGATAACATAGTGCAACTATGAAATGAATCATTTAGTTGATTATCAAAGTTTTGCAACGTGGCATTTTTATTTCTTTTGAATAATAAGTCAAATCAAATAAGTGAAAATAGTGCTTGGGTTTCAATTGCTTGCTCTCTCTATTTTGAAAAACATTAACATTGTTATTTACACACCTAACTCAGATACACTGAGGCCAAATATACCGATCATGCACTGCCTTTCGGACTTACGTGAGAAGGGTATAGAGCATGGCGAGTGTACACACTAGCGTGTAAACACATGACTCCATGTGTTTATTATTAATATTTTAATTTTATTTACATACACCTAACTCAGGAAAACTAAGTCCAGATGTATCGATGATGCACTGCCTTTCAGGCCTACATGAGAAGGGTACAGAGCATGCGAGTGTACACACTTGCGTGTGAACACATGACTCTGGTTATTTCATACTTTTATGAAATCTATTTTTTCTTCGAAAAAAGAGAGTTATGCCAAATCATCTTAGTACCACTTAACTAAGAAGATCAAAAATGTTATCGCCTTTACTTTTAATCAACCACTCTTTTAAACAAAGATTACAATTAGGATATACTTCATAATTATTACCTATAAACCTTCCTATATACTAGTTAAACCATAGTTACTTGTAAACAAATTTTTATTTTATTTTTGTTGATATGAGTAAATTTTCAAAAATTTCAATTTAAAAACAAAAAATGTATACTTATCTTATTGTGTTTCTTCAGAAGTAAAACAATGTGCTAAAAAGAAATTTTGTTTTGGAATTTTTTTTTGCTTTTAGAATAAAAAATAAACCATGAAAAATCAAAATAAACATGGGACCCCCCTCCCCCCACACTTGATTTTGACTATGTCCCCATAGTCAATGCATGATATAATGAGTGTAACGGAGAAAAATATGCACATATTTACAAGATAGGGTTAAAATTTCTTACTAGACGTAGTGTGGCTCATGAAGAATCATGAACTCCTTCTCTCGATCACTCGCCAACTTCAATTAAGGTTTTAAACGATGACCATTGACTTTAAAAACTGACTCATTCCTAGGGTTTTCTATTTCTATGGCACTGTGTGGAAAAACAGTACGTACCACGTATAGTCCTGTCCACCTTGATTTTAATTTCCCAAGGAACATATGAAGTCGAGAGTCATGCAAAAGAACTTTTTTATTTGACGAAAATGTTTTTCTTAGGATTGACTTGTCATGAAAAACTTATGTTCTTTCTTTGTAATTTTTCTCATTTTCATATGCGTCGTTCCTAATCTCCTCTAATTCATTGATTTGCAATTTCATGTGTTTGCCAGCTTTTTCAAGATCGAAGTTTATGTTCTTAATCGCCCACAACGCTTTATGTTCAAGTTCGATAGGTAAATGGCACACTTTACCATAAACTAACCTAATAGGAGACATCCCTAGATTGGTTTTATACGCAGTTCTATAAGCCCAAAGCGCATCTGTCAATTTTTGTGACCAATCCTTATGATTTTTATTCACGGTTTTCCCCAAAATTTGTTTGATTTAGCGATTTGAAACTTTAACTTGGCAACAAGTTTGAGGATGATAAGGAGTGGATAACTTGTGGGTTATCGAGTATTCCTTAATTAGAGCTTCAAATGATCTTACAGTACACTTCTCCACTTCATTAGAGCATCAAATTTTGAATCTAGTTTGACTTTCATCATCAAAATCACTTAGGCAAATGATCAAAAAGTTTATGTTTACAATGGAATAAGCATAGTCTATTTGAGATGTCAACATAGACTATCAAATTCATTGGAAAAAAAATAAACTATCATCGTTCATAATTTTCATTAAGCACAAAAGAGAGATCATAAATGAAATCATTATGTTAATTTTATATGTTTCATGAGAGCTTCATTACCCACTAAATTAAAGGGGTTTAGCAACTCATATTTAATACATCTTAACATAAAGTGATTTCAACATAAGAAATAAGGAATATGAGAGCTAATTATACTTGCATGAAATAAAACTAAACTAATTGCAAGAATTAAGTCTATGCTAGTAACATAAAATAAGAGAGCATAAACTAAAAGAAAGAGCATAAAATAAAATAGCAAAAGAAAGCATGAAATAAAAATTGCATTGAAGGAAGGAAGAAGGCTATGAAGCCATTAAAGAGATATATTATTTATCATTAATTTTGTGCTACAATATTGCATAAAAAAAAAAGAAGATGGTTAATGAAACATAAGGGGTATTTATACATGCTTAAAACCCTAATTCATTTTTAGGGGACTACAAAAAATGACCTTGAGATAGTGTAACCTCCAAATAATCATTATGGAATTAATTAATCCCAACTCACATGCCTTTAAGTCTCTATTAACATGCATGTGATTTTAATTATGGACCATTAGTTAGTGGGTATGTGGGCTCCTCCATGTTGCATGAATTCTTTTATTTTCTACATTATCTTGGCCTTGAACATTTGTGCATGCATATATCCATGACGCTCCATCCAGTTTGCACTCAATTTCCTAACAAATAAAAATAAAAATGTGCAAATAAATTTTCTCAAAATTAAATCATACAAAAATTATAATTTTGCCCTCAGATGAAGATGAATGAATGATGATTTGAAAACAATTTAAATTTTTTATTTAAACATGTAAAAGACACTAATATGCTCGTTTATTTTAACAAAAGAAGATTAAATATGGGAGTAAAAATACACACTTTTACATGCACATCAATATGAAAATGTAAAATATAGTGGAAGCTATATCGCAAATGTGTACTATTTGAAATTGTAATGAAATGAACTATTTGTTGAAATAAAATTTCATTTGTTATTTTCTATCTGTGATTTTGCAATAGTACTGTATCAAATACACATAGAAACATATATATGTGTGTGTGTATGTGTTTGTATTTATTATCATTAAGCAAAAATCATAAACTGTTGTATGCTATAATTTTTTACAATCTCCCCCTTTTTATGATAACAAACATATATTAAGATTTTGTGCCTAGCAAATGTGTTTTATGTGTTGTGATCAATCTCCCTTTATTTACATACTCCCCCTACAACTAGACTCCCCTTACACAGATGCATACAAATGAAAAAAAAAGAATTGATGTCAAAGATAATTACTAAATAACTGTCGAAAAATGAAAAACAACTCTTGAATATTAGTAAGGTTATTACTCAACCACTAAAATCTGAACCTCTCTCCCCATCTGTGCAGTTAATGCCTCGCTATATCCCCGTTATAACTCCGATATATCTTATAGCGGATTCCTACCGCTACGATTTTTCTATATATCCCCAACATATAGCCTTTCCGCTTTAATCCCCGCTATTTCCGCTATATTCCGTTATTTCCGCTATATTCCGCTATTTCCGCTATATCTTCTATAAAAAATTGGATTGAAAAATGATATTTATACGCTATAAAAATTATAAAATTAATTAATTTCATTGAATTTTTGATATATGTTTAGAAATGATAATACTCTAATATTCTACTAAATTAAATTAAGTTATATAACAGTTTTATGTTCATTTACAATACATTTGCACATATTTTTATTTAAAATTATTTTTGTATTAATTATAATTCAATTGAATGTTAATTTTTCACATAATTACTATCTATATATTTGTAAAAACAACAAGTATGGGATTTATATGCTATTTTAGAGTAATCCGATATATCCCGCTATATCTTCGCTACATCCCCGCTATGACTTTTTGCACCTCTACCGCATTGAATCCACCGAGCGCTTTAACTGCACAGCTCCCCATTTTATTATCATCAAAATAATAATAATAATTGAAATAGTGATCAATTTTGATTAAAATTATAAAATCATATCGAGAGATTAATACATATTGCAAATTCCAATTAATCAAACACAAATCATAATAGTTTATTTATTAGACACAAATTGCACTTTAGAGTGATGATTGGATTATGGTTTGGGGGAAATTTATACAATGACAGCAGTATGGAATTTTTGATAAAAGAAAATTTTGTAAATTACTCCCTTAAATATTATACAAAAAATGTTAAGAACTTTCTAACCATTTATAATCGTTAGGACTTTTAAATAAGGTTGGTAGTTACTTAAAAGAGAATGTCAAGCATTTTCTAAGCATGCATAATTGTGAGGACTGTTAAATGAGGTTAGAAACTACTTGAATATTTATCCCTCTCGTGTATACGAGTTCCATCAATGCATAACCATAAGGACTATTAAATGAGAATGGAAGCATGCATTTAGAGATTAAAGTTATCCACCCATGCATAACTGTGAGGACGTTAATGAGAGTGAATATTGTTAGAGAACCATATGTTATCACAAAACCGATTGATAATATGAAGGGCGGTCCCATAGTATTTATGCAGGATTTATATTGTAAATTGCCTATGTGGAATTAATCTCAACGCGCCCCCGCACATGTAGCGCATCATCTGCCAAACACGTGGACAATCATTGAAGGTGACGTGTGACACAATTAAACATGCTTTGATACCATGTTAGAGAACCATATATCATCACCAAACTAACTAGTTATGTGAAGGGCGGTCTCATAGTATTTATGCAGGATTTATATTGTAAATTGCCCGATGTGGGACTAATCTCAATAAATACTTTGGGATAGAATTATAAATTACACTAAAAATATAATTTCTTGTTTCTAAAATACCAACTGCTCAAAAAACACTCTTTTTCAACTCCTCCTACCTTTCATGGCAGCAACCATCCCTCATGTCCCTTCTACCACATCTATTCCCTCGCTTCACCTCTCTGTTGACCTTCTTCCAATCTCTACCCAGTCTCCACCCCTTCCTGTCCCGCCTCTTATGCCAGACCTCCCCATCTCTTCTTCCTTATGCACTGGGCCTTCTCCTCCTTCTTCATCTTCTCCACCTTTACCTGCCCACTCTTCTCCACCTACCTCCTCCCCTCCCCCTCCTGCTATTCAACAGAAATGGACTTCCTTATTCCACAATAAGCCTAGAAACGCGGGGAAGTACATCCCAGTTGAACTATTCCCCTCCTTCAACGGTGAAAATCTTGTTCCTCCAACTGATGTTATAGAAGCTGGAACTCTCATATGGAATGAATATTTAGTAGGTTTTTTTCTTGATAAACCACTTTCTTATTCTACTGTTCTATTTAATCTCAAGCGAGTTTGGAAACTTAAAGGTTCTATCAAAGTAAAATCAGATGGCTTTGTTTTCCTAATTCTATTTTCGTGTGAAGAAGATAGGAACAAGATCCTTCTCAGTGACCCCATCATTATGAAGAACAAGATGTTCATTATCAAGCCATGGGACCCCAGTGTTGGTAATGTTTGTGGAAGCATTTCTCTATTACTGTTTGGATCAGATTCTATAACATTCCTATTTTCTCTTGGTCGTCGTATGGTATCAACTGGCTAGCCAGTAGACTAGGTAAGCTCCTCTTCCTAGATGAATCAACTGAGAAGATCGAAAGGCTTGATTATGCTAAATGTTTAATTGAAGTAAAACCAAATCAATCCCTGCCTGATTCTTTCCCAGTTCAACTGCTTGATGGAGGAAGTCAGAATATGGAGGTAAAATATCAGTGGAAACCAAAAATTTGTATTAACTGTAAAGTTTTTGGACATAGCACAATGGAGTGTGACAAACAAAATGAGCTATAATGCCAGGAGGAGAATAGAGAAAAAAAGTGAAGAGGAAAAACTGGAAGGACAAAAGGTGAACCAAGTTACCAGGCAGATAGTGAACAAGAAAAGAACTAAATGGCAAATGGTTAACAAATACAAAAGGAAAACCATCATCCAAGCAGGAAAAGAGGCGGAGAATGAAATTGGGAGTGTTGTTGTAACTGAAAAAATTGGAAGTGGAAAGGAAGCAAGAATAGAGAAAGAAATAAATGAAAATGTAATACATGAAAGAAATAAAGTACATAAGGAGAGAGAAAAAGAATTGGAAGAGGGAGAGATAGAGATTGTTAACTCTGATGATAGATCGAATGCAGAAGAGTTAAAGGAAAAGGAAGATGATATTATGATAAGCACCCATAATAAATATGACAAACTGAATGAAATAAATGAAGTAGATGAACAAATAAATGATGAGGCTGAAGAGCAAAGGGAAGTGGTGTTGGTTCAACCAGTCTCATTCAGTTGTGGTGGTACTATGAACAACTCCAAAAAACAAACCAAGTACGGGACCAGCTTTGCAAATGCAAGTCAAGCTAACAACAAAGCAATGTAAGAAGCAACTCAAAACTCTGAAAATAAACAAGGGACCAAAAAGTAATTCAAGAAATGGTCGAACCAAGCAGTGGTGAGACATTAACTGGAATTCGAAGGAAAACTACAACAGAAAGTATTGAACTTATCCCACATCCATATTTAAGCAACTTATCCATGCAGAACTCCACTGACATTACCATGCAAGCTGTGTATGTGCACAACTCAACAACAAATCTTCCCTATGAACTTACCTCCTCTCTAACCAGTCACTCAACCAAATCCCTTCCAACCGAGCCTCCTACACCGCCAAATCATTATGGACATATTCTCCGTCCACCGACATGGATTGCACCAAAACCGACCCCCTCTCCTCTCCCGAACCTTGCTCTTCTTGCACAACTTCCTCATCCCTCCTCACCCCATCCAAAATCAAAACCAACAGAAGAGGCGGATATTGACCGAGATTTGAACCATAAGGGTGCTTCCATGCAAATCATTCCTCTCATCAGAGAACATCAGTCCCCAATCATGACCAGGGGCAACAAAAGGAAACTTAATTCCACCATGCAGATTACTCAATGATACACAGCATTGGGGCTTGGAATATTAGAGGAGCACACAATGACATAAAGCTTGATCAATGTAAAAACATCATCAGAGTCTTCAAGCTGAAGATGCTAGCAATATTTAACACTAAACTCAACTCTACACTAACCAGTAGAGCAGCCCAGTATATTAACCCTTCTTGGGTCCACCAACACAACCTATGTGAAGCCCCCTATGAAAGAATCTTAATCCTACATGATCCTTTAACCTTCTCCATCACTCCCATCCTTTCCACCAAGCAAATCATCCACGTTCACACTATCCATCTTCCAACCTCTTCTTCATTCTATCTTTCCATTGTTTATGCTGAAAATTCTATTAGTGCTAGACAATGCCTTTTCAATTTACTTCCTTCACTCAGGCAGAATACCCACCCATGGATTGTGATAGGGGACTTCAACAATGCCAAAAAAAACTCACTGACAGACACGGCGGCAACCCCTTGTCTATGGCTGAGATTAAACCCCTCAACAATGTTATTTGATGATTCTAACCTAATTGATATTAAAAGCACTAGAGCCACATTCTCTTGGAATAACTCTAGCAGAAACTCCCCTTGCACCTTTTCTAAAATTGACCATGCATTCTGTAATGCTATCACCTTGTCAAAGTGGCCTACTCTATCCAATCATCTCCCCCTACCTGGCCACTCTGACCACTCCCCTCAAGTCCTTTCATTTGATGATGCGGCCATGAGAGGCAATCCAAGTTTTACATTTTTTAATGTTTGGGTCCAAGAATTAGAATTTTTCGACATAGTAAAAAGTACATGGTCTAACATTTATCATGGAAACCCTATGTTTATTTTGCAGTGCAAGCTTCGAGCAACTAAAGTGGCATTAAGAGAATGGTCTAGGAAGAAATATGGGAAGGGTGCCCTTGCCACAACAATCTTGAGAGAAGAACTAAATAAAGTGCAAGCTGATATGCAACAAAACATGGATGATGTAGCTCTGGCGGAGAAGGAAACTCAACTCTCAATAAAACTTAATGAAGCCCTGACCATGGAGGCTAAAATGCTAAAACAAAAGACCAGATTGCAATGGTTTTCTGAAGGAGATAGGAAATCCTCCTTTTATCATTCTGCTCTTAAAGCTAAACATCAGAGAGAAAACATTACTGCTTTACTCACTGATAATGATGAGATTCAGACTGATCCTTTAATCATTGATGATATGTTCTTAAAATACTTCAGGGAGTTGCTAGGTAACCACTCTGGATTCATTCCCGATCTTCAGAAATTGGAAAACATGGTGCTTCCTCAGATTAATGAAAATGACTACCTCTCTCTAAGTGAAGCTATCACCAACTATGAGATTAAGGAGGCTATTTTCTCTCTGAATTCTAACTCGAGTGGTGGACTTGATGGATTTAATGCCTACTTTTTTACATCATGCTGGACCATTATTGAAAAGGATATTTATAAAGCAGTTCACAACTTCTTCAACAAATGCAAATTGCTCCACTCAATCAACTCAACCAACATAGCACTGATTCCCAAAATCAAGAATGCTGACCACATGAACCAATTCAGACCCATATCTTGCTGTAACACAATCTACAAGTGTATCTCTAAAGTTATTACTAGCAGAATTAAGTTAGTCCTCCCCCACATAATCTCCTCTAACCAGGCAGCCTTCCTACCAACCGGAAATATTCTTGATCATGTTTTAATGTCACATGAATTGCTGAGAGGTTATAACAACAAACATATATCACTTAGAGCTATGCTGAAGCTGGACATCTCCAAAGCATTTGACAGTATTCAATGGGACTCAATCATTAGGATCATGTCCTTAATGAACTTCCCAACTCACGTGGTGGCATGGATATATGCATGTATCTCCACTGCGAGGTACTCAATAACAATCAATGGTAACAACATCGGGTACTTTAAGAGAAAACAAGGCATAAGACAGGGAGATCCCCTCTCTGCCTATCTATTTATAATAGTCATGGAAGTATTAACTCAAATTTTCATACAATTGGCCTAGTCTGGGAAGTTCTTGCTCCACCCTAAATGCAAACAGCCTCAAATAACCTCTCTCATGTTTGCTGATGACTTGGTGGTCTTCACTAAGCCAACAATGGAATCAATCAAAGCCATTCTTGAAGGACTAACCTTATTCCACTCCATCACAGGACTGAGAATTAATCTAAACAAGTCAAATATCCTCGTTGCAGGAGTTTCTGAAGTGTTCAAATTCTCTCTTTACAATGCTACATCTCTCCATCCTACCGACAATCATATCAGCTATCTTGGTCTCCCTCAAGCTACTTCTAGAATAACTAAAGCACAATGTATCCCACTGTTTGATAGAATTCTTGCTAGAATTGACAATTGGTTGAATAGGCTCCTTAGCCAAGCTGGAAGACTAACCTTGATAAATTCTGTCACATTCTCTATGACTACTTACTAGATGAGAACTTTTGTACTTCCAGCAAAATTAATACAAATGATAAGGAGTGCCATGCTAAGGTTCTTCTGGCATGGAAGCATCTACTCAAAAAAACTCATACCATGCTCCTATTCCAAGCTTGAACATCTAAAGCTACATCTAAAGCTACAGGAGGTTTGGGAATCAAAAGGTTGAACATGTGAAATAAAGCTACATTTGCTAAATATGTAGATGATTTTCATAGTTCAAAAAATAACATATGGGTTAGATGGTCTAAAGCCCGCATTACAAGGAACAAGAGCTTTTGGAACTTGACTCCCCCTCAGAATTATAGCTGGACTTGGAGGATTATCTTCAAGCTCGGAAATACTTTGCTCCCTTTGGTAATTTTGAATTTTGCTCATGGAGGGTTTGTAAGCTTCTGGTTCGATCCATGGCTGGATATTGGCTTCGTTCTATCTAAATTTCTGAATCCCCAGCAAATAAATCAAACTGGAATCCCCCTAAGTGCTAAAGCATTCCAGTATTTCCATAATGGCACTTTCAGTCTTCCTTACTCAAGTAATCAGGAAATAAGACAACTATGGACTCAGCTTAGTGCTATAGCATTGCCTTCCTGTGCAAAAGATGAAATTAAATGCTCAAACAAACATTTTGAATTCAACATTTCTACAGTGTACAAAACCCTGACAACAGGTAACAGTAAACCTAGATTCAGTTGGAGTAAGAGAATTTGGTTGAGATGCAATCCTGAAAGGGAGAATCTGCTACTTTGGAAAATCTTTAACAATGCCATCAACACAAAATCGAATCTATATCATAGAGGCATTACTACTGACTCTTTGTGCCTCTTCTGTTCTGCTTGTGAGGAGAACACCCTACACTTATTCTTCAACTATTCATATATATTCTGTTTATGGAAAAATATAATGCAAAATATTGGCAAAAATGATGCAAATGTTAATAGCACTCTGGAATGGGTATTGATATATAAAGCCACTAGATGGAGAGAAATGGAATCTTACATCCTTCTGCTAATGTTGAAGGTCTTCGTGAGAATCATATGGAATGAGAGAAATTCTGTTGTTTTTGGAGGTAAAAGGAGAAGGTTCTGGCAATTGAAGCACTGTATTCTGCATGAAATTGGTGAGGGGATGAGATACTCCACGTTCCAGTTCACTCAGGAATTATATAATGCAATTGTACACTCAAATTCCCATCTTGTCCTCGTGTGTTTTTCATCCCTTTCTGTTTTGTTGTTTTCTAGTGTATTGGAGCACTCGTTTCTATGTTTTCATTTGTTTTTTTATCTTCCTTCACTTGTTTCCCTTGTTTTCTCCCACCTAAGTATGTTTAGGTTGGATTATTCTTACTGCGTTTGTTCTTCAATAAACTGGTAGGGGACCAGTTAACCCCGCTGGCTTTGCCAAAAAAAATACCAACTACTGTACGCTGTATTAAATTTTGATGTATGGATTGCAAGAATGATGATAATGATAGAAATGATCATGGAATATGTACTAATTTTAAAAATATTATAGAACTTGTTCAAATTTCATGAAATTTTTAACATATACTTCCTCTGGCTACGAAGTATAATTTAATCACTACCCATCACTTTTTCAATAACTATAAATAATATCGAATAGATTTTAGAAGGTTCAAGTGGTCAACAACCATCTTTTCCAAAGTTAATCCTTTACTGAAGTAAGTAAGAGTATTTTATTTTAAAAAATCAAGAAAAGAATCTGAGTTATTTAAAAAATATTGTGAAAATCTATTTTCTGCAAGGGATTTTATAAAACGATGTCTGCTAATTTTGAAATTAGTTGAAAATGCAAATACGATTTCAGATAAAATGATGTCTAATACCACTTGTACTCTATTTGCCCAAAATGATATATTCTTGAACAAGCCGACCATGTACTCTTCAATATCACTCGAATTAATTCAAAAAATTTCAAAAAAGTTATTTATGTCAAACAGAGGTAAAACTAGTTATATAAAACAAGGACACACATTAATAATATTAATTCTTCAGCCACTTATTTATTAGTCGTGAAGAAAGGCAATGAAAGTTAATCGTTATACCAAAGCATTTGACAATTCTTATTTTGAAAATTCAGTCCATTTGAAACCACTTTTGAAAGCATTAAGCCCATAATTTAATTTAGCAAAAAAATGAGTTCTTTGGATATTCAAAATTGCTACTCACTAAAATTGGTTTCAAGTCAAAGCGATAAATGGCTCAAATGTTATATCTACTACAACTTCTTTGCATAAATCAGAGAAAGTTTTCAAGTGATGAACTAAAGCTATTGCTATTTTTCAAGATTTTACAAAATGAATTGGAAAAAACTCATAATAGTAAAGTTACCTAAAAGTGGGAGAGTCAAATTGGGAATTTGGAAAGAAAGATTGGGTCATTCCATTCACTACTCCATCCGGGCGGGGAGAGTTCCTTCAGCGAGAAAGATAGTGCTATCAGTTAACTTTTTAGAACTTTAAGAATTTCAAAATTTGGAGTAAATATGTTCAGGTTATGATCGAATTACTATACTTGTGTTAAAAAGTTCTGAAACTGTTTTCAAACAATATACCGAATGTTTTGCAGTTTATCAATTGTTTAAGTTCAAATTATGGTAAAACACCTAAAACAAAATCTAAAGAATTTTCTATCTTTTTTCTAGATTATCTTGAATTTTTCAAATCGGAGTTAAGGAGTTCAAGCTATGGAAATTATACTACAGTTGTGTTAATAAAAAAAGAATTAACAAAATGAAAATACGGTTTAAGGATCATACCTTTACTCACCTTCGATGTCGGGTTCTGGTTCAACATTTTTCGTTAAAGTATGTAGGTAGATCTCCACTCCATTTTTTAGGCTGAGGAACATTGAAATTATTGCTTTTTAACCATATAGAACAACTCGAAGCCATCTCTATTTCCTTAGCCCGTTTCTGTACCTAAATATTAGAGGAGTCGAGTGGTTCAATAAAAGATGTAAAAACCACTCTTATTTACATTCGTAGCCTTTGGTACCCAAATTTGTCTATATAACAAAACGCTGGCATTTACAATTGTACCCTTGAGGATCCAAACTTGTTTAAATTTAAAAGAATTTACAGTTGTAACTTTTGCAGCCCATGTTTGTTTAACAGTTTTGTTTTTGTTTATATTCCAACGTTTATTTTGATTATACCCTCTTTTTCCACAAATTAAACACTTTGAAAAATCTCCATGAAATTTGACATTATCGCAATTCCTTTTCTTAATTGGTTCAACTCTATCGTATCTAAGTCCTTATCCATTTTTAACGATTGTTTGACATCCTAAGAACCTATTCAGTAATTTTTCTCCCTTCGAAAGTTTTCTTATTGTTAATTCAAGTTGTTAAACCTTAGATCTAAGAGCGTTGTTTTCATTCAAAAGTGAGGTGCATATTTTGAAGGAATTTTCTCTTTTTGTGTCGTCTTTGTTTTTCAAAGTCAAAATTTCATTTTCGAGGATTTCAATTTTAAACTTAGACCTATTAATTTCTTCCTCTAGAGACTGACACTTCTCATATTCTGAGTTATGTTTTCTAGTGTTTTCAACCATCGGTTCTAACTCATTATCTTAAGCAACTAGACTGTTTTTCTAAGGTTCAAGTTTATTATATTTTCTTCAAGTCTATCATAACTTCTATTTACCCTATATTATAACAATAATAGATTAGTATGTGATAATTGTGATGCCTCATTAGGTTTATCATCGTTGTCACTTGATTCTACCATCAGGCACATATTGGCTTCTTCTTTCTCACTATCGATGTTCTTCTCGCCTTCTTCTTCACTATCATCCCAAATGGCTACGAAACTCCTTCTTTTTTGTTTATTTTCTTTGTCGAGTTGATTCTGGGATAATTTTAGCTGTTTCAAGTCTTTGGATTCTTGAATTGCTGCCATTTTGCATCAAAGCTTCTTAAGAGGATTCTCAGAATTTTTCAAACTATCTCTAATTCTATGTAAGTTTTTCCCAACATTTTGGATTTGAATACAATATTTGAAAATCGTCCATACATCTCCTTTATATTCTCATCTTTTATCATCACGAAATTCTCGAAATTCATTGTTGAGCATGGCTAGATGAGATTCCTTGACCTGCGATGTACCTTCATAAGTTACTTCAAGTGTATTCCAAATTTCCTATGCAATCACACATGAGAAACACGATTGTATTTAATTTTATCTAATGCATAAATAATAGAATTTATAGCTTTTGTGTTTGACTGGTATAAACTAAGCCCGTTTGCATCCCACTTATCTTTTGGCTTAGGAAATTCATGTCGATCTATATTTACTGTAGGTAGACTATAACCAGTTTCAACTATAACCCATGCTTCTATAGTATCTAGAAAAAATTTCATCCTAGTCTTCCAATACGAATAGTCAATTCCTTTACGTATGGGTGGCCTAGTAATGGATCATCCTTTAGAAAAAGCATTATTAAAACTAGCCTTGGTTAAAAAAGTAAATTTGACTACCTAGCTCTGATACCACTTGTAGGATCAAATTAACCTTAGAGAGAGGGTTGAATAGGGTTTATAATAAATTCACAAAATAATAAAAACTATAGTATAGATAATAACATAGTAAATGCTGAAATAAAAGCAACACATAATTTTATCCAGTTTCGGAAAAACCCGCCTACTACTGCCCTCAAGATTTATGTTAGAATTAAACAATCGACCGCTTACAGACTCTGTAAACTTACAACTACGGCTAACCTGATTGTTCTAACCACATGCTCAAAACACTGCCCCAACTCTATCTTTGAGTTGAGAATCCATCGAACTATGCACCGAAGTTCGATCCTAGTTATGAACTAAAGTTTTATAAATTTAAAAACAAATACAAAAATGAAACCCTAATACAAATTGGCTCTAAACAAATTCGTTTATAAATAAAAAAACATGGTCCAAATAAAATTTAAAAACACATTCTCCCTTTTCACTATTCAGCCCATATTCATTTTCTTGTCGAATTTTTTTTGCACTTTGCGATCAGATTTAGGCTTTTTGATTGAATTCGTTGCTTTGGTAATTCATTGCTTTACTCTCGCCTTTACTCCTCCGAGTTTCTTTGTTCGATTGTCTGATTATTAACAAGTGTGATTGCTTCCTTGGTCGAGAAACTTTGTTATTGATAATTGGGCATGATTTTGATTTCCTGATTTTATTTTGGTATTTTTTCCTTCTCGACTTGTAAAATTTCCGATGATGATTTTACTAGTGTTTATACAGATTTAATTCATATACTTCCTTATATATATGTTTTGAATATCGGGTTTAAACATTTCCTCTCGATGTGGTTAACCGTTGATTTTCTGATTGATGGTTATAGGATTATTGATTTGTTCAATTCTCTTATATATTCGTTGATTTCTCTGATTCGGATTTATTTAGGCTTTGTGACTTTATTTTTTTATTAACGGCTTTGACTTGAATTTTCAACTGAGAAAGTACTAATAGTTGTTTTTAGGATTTTGTACCTTTGCGTCTTTTGGGCATTCTTTTGACACTTTACTGTATACATGCATTTGAACTTGTTTTATCATGCACATCTTCCTACTGTACTTGTACCTTGTTGAATCTTCCTTACTGGTGTGTTCTATTCACTGTATACTTATGCATTTGCGAGTTTGAAATCTTCAATGCTGATTGAGATGCTCATTTGTACACTCTGATTTTCACTATGTATATATATACATGTATATACATATATGTATATATGTATATTAGTGTTCTTTCTGCCTTGTTGCTCTTGTCTTGTGAGCATTTGGACCTGGTTGTGTGTGAACTTGTTGTACGATGTGTGTGTGCACCGAATCTTCATGCCTTATGTCATTGCCACCTTGTTGTTGTGCCTGGTTACATATGGGCTTGCACTTGTTGCCTGCATGTGATTTCCTGATTTTATGCACACTGTACTCGAGCCAGATTTGTGTACACCCTTATGTTGTCCTCGTATGCACTTGCACTTGCGTTGAGTCTGGACTTGCTTTGGCTTGGCCTCGTGTACACTTCTACTTGCATTAGTTTGTTGCTGCATTGTGTGCTGAATCAGTTTGTGTGCATGTCCATTCACTTATGTTTGTTGATCTGGTTGTACTTGTGCATTTCATTGACTTGTGTATGCATTTAGTGCTTGTGATGTGCATTTGTGTTGCACCAGATTGCACATTTTTCCACCTGACTCTATTTGACTCTATTTGCTGCTTCACTTTGCTCATGTTGAGCTGTTTGGCTTGACCTCGCACTACTTGTATTGAGCTATTAGCTTGACCTTGCATTTGTACCACAATTGAATTGATGTAAGTATGTTTTGTGTACTTAGGTCTTATGGCATGTATAGTGACACACTACATGCCATAAGTTGTTCATGTAAATTGTTGATATTTTTGGTGTTTATTTCAAAATATGAAAAGAATAAAATCAATAAACTGAGGCAATATCAAGTTTAAAAAAAATATTATATTTTTGCAGTTTAAATCTGCTTTTTCCTTTTTACTGCATTGTTTTTGATGGGAAAAATAGATGATTGAAGAAAAACAGTTGGAGCAAGAAGCTAGAAAAAATTGAATTTGAGTGAGTGAGTGAGTTATGAGTGATGTACATGAGAGTGAAAATAATATTGTATATGAAAATGTAAAATATAGTGAAAGCTATGTTATAAATGTGTACTATTTGAAATTATAATGAAATAACCTATTTGTTGAAATAAAATTTCATTTGTTTACTTCTATATGTGATTTTGCAATAGTAATGTATCACATACACACACTATATATATATATATATATATATATATATATATATATATATAGTGTGTGTTTTATTATCATTAAAAAAAATTATAAACTGTTATATTATACACTATCAATAACAAGATTAAGTAGACGTGGACTGAAAAATTTGTTGAACCGCTATAAAAATTGCGTTTTTGCTCTTGATGCTATCATTTTCATTCTTTGGAGATTTGCCTCTAATCAACTTTAAAGCCTTCTGTCATTTTTTGGTTCAACACTTTATGTTTTATTTCGTTGAACTACCACTTGTTGGATTACAAAGAGAAACAAAAATTAAAGATGCAGAAATAATACTCTCCTACACTGTCAGTGTATTCTGCTGAGATACATCTCCCACCACAATTAGCATGTGTATTTTCCAAACAAATCAACCTGGTGGTTGGATAATAAACTGCATCAGCCGGATTTCTAATGGCTGCCTCGATCTTATCAAGATCCATAGTCCCATCAAAATTATTCAAAACCGTTCTTGGGTGCACGCCTCCAACAACTGAAATTCCCCCATTCTCATAAACATGTATATGTGAATCATGTCCAAGTATAACTTCACTTCCTCTAACTTCACAATGTATCATGACCGAAATAAGGTTTCCCATTGTACCCGATGGCACAAAAAGAGCAGCTTCTTTACCAGTAATTTTTGCCATTTCAGATTCCAAAAGCTGAGTGGTTGGATCCAAGCCGAGTACCTCGTCTTCAACTTCAGCATTTGCCATTGCAGCACGCATTGCTTCTGATGGCTTTGTTACTGTGTCAGAGCGAAGATCTATAGTTCTTGTTACCATTTTTGACAAATATTTGCTTCTCCTCCTTAACTTGTCGAAGACCCGGAATACAAAATCCAATTGGTTTGGCAGCGCTACAGGAATTTAGAAATTACAAAAGACCGATGGGTTTGAAAAATTTGTTTAACTACTCTGTTTGCTTAATGTTTTGATGTTGTTGAAAAAAAGCTAGTTTTATTTTTTAATTTGAAAATAATAATGGTGATTATTGCAGTATGATCGATGTTCGTTTTCGGACATGGATCGTGAATGTATGAGCAAAATAATATATGGGGCAGTATTCCTATTTACCTTAAAAAAGCCATGACATCAACATTGAAGATTCCTGTGCAGTTGATACCCTGTTGGCGATGCATGTGTAATTTTGATAATGAAACGTAGGTAGTTTTTCTAAACAATGTGAAGTTTTCCATGTACTACACCGCCTTAGGACTCGAAAAGGGACCTTCTAATGCATCTATCATCCAAAATGAGTACAAGGTTAAAATAAAAAGCATGATGCAAGGTACGACCAACATCGATTAGTACTACGTTAGCAATAGCTTAATAATTCTCACCAGAAAAACTCTAGGACTCGTGGTTTCCAAATTGACGGCCTCAAGTTCAAAAATAAAATGGCCAGAAACTCAAATTCAGTAAATTTGACAAAAACTGTAGGGAAAGGTTGATTAATAGACGTTGGTAATAGAAATGAATGGGAACTAAGAGCTTACAAATAAAAAAATAAAATAAAATGAAAAAAAATAAAAAAATAAAGTAAGAAGACAACACCCGCCTTACATTGGATGTCTTGTTATACGGAATGCAAGATCAGAACCAGCATGAACTACCCCTTGCAGAACGCCAGAAGGAATCAGTGGTGAACAATGATGTAAGCTTATGTCCATTCAAACATAAGCTTTGCATGAACTAAAAACATATACACGGCCATCGCCAATTTTAGAATGAAGCCTAAATCAAACAAATCCAACACCCAATGTAATCCCATTGTTTGGTAGCATCCATACCAAATACTTGGGCTAAGAACTTTTTACATTAAACAAGTTTTATTCTCAAAGTCATACAGACTGGTATGATATACACAAAGCAAGCAGCACAAACAATCCAAATCTCTCTCTGACTACAGACTAACATAAACCTATGACAAATAATATATACACAATATGTTTATACGAGCCAAAGTACAACCACAGTAGCTTTCACCGAAAAAGCAAGTTGTGGAACGAGCCAATCATCCATACCCATCTAGATATATTCATCTCAAGGACGACATAATAGGCCATGAAGCGACATTGCCTGCCGCAGGGAGGGAGGGCCTTATCAAAGGAACCCGCTTAACCACTGAGAATGCTTCATTCAGACGCGCAGCACGTGTCATGAACTGAGATACCACCTTCTGCAATATGTAACTCAGGTGTCATGTGATATATTCATCCATAAACTAATGATAATGCACAAATACCAAGCTTCTAAAACATAATTATTGGATGAAATCATGTAATGTAACTGACGCTTGAAGTTCAGTTTTGGTTGATTATCTCAAATGAAAGACTACCTTCTAGCAAGTTGTGAGAAGGCATAATTCTTTTAACAGCTAATACGATATCCACTCTTAACAGAGTTTTTTTCCATTCCATTTTAAGAGGACAATACATGATTCAAAATCCTAATAAAATAACAACCCATTTTTCTACCTCATATGAGGGCAATATCCTCTAGCAAGGTACACAGGTCCGATATTAAAAAATAACAGAACCATGTGCCTATGTATGTTAACCATGACAAATTTTGATGTTGAAGGAAATATACTTTACATCCATTATATCATTGCAACTCAGTATTCCAACCTTGCATACCATGAAAATACATTCCAAAACATAGCAAACCTTCCGGTACAATCTCACTCATTATGCTAAAACAAGAATTCATACCAAATTCACTATACTTTATGTTAGAACCTTCATTCTATGGTTTAAATGACAACTACTATACAATCACATATATTATATATCGTATCAGGATTACAGTATATACTACAAGGGATCGTTATGCTCAAAGATATCAGGACTCGAAGACAAACAGAGATCTATGGACCATGCTATGATTAGTAAGGTTATACTAATGTATTAAGAACATTAGATATATAGTGTATGGTCTCCTTGAGTATATATGCATACACGACATATATACAAAATCGGCATTAAAAAACATTCAAAATTGGAATTGAAAATTTTATAGTATGAAAATGTCAGCCACAGACGTCTGTGAGAAATCCACATACGTCTGTGAATATGTTCGGGAAATTCTATCCTGAAGCCACATACGTTTGTGGAACATCTGAAAACTGCTATAACTTAAAAGGTTGCTTCATTTCATATTGAATAGATGCTTCTGTTTATCTAACAGTAACAACTCCTCGTCTGCATCTTTGAATTGAATTAATTGAATCTATTCTCTCTTGAATTCTTATTACTCTCTTGTGCATACATTGCTTACATACTCTCAATCTATCATAACCAAAATATAATTTTGATTAAACCACTTCCTACAACTCAAAACGCTCACATTAACATACTCAAAGGAGATCATAGGAAGATTTGTACTATCAGTCAAAAACCGTGTTATTTGGAACACAAGATTGTCAGAGATATACTTTTGTATTAGCTTATTCCTCCGTGCGAAGCGAGGGTTAGTTGATTAAAAGAAATACCGAAGGGGAACTTCGGGACTGGACATAGGACATGAGGTCCGAATCAGTATAAAATATCTGGTGTGATCATTTCTATAATTTACCTTATATTAAATTATTATTCTCGGCTTAACATAGTTAGTAATATACACACGTATATATATAAGTTGCATTATTTATAAAGATCCTATAGACTTTCACTTTATACTAAACCTATGTGCAAATTAAATTAACTATGTCGTGATTAAGAATGAACGACATTGATTGTCTTGAATGGATGTAATCTCAGAAATGAGATAAGTAATGTTGTGTGGTATGAATGCTTGGTTGCATTATGATGATAATATAGATTAACTATTGTGATGTTGATATGGATTACCTATTTGGTTATGAATCATCTGTTTAAATGATAATGGATTATCAATTGTGACTTGTGAATTATCTATCTGTATGAGTCACAGTTGGTAATGTATATCAAAGCTACGCAATTAAAGCTCCGTAAAAGCCCCATCAAAGCACTTAGCATACTTCAACGGTTAACTATTTCAATTTAGTACTATTAAATATCAAATCCACTAATGTCCCTCTATTTACAGCTATGTCCGCTAAATCTGAGTTTTTATTTTAGCATCCGGTATAGTAGTTTTAGTATATAAAAAAATAATTTAACCAATTTTCTTCCGGACCAAAACAACAAACTTAGAATATAAACCTAAGTTCAAGGTCCAATTGTTCAACGTACATTAGAATACAATTTTTAGTTCCAAGGAAGAACTGCACAAATCAATGTGTTTTGGGTTTTGTTATATAGAAGTAAACAATGTCTCTTTTTATACTCAATGATGTGAAACTGAAAACAAATACACCAGGAAAATTTGATTCCATCTCCAATACAACTTTTTACGCTACCTTTATTCTCAATCCTATAGTTTTTTGAGCATTCACTGCTATAAAACCGCCAAATGTATTAATTGCACGTTATCAAAGTATAAAATATACCAACAAAATACATGAACGGGTTTATGTAATTTCAGTAATTAATTTATCTTTTTTCATGTATATAAAATCTTTTTTATAATTACTAACTTCATTAAAACAGTTTAAAAAAATTTGAATAAAAAATAATTATTTAACAAAATATACTAATAATATCAAGTATTAAGCAAGGTACAAATTGTTGTCGGAATGCTGAAATTTTGAGCGGCGGTTGTGATGAACATTGAAATGGAGCAATGCAAGTTAAAAGGGGTATTTTATTGTTTCAAAAAGACATCTCGCTGAATCGTATGAAGTTAGTTTCCATTACTAATAGTAAAAATATATTTAATTGCTATTGCTAATACCCCATAGGTTGAGGAGCAAAAAAAGGAATCTGTCCGAGATGGGGCTCGCGTCTGATTAGCTAGTTGGTGACGCAACAGCTTACCAAGATGATGATCAATAGCTGGTCCGCGAGGATGATCGGCCACACTGGGAACGAAACACGGCCCAGAATCTTACCGGAGGCAGCAGTGGGGAATTTTCTGTAATGGACGAAATCCTAATGAAGCAATGTCACGTGGAGGTAGAAGGCCCACGGATCATGAACTTCTTTTCTCATAAAAGCAGCAATGACGGTATCTGAGGAATAAGCATCGGCTAACTTTGTGCCAGCAATCGCGAGAAGAGAGGAAGCAAGCATTAACCAGGATGATTGGGCGTAAAGCATCTGTAGGTAGCTTTTCAAGCCCGCCATCAAATCCCAGAGGACTCAACCCTGGACACGTGGTGGTTGGACACGTGGTGGAAAATACCAAGTTGGATTACGGTCCATTATGTCGAACTGCAAAATGTGCTAGCAATATGCTAACAAATATGATAAAAACTAAACCTAAAAATTCCTACAAAACATCCAATAAATGGCATTAATATATAAAATAAACAATGCTTGGACCAAGCGACATGATAATGACAAAGATAGTGGTATGGAGAATTTCAATTACTTTCATAAACCTCAGAATGCCATTTGTCCAATGTTAATAAGAGTCAATTCAAATCCCCCTTGTATTAAACTGCAAAATACGCTAGCAGTATGCTAACAAATATAATATAAAAAATACACCTCTCCAAAACATCCAATAAATGGCATCAATACATAAAACAAACCACTGTTTTGACCAAGAAACACGATAATTACAAAGACAATGGTATTCAGAATTTCAGTTGCTTAAGAGAGTCATTTGTCTAAAAAGGTTAAAACAAAAATTACCAAGGGAAAAACTTGATGGACTTTAGATAAAACCAGCAAATCAAACCTACTAACTTTAGGTAGTTCGAGACTGCCAGTAGACACTGCACTAAACTTAAACAACAAAAAATAACCAATATGTTTTCCACTTCATCACAGATATCATCACAGATATCATCAGTTTTACAACATAAGTCCACGTATCTATCCAAATTATTTAGCAGCTTCTTATAAATGGAAGACTGTCGGTCAAGCAATATAAAACATTTTGGTCTTTGTGGCATCATTGACTCTAAAACTGTGTCAGCAAATGCAAATTTAAGCAGAAGATACAGTGATAAATAAATGACTAGATTAGTCTCTTTGATGGTAAATGATTATACTAGACAAATTACTACATATCATTCTCGATCATTTTTAAAAGAGATTCCTCATTTGACGTGTGCATTTTTGTTAACATTTAGCTACATATTGACGCACTTAAGGTGCAAAAGTTTGAAAGGGTGACAAGGAGGTGGCTTGCTTGTGTTTATAAGATAGCTTTCTCTTTTAAGAGTTCTCACTGAAACTGTACGAACTCAAGGGCATTCGCAGATAGCATCTGATCAGTTCAAATTTTCGACGCGTTACATATCGAAAATTCTGCACGGGACTAAGCCTCTTTTGGCCAGTTGACGGAGTATGTCAAGCTCCAACGGTCTAACTCCCTTTATATAATCTAACCTCACTTTTTCTTTAACTACCTCCTCCTCTTCTTCTTCTTCCTGCACTTCTTACGATTGTCCAATGACATACAGTGATTCGAACTATGAAGATCTGGAAGACCTATACGAAATTTTAAATGGAAGAGAAAAAACAAATATACGCCGATTCACGCTTCAACTTTCACTGCATGCATTAGGTTTGCGATATTTTTTCCAAACATCATGGGCGTTGTCAACACAGTGCTTTATTACGTTGTATGATCGTTTGGAATCTTACGGTTTACAGTCCACAAAAGAAGTTTGTATCAAAGAAATAATTGCAATATTTTTACATCATCGCTTTGTCATTCCAACACGTTAGATTGCATAAAGGTATCAAAGATCATGTAGCACTATTGTATTTATTTTTATGTTCTAAGAGTTGTTACATTAATGTCAACATACAATCAAACCGGATAATCCACAATTTAACACTATACCAGACCAAATTAGAAATTCTAATCGATATTACTCTTTTTTTCAAAAATTACATCGGAGCAATAAACAGTGTGCACATAGCTGCACACTTACCCGGTAGTAATGTATACCATTTATTGAACGAAAAGGATATGTCACAAAAAATGTTACGGTCATGTGTTCATTTGATATGACTTTTACATATGTAATGACAGGTTGGGAAGAACTTCACATGATGGTAGAATATTCAATTCTGTGATAAAAGATTAAAATTCAAACTTACAACATCCACCACCGGGTCAGCATTATTTAGTTGATTTAGGATATCCGCTAATAGATAGTTATACTCCATGTCAAAATGTGAGATATCATATCCTCGATTTTTGTGAAACTCAAAACAAATCAAAATCGAATAACGAAATTTTCGACATCTACCATTTAATTTTGCGTATGGTAATCGAAAGAACATTCTGAATATAAATATGAAAGAGAACTTTTGACTTTAAGTAATATGCTGACTTACTAGTTTCCAGTTCAAGTGGTTGTCGCTACAATGACTATTCATAATTTCACTTAGAAATATAACAGCGGAGGTGCATACTTTATACCATATGATGATAATCCCAATCCCAATCTTATCCCAGAAGAATACTACAATATTGTATTTTTTTATTGAAAAAAAAAACGAGATTAGTCATAATTGATTATAAATCAATTTTCTTTTTCCATTCAAGGAAATAAAATTTATCTTTAATAAAAATTGAAGAACCATCCACTAGTTTCAATCTGAAGGCTAATTTGAAATAAATTATTAATGGTTCCAATTTGCCCCAAGTGAAAAAGAAAATGGACCGATCGAAAGAAGTGTTGAAAATAATATGGTTTTGGTTCGAGATAGGATAAGGAATGAAATCATTATTGCAGGACTTTGCTAGATGCATTCTCTAATTTGTATTACCACATCTATATATAAATATTTATATTTCTAAATTGTTGTATCTTTTTCATTTGTTTTTGTTATAAACTGTTATATTTTTATACTTGGATTGTATAATCATGTGTGATAAATACATACTAATTACCATTAGCAACAATTATCACAACAATTGCAAACAATTATCCGATGTTCGATGCCCTGTTCGCACCACAAAAACGGTTCCCCTTTCACTGAACTTTCTCCGTTCGTGCCCGTTTAATTTCCCTTTCAGGTTCCCCATTCGCTTAACAAGAACACAACACTCAAAATATGTACAAGGGTTCTCGCTGAAACTGTACAGATTCAAACATCAATTATCATAAGCTACAATGTAGTTGATCCGTAATTTCATGGATTGTCAATTGATATTTTTCTCCTGCCTGCAATCATGACTCATCAAGTCTTGTTTATACATATCTTCATGTTATAATTTTAAGGATTGTACACTGATATTTTCTTCCTGCCTGCTATCATGACTCATCAACTCTTGTTTATACAGATCTTCACGTTATAATTTTATGGACTGTACATTGATATCTTTCTCCTGTCTACTATCATGACTCCCCCAGTCTTGTTTGTACAGATCTTCACGTTATAATCGAATAAGGAACAAGCATTTTATATTGTGAATGTTAATATAAAAGTTATCAGTTGTGCGCAGTAAAGTTTTACAAGTCTTCAATTGTTCTTTTTTATGATTTAAGGGTCCAAAAATTAAATTTGATCAAGTCAACTAGCACCTACATCCAGCTCCCACGTTTCCGTTGCCGGTCATGTATTGCTCTTCTCAAATTAGCAATGTCTTAAAGTTTTGTGCCTTCGCATTTTTACACCATGTCTTTCCATCATCACATGCTTATCATCTCTACTTCCCCCACCTCCATATAATTTCAGATCATGTGTTTTGGACTGTGTTCATATCATTTGCAATTCAATTGTAGCTTTCACACAAACTTAGAATAAAAGTTGGCCATCTTAAAAAGGTTGTATTTATTGGAACTCCCTCTGACCTCCTACATAAGAGTAAATATGAGCATACCATCTTGAAATATTCAATTTTAAACCATTGAATGAGTTCATATCATTTGCAATTCAATTGTAGCTTTCACACGAACTTGGGTATGGGGTACCTTTATTACATCCATTTCTACTAAAGAGTAACTACCACCTAAATCAATCTCTGTAACAACCAAATACTAAGGTAGTGTTTGGTTTAAAAACGAATTTAGTGTTTTCGGTTTTCAATATGTATGTCAAATAAGAGAAGAATGGGGAGACGATGGAGGGGATGAAAGAAAGAGGGATGGGAGAACGAAGGGAATAGAGAGACGACGGAAAAATGGAGTGTTTCACGTCTTGTGTTATTTCCCAAAACATGGAGAGAAAAAAATTCTATATTGTATGTTAACTTCGTTTTCTAAATTGGTCGTTTCCGACAATATACATGCATGATGTGCATTTTTTTATGGACGAAAACCCAAAACTAAAAACAACAAACCAAACACTACCTTACTCTTCCGACCAAACTAAACTACAAGCGTATTCCCAACCGGAGGGGGTGGGACTCGTGGGAGGGGTCAATTCAAGGCAGTCGACCCCAAACCCACCCCCAACCGGTTGGAAAAAGCACATAATGTGCTTTCCCTTAGTTAGCCGGCTAAGGGTAAGGCTGTGGAAATAAATCCAGAATGTTGCTTTATATATTACTGTTGGAATAATATGTATTACTTTACTCAAAGTGTTGCTTCTTAGCCGGCGACAATAAAGCCGGCTAGAAGCAACACTCTGGGTTGCTTTGGCAACCTTCCGGGTTGCCAAAGCAACCCAGAAGGCCACAACCGACCCTCCGTTGGGGTCGGTTGCTTCCCAACCGTGACATGGTTGGGAATGCTCTAAGCAAATGCGCAAATTGTACAAAAGCCCATCAATAGTCTAATTTGCATTTGAACCCTCTGATATCTATCTAACACCACACCCCTCCATGCCTATCAAATGCATCAAAAACATAGTGCATTTTACATACTGCACAAACAAACGTATATCCAACTATACAGATAAATCAAGTAACAAGCAAAAATTCTTACTTTGTCATCCAAAACAATCTTCATATTGACATTCCTTGCCTTGCTCCTCATCCTATACAACCTTCTCCCAACCACAGCAATCCCAACCGCAACAGCCATGATCGAAACCGCCCAAATTGGCCTTGTTCTCATTACCCAAACTTTCAAAATCTCGAATTTAACCTTCCACCAAGTTGTTCCCTCATTTCCGAGCCTGCTTTTTTCATTCCCCACAACTTCATCCTCTTTTTTCACATCCCCCTCCATTTCATCACTACTATCAGAGGTAAAACTCCTTGCATTCATTTGGAATAGTGATTCGGAATCGGGGTCAATCCAGCTTGGGTTCGAATCCGTATCTGGGTCTTCAGTTTCGGATTTGTGAATTGGGTTCAAGGAGAAGTAGTTAGAATCGATTGCGCCGTCTTCGGAATCAGAGTCTAGAGTTTGGACTGGGTTGGGATTTTTGGTCGGTGAAGGAAGGAATTCCCAATCTTGGATTTCTATCTGAGGATCCATGGATTAGGAATAGGAGTTGGGACTTTATTTTCTACCTTGCGAAATATTTGGATTTAGGTATTTGGGTGTAAATTGGGGTGGAAGGAAAGGAGGCGTGCTAAGGTAGAGGTGGGAAGACGAAGAAGAGACACGTTGCTTCCCACGGTAAGTTTAAGGTCCCACAAATTTTGACCGTTTAGGTTGCGTTGAATTGAATCAGACGTGTTTTGACGCTACCCGCTTCAATGTACCGTTTTAGTTGAACCGTTTGAAAGACGGTTGCCTTCCGATGCGTCGGATGTCCCTGGTTTTTTCTAATAGGTCGGCTCTTTTTCATCTTTATATTTCCTTCTTTCCTTACCTTTCTTTTCACTAAATCATCAATCTACTCTCATATCCAAAAATACAACTAATTTTTGCCAATTCTACGTCATTTTTTTGAAGTAAATTTTTTCAAAATTGTGTTCATATTAATATTTACCTTTTCTATTTTTCTCGATTTTTATTTTTATTTTTCTAGAATGTCACACGTGAATCTTCCATTTCTTCCACCTGCAATATTGTAAACTGGGCCGAGGAATTGAGATTTACTTTTATTGGCATTTGCTTGCCAACATAGGATCTCGAAAAGGTCGAGTTGGTTTTTGGTAATACGAAATCAGCAACGTCTTCAACACAAGGATGGGCGTCGACTACAATGTCGGTAAGGCTACACAAAGTATGGGTTAGACCAAATATTTCGTCCAACCGGTATAAGTATGGGTTAAAGATGGTTCAACCGTACCCGACCCCATATGAGATTGAATATGGGTTGGGTTGAAGTATGGATCGGGTCGGATTTAGTAGGGTTGGGTTAGGTTACATAAACCCAATACGAAAATGAGAATTTAACGAAAAAATCAAAATAAAATATTAAAATATCAACTCAAAATAGTGAATTTTAATTAGCATAATCCATTAAATATAACTGATTCACTGCACATGTTTTATTATAATTTCATTATAAAATACATCATGTATAATTGATTCTCTACATTTTAGTATATTTTCATTCCATATATTAAAATGCTTCTCCAAATCTCTTAATCGATCCTATGTGTTTTGATTGCTTTAATTTTACTTGAACCGACATCGAAAATGGTTTTTAAGTATATTTATTCTAGAATAGATATATTTTATTCTAGATGTTGACTGTTCCAATTTTACATGGCTTAATATTGAATGAGTTTTTTATGTAGGGTTGGATTGGGTGAAAATAGGGTTGGTTGGGTTAAAATATCATATCCAATCAGTATATAGTATGTGTTACAAATTGTAACTCATATTCGACCCAAACTGGGTTGGGTTGGCTCGGATTTATGTCAGTTGGGTCGGGTTAGTAAGTTGGGTCCAGTCAAGTATGGGTTGTGTGCACCCCTAAATGCCAGTTAGATGAAAAACAAGTTTGACAACCTCAAACGTGACTGAATCCCTGAAACCGACTACTATAGATTGAAGGCAGATTTTGGATTGCGGAGAAGGACACTGTCGGAGGATATGATGAGTGATGGGAGACGGTTGTTGGGAAATGCAAGAAATTAAAAGTTTGTTCGCCTCCGAAATTTAGGTAGTTGAATGTGATATTTGAAGGCTGCATCGGAACTCCTTCTTACAAGTTTGCATTTCTAGAAGCTCCACCTATAAATGTCTGGTTCAACACCTAGTTTTATGCCGATTTTCTCATGGAGCGATACTGCCGAGATCAATGCTCGTGCTCCACTGGCTTTTGCACATTTGTATCGCTCTGCTATTATTTCCGCTCCTCGTAGACGTCAGTGGAGTGGAGCTTCTTCGAATAAGGCGAAGAAGGCACAAACCATCGGTAAAATGTATGGCTTTGTGATGGGAGGATGACCTATTTTCCGAATGGGAAATCACATACATTCTGCTAATAGGGAGACATACTACTGAGCTATCCGTTTACAGATAGATAAGTCTTTGGAGCTTAGACAGCTTGTCATATATCTAGTAGGAAAATTTGGAAGAGAGATGTAGTATTATGTTTGTGTTACAAACTACTAGTATGTAATAAAAGTTGTCTTTTTTTCTTAATCTTTTCTACCATTTCATAACTTATAAATAATATAAATTCATTTAACTATATTATTTAAAAATAGTTAAAACAAAATAAAACAATAACAAAAACAATTATTTATAACAAAACAATTAAAATAATCCATTCAATGCTTCTTTCGTGATACAAGAACACATTCCCCTTTTGTAAACTATTCTCCTTTCATGTCCTTTCCATGTATCCCTTTTGTGTACCCCTTTCGTATGACGAGTGATGGGACACGGTTGCTAGGAAGTACAAGAAATTCAAGTTTGCTCGCCTCCGAAACTTAGAGAGTTGAATGTGGTATTTGAAGGTTGCATTGGTACTCCCTCCAGCAAGTTTACATTTCTGGAGGCTTCACATACCAATGTCTGGTTCGACACCTAGCTTTATGCTGATTTTCTCATGGGTCGATATTGTCGAGATCAATGCTCGCACTCCTCCAGCTTCTGCACATCTGCATCGCTCCATTACTATTTCCGCTCCTCGTAGACATCTACCAAGTTGAGCTTCTTTGCATGAGGCGGAAATAGCACAAACCATTGGTAGATGTATGGCTGTGTGACAAGAGGATGATCCATTTTTCAAATGGAAAATCACATACGTTCTGGCTAATAAGGGGACAGACTATAGAGCTTGTAACACCCCGTCAAAATTAATAAGATATTAATTAATAATAAGGCTAAAAATAAAAAATTTGAAGATATCAGAATTTGCCCATGAAATTTGTACTGTTGCGTTCGCGACGATTTTTTGATCAATTTCCATATGTAAAGTTTTGAAATCGAAGCCCAAACGAAAAAGTTATTGACGTTTGAAGTTTTCAAATTTAAAATAATTCAAATGGAATTTAAATTCAAAATATAACATATATTACAATTTGAAATTAAAAAATTAATGGTAATTAGATACTTAGGGTTTAAGTAAACGTTAAAAGAAATTGTTAACATTAAATATTAATAAAGGAATTAAATGAATATTAAACGGCAAAAATAAAAACGTCCCTAACATAAGCTACCGGTCGACTGCCAGTGGTCGACCGCTTGGGGAAGGGAGGGCCGCCCCAGATATAGTGGTGGTGGGTAGGGTTATTTCAGATCAAGGATGATTCAGATTTTATTATTTTAAACCAACTAAAGTCCGACGGTTCTAGTGACTTCTAACAAATATAAATAAGACCCTAGCCCCATCACTTTTATTCACAAATTATTTGGAAACTTAAGTAGAGCTCTATCAGTTTCTTTCTTCCACACGATTCAGAAATTTCTTAAGATCTTTGGGTAAGGGATTTTAGATATTTATATTTAATTTCTAATTCTATTCTCCACCTATAACGACCCACTATTTTAGACCATTCAAATCGACAATAAATCCACACATGTCGGACTTGAATAATTCAAAACAATGGATTGTAAATAAAATTTGGCAAAACTCAGCATATACAGTAAATAAAATAATCACAGATCATAGACACAGAGTAATATAACAATATTGCAGCGGAAACAAAAGAATAGTAGTTCATGAAGCTACTATATATATAAAACAGAATTAAACAGGATACAACAGAAGTCTCGAATACAATAGTCAAATACAATATCAGAATACATCACTGGAATAAACTGAATATCTGAAAGCTGGATAGATAGATGGATTTCCAAGCGAAGCTCCAACTCCAAAGGTGAGTCTCGAATACTGGTACACTCAGTCTGACCCGAGAGTAAAGAAAAACACAAAACACTCGAGTCGGGATTAACATTCTTATATCAATAAATCTAACTCAAGTGAAATAACGACTGAAATACGAGTAACTCAAAGGATGTTTGGGATAACCATCCTCTAAGGATCCGTTAAACTATCTACTATGTAATAGTGTACGCTAAGTAGATAATGCCTATCAGTAATATAAAGTATCAAAATAGCGTTAAGGCGTTACCATAATCCCCCTTAACACATTTTTATAATGTCATAGTCTATACAGCACCGTAAGCCCCACTATAAACTAGTGGTTATCAAAGGGTACCCCATAGGTATAACACAAAACAAATCGTAGTGGTCGCGAATAGGATAATCAGTATGACAAGGTACATGAGGCGATACTAAGTAGGATACTACTAGTTGCGTGATCCGGACTGATGTTGAGCATAGCCAGCAGCTACCTCAACACCGCGAAACAACACTCCCAAATCAAGGGGTGCACCCAAATCGAATCACATAAGTAATAGATATGGTATCAAAGAAGTGTGTCCGCTAGAGGTGGCGAACCTCAATGGCCCAGCACGGATCATGTTTTATTCATGTCAGGGGTCATCCAATATCGTTCTCTTTCTTCAGTCAACGCGTTCACCAAACCATCCACTTCATTCTGGATCAACACTCCGCGTATATTAGTTATTAAAGTGGTTTTCAGTATCAACAGAGAGTATGTCCATATCCGATCCCGGTCTCTTTAATAACTACGTATTAATTACACCGATGGTCATTTAGTAAACTTTCAAAATAGTTTATATTTCAAACCAAAATATCATTGCCATTTCAAAACCATATCCATACGATATCAATTTCACTTTAAATAAATCCATTTCCAAAATCATATCACTTTCCAAAGTTATATCGCTTTCGAAATCGTAGTTTTTTAAAATCAAAACACTTTGGAAATCAAAACCTTGAAATTCATAACACTTTGAAACTATAGTTTGAAATCATAACATTTTGGAATTCATAACACTTTCCTCTTAAACAGTTTAGATATTAAAATTAGTGTATATAATAAAATAGTTTATAAAATAAAAAAAGTTTATATACAATAGTTATAAGTTAAAATAGTTTATAATAAAATAATAAATATTGAAAATGATTTATATAAAATAGTTTATATTAAAATAATTTATAAAGTAAAATATAAATAGTTGTGGATATAGTTTAAAAATACTTTATAAAATAAAATAGCTTCCACAAATTCACAAATCGATTCACATTAACTCGACTTCCAAATTCAAACTTAATCAAATCTCAAATCATCAATTTCAACTCAATTCAATTTCTCAATAAATCATTTCGAATTATAACGATTTCAAATACAGATTTTAAATGCAAAATAAACCATTAAATTTCAATATATTTCAAAGCTTTAAATATTCCACATTTCAAAAACTAAATTTGATAATTCCATTTATATCTCAATTTAATTTCATTTCATTTAGTTTCTGAGATATTTATTTAATCATTTCAATACATCTAAATACAACTTCAATTTACAAATTTATATAAACAAAATATCCCATTTAAATTTATATAAGTTTGAAATATTCATTTAAGTCACTTTTAATCAAATTCAAGTTATAAAACATATCTTTCAATTTTCAAATTTAATAAATTTTAAATCAACCTTATTTAAGTAAAATTCTTAAATAAATATAATTTCAAATCAATTTCAATTTATCTTTTAACCTGAAACATTATAAACTCTATATTTGAAATTATAAATTTTACATAAATACTTAAACATATTTTATATTGATTCAAATCAACTTTATAAATCAACTTTAATAAATCTTTAAAATCAATATTTATTAAAACCATATATTTCTTTTCAAAACCATAGAAATCAATTTCAAAATATTTATATATATAGACCAACGGTGTCTGTATAAAAATTTCTACCCTATGGTCAAGTGATACGGATATTTATCATTTCAATCCGTAATTTAAATATATATACGGGTATATATCTTTTCAACCCGTAACCCCAAATTCAATTCAAATGAAAATCGCTTGGGTTTATCATTTCAACCCATAACGATTTTCTCCTATTCTACAGATCATTCAGGTATGTATCATTTCAACCCATAGTGAATTCTATATTAACAGGGAACTTGTAGAGTGATAACAGATATGATAAAATATAACAACAGTAACAGGCTTATATCATCAGTGATAAATAACAAATAATGGTGTCAGATGTCACAGGTGAAAAGATACAGATAATGGTGTCAGATGTCATAGGTGAACAGATACAGATAATGGCATATATATATAAATATAAATTACAGATAATGGTGTCAGATGTCACAGGTGAACAGATACAGATGATGGCATATATATATAGCAATGTAAATAACTAGCAGCATCATATTTCAATTGTCGTGAGTGATTTCTCACCTTTCGAGGCTAGAGATGAACGAGAGATGACACGGATACGCACATAGGAACAGACACTGAAATTGAGTTACGAATCCAAGCACGAATTCGGCGATCAAAGCTGATAACAAGAAATAGACGACATCAAATCAGAATTGGATCGATGAAGATAATTGATATAAGTGAATTTATATTTATATATATAACTATAAATAACTATACATATATATATAAATCATATTCTAAATCCAAACATATATTAAATTATGTATATATATAGTTTTCAAAACCATAGTTTAAATTAAAACACACATATAAAATCAAGCATACATACAATATATAGTTTGAAATAAATACATAAACATATATATATATTAACTAATCAATGCAAACATATATCTTAAAATTAGTATTTTAAATTCAAACGCATAAACGAGGTCTTTATATATAAATATATACAGACAACTTATTAGAAACACTAAGCTTGATTTACTTATATGTATATATAAACACATACAGTTTCATATAAACACTTATACATCTTTAAACAAATATGGTCCTAGATGTATATATATAAACAGCATATATATGATACCATATTATATAAGCCAGACCCATTATAAACTTGGTTGAATATAAATGAAAGCAGCAAGCTACAACAACCAATATATAAATAAACTATTATATACCTTTACATTAAAAAAACAACCGACTAATATATATAATTTTAACAATATTTGATTTAACAATACAACTTACTTTATATAATAAACATATAGTAATTAGAGCAGATCGTATGAGAAATATACGAACACATATAATATATTTGACATATAATATATTGTACACAAATATATTCATATAACTGCTATATAAAAACAGAACTCGGGTTAAAAGAATAAAGTGACTACAAGTATATATTTACAATATTGAAATCTATGTTTAATGAATTAAATATACCGTGAACAAATATATAACTCATTATATGGTTATATAACTAACCAATCTTAAAACTATAAACATATATATAACTTTACCATATAATAAAAGAAAACTGTAGCCTATATTATAAAAAACAACACAGGACAAGTATATGACTTATATCAATTGTACAGACCAATATATATATATAAAACAAACATTCCTAAAAAAAAATCTTTTTCGAAATAAAGAATGAACTAACATGCCATAAACCAAATATATATATATATACATATAACACATATATAACTATTATTTAAACTCTACATCATAGACTAAATATATATAACTTATAACTTTATAATAAAATCATATTTGCAACTTACAATAGATATATACGTTTCAAAACATGACAGGAAAGAAAAACAAAAGATGCTCACATGGTGTGCAGAGACTCGGAGGGAAAGATATGCTAGGCCATGGGCTGCTAGTGGGCGAGCACAGGGTGATGGGCTAGAGCTTGGCTTCGGATGAAGTGGCAGTTCAGCTAAAGGTCGGAGCAAGGATTAATGCAATGTTGGGCTGAAAACAGGCGGGTTGGAGGAGTTGCTGTGAAACGATGAGGCGGAGATATGGAGGGGGTAGAGGAGTTCGGTCGGCTGTGGTTGCTCGTGACAGTGGTGGCTCGGAGGACAGTATGATGGCTGCTAAGGCCAGTAGTGGACAGGCGAGGCTGCGTGCTGCTGCGACTGGGGTGCGCGGAGGCGAGTGAGAGGAGGGAAGTGGTGGGTTTGTCGAGTTGCTCGGCAGGTGGAAGGGGAGAATGGGAAGGAGCGATTGAAAAAAAAGAAAAGAAAATATGAGCAGCCTCTCCCAAAACAAAAGCATGCAACACTCAAAAAAAAAATTATATTTTTGTTTAAAAGTGACAGAACAAAGAGGAAGATTGGAGAGAACAAAAGAATGTACAGTCAATGGAAACAACAATTATAATGAACCTATAAGAATAGCAAAGGTCAACCATTGAATTCACAAAATAATAAAAGCTAGTGACCGTAGGTTTTATCATAGAAAACAACAAAATGGCCAAAAGAAATCCAAAAGGCGCGAATCTGGGTACCGATACGGCTATCCGTTAGACAGATTCCGCCGCATATCGAACTCCAAAATATACAAATGAATATACTACAGAGATCAGCATGACGAGAGGATCAAAAAGGTATACATATATCAGTGGTACGATTGAGCTATCAAAAGTCGATATCGGTACCAGAATGCTGCTATTTTGTCGAAAATAAGATCGACGGAGCAAAAGAAGTCCGAATTTGGAAAAACGAAAAATGGCGTCTTAGTCAGAAGGTGAATTAGAATTTTTCTATGTAAAAATATTCAGGTTTAGAAAACATTTTATTATCATCGATTTTAACTGATATAAATTGGAATAAAATTACACTATAAAATAAACTTCCAAATTATCCGATGAAAATTTACCAGTTGCTATGATTAATTAGACGCATTCCAAATATCAAATTTTATTTCAAAATTTTGTCATTTAAAATTTCACAAAATTTCAACTAATTACGTTATTAAAACAGTTAAAATTTACGGGTCGTTACACTCTCCCCCACTCAAAACTTTTCGTCCCCGAAAAGGAAGGAGGTAGGAGAATAGAAACAACCAGAAAGAAAATAGATTGGATAACAAGTAAAACAATTAATTTAAACCATATAAATTTCAATTTAAATTAATTAATATTTAACAATTTGGTTAAATCCCTTTGAGTTCACTTAAGTTAAATCAATCTATCTATTTCTAAATTCATTATCTTATTATCTAGTCATCCTCAATTAACAATTTCTAAATCATCAATTTGTACAATCATTTATTGTACTCATATTTTATTCAACAAATTTAATTCTTTTATTCCAAATTATCATTAAGTTTATTCCACTTAATATATCTTATTACATATATCTAAACCATATAAATTAATTTAAACCATATAAATTAATTTAAACCATATAAATTAATTTAAACCATATAAATTTAAATTTAAATTAATTTATATTCAATAATTGGTTTAAATTTAAGGTATTTCCATAAGTTGATCTAATTTCAATTTGTTAATTCTTTCTGAACAAAATTTATTATATTCATCTCATTCAATTAACTTATTATTCTATCATCTTTATTAGCATTTTTTTTATAATTAAAATCTAAGTGTATAATATTTATTATAAACACTCAAATTTTATTTATAAAATCCTTTTATATTGTATATTATCCAATTACATTTTAACTTCTGAATAATTTAGGTAAGTTATATTGAAATGCAATTTAGTACTATACAAATAAAATTTTCAAATTCAATTATTCAAGTTTAAATATTTATCCAAAATTTTGACTTCAGTTTATAATTGAAATCATCTTTAAATCATAAACTTAAGAACTTAAATCTCCGATTTAATTCAAACAATTTTGAGATAAATATATATAGTATATATCAGATCAAAATTAATTTATATATATATATATATAATAAATCAGGTCATACCACAGAAATTCACCTCAAATTCAATTTCCAAAACAAAAGTGTAGCAAAGCTACTGAAAGGTCTCTCCACTCTGAAACTCGAAAATGAATGTCGATGATGCGGCCGTCATCACCGAAATTATTTTCCAGCGATAAAAGAGAAGAGTACTGATTTAAACATTTTAAAATTCTTTGAAAATCATTTATATTCGAAAATACTTTAAATTATACACATTTAAAACTTTAAAACCAAAGTTTGAAATCATCGGAAATTAAATTCTCAAATTTCTAATTTAAATTCATTTCAATTCCAAATCAATTTATAAACCATGTTTACAAATTCATTTAGAACAATAAATGATAATCAAATATTATCATTTCAAACAACCAATTTAATTAACTATTTAATTCCAGAAAATCCTATACTTATATATATATATATATATAATCATACGAATCTATTCAATTTACCAAATTTGAAAATAATATTGTGTCAGTTTGCTTTATTCAAGTGTTTTGGAAATCCTATCGATAGTGTTGATCAGACGAATCGATCGAAAACCCAAATCAACATCAACAACTCAAACAACACAATATATAAAACATTTTAATATTAATTACAAATACACTCCCTCACTCGATAATTCAAGAATGGATTTCAAAGCAAAGATGAGGTTCAAAGTTGAGGAACTCTAATCAAATAGAATTCAACTAGAAGATAGACTCGATAGGGAGATAAGATGATTGAATTTCAAATTGGAAGATGGATACATTTTTATAAATCGCGGGTAACCTTAATTTGGGTCAACCGTGACTTTAAGAATACGATCGATGCGAAATTCTGAATCAAATCGACATTAGATCACAAGAGATAGAATTCAGGCATAGCAGGAGATAGACAGCATCGTAAACCAAGGATACAGAAATCTCCGATAAATCAATGCCTATTGTAAAGGAGTTTCACTCCTTTACAAATCATTCAAAGATTGGCGAGACCGCCGATTTATTATAGAAATCATTCGAAGTGGAGTCACGGGATACTCCGAAATCAGAAAACACGAATAGAGAGAGACAAGGATGAATTTTGGAACCGAGAGGAACGTTCCAAAATTCAAAGAAACCGAGTCAAAGAAGAAGGAATTCAAGCTCGAACGAACGTGATTCTGTAATTGAATTTACTCTTTATGCTGAGTTTTGCCTAAAACCAGAGCTCTGATACCAACTATAACGACCCACTATTTTAGATCATTCAAATCGACAATAAATCCACACATGTCGGACTTGAATAATTCAAAACAATGGATTGTAAATTAAATTTGGCAAAACTCAGCATATACAGTAAATAAAATAATCACAGATCACAGACACGGAGTAATATAACAATATTGCAGCGGAAACAAAAGAATAGTAGTTCATGAAGCTACTATATATATAAAATAGAGTTAAACAGGATACAACAGAAGTCTCGAATACAATAGTCAAATACAATATCAGAATACATCACTGGAATAAACTGAATATCTGAAAGCTAGATAGATAGCTGGATTTCCAAGCGAAGCTCCAACTCCAAAGGTGAGTCTCGAATACTGGTACACTCAGTCTGACCCGAGAGTAAAGAAAAACACAAAACACTCGAGTCAGGATTAACATTCTTATATCAATAAATCTAACTCAAGTGAAATAACGACTGAAATACGAGTAACTCAAAGGATGTTTGGGATAACCATCCTCTAAGGATCCGTTAAACTAGCTACTATGTAATAGTGTACGCTAAGTAGATAATGCCTATCAGTAATATAAAGTATCAAAATAGCGTTAAGGCGTTACCATAATCCCCTTAACACATTTTTATAATGTCATAGTCTATACAACACCGTAAGCCCCACCGTAAACTAGTGGTTATCAGAGGGTACCCCATAGGTATAACACAAAACAAATCATAGTGGTCGCGAATAGGATAATCAGTATGACAAGGTACATGAGGCGATACCAAGTAGGATACTACTAGTTGCGTGATCCGGACTGATGTTGAGCATAGCCAGCAGCTACCTCAACACCGCGAAACAACACTCCCAAATCAAGGGGTGCACCCAAATCGAATCGCATAAGTAATAGATATGGTATCGAAGAAGTGTGTCCGCTAGAGGCAGCTCCTGTTTTAGTCATGTCAGGGGTCATCCAATATCGTTCTCTTTTTTCAGTCAACGCGTTCACCAAACCATCCACTTCATTTTGGATCAACACTCCGCGTATATTAGTTATTAAAGTGGTTTTCGGTATCGAAAGAGAGTATGTCCATATCCGATCCCGGTCTCTTTAATAACTACATATTAATTACACCGATGGTCATTTAGTAAACTTTCAAAATAGTTTATATTTCAAACCGAAATATCATTGCCATTTCAAAACCATATCCATACGATATCAATTTCACTTTAAATAAATCCATTTCCAAAATCATATCACTTTCCAAAGTTATATCGCTTTCGAAATCGTAGTCTTTTAAAATCAAAACACTTTGGAAATCAAAACCTTGAAATTCATAACACTTTGAAACTATAGTTTGAAATCATAACATTTTGGAATTCATAACACTTTCCTCTTAAACAGTTTAGATATTAAAATTAGTGTATATAATAAAATAGTTTATAAATTAAAAATAGTTTATATACAAAAGTTATAAGTTAAAATAGTTTATAATAAAATATTATATATTGAAAATGATTTATATAAAATAGTTTATATTAAAATAATTTATAAAGTAAAATATAAATAGTTGTGGATATAGTTTAAAAATACTTTATAAAATAAAATAGCTTCCACAAATTCACAAATCGATTCAAATTAACTCGACTTCCAAATTCAAACTTAATCAAATCTCAAATCATCAATTTCAACTCAATTCAATTTCTCAATAAATCATTTCGAATTATAACGATTTCAAATACAGATTTTAAACGCAAAATAAACCATTAAATTTCAATATATTTCAAAGCTTTAAATATTCCACATTTCAAAAACTAAATTTGATAATTCCATTTATATCTCAATTTAATTTCATTTCATTTAGTTTCTGAGATATTTATTTAATCATTTCAATACATCTAAATACAACTTCAATTTACAAATTTATATAAACAAAATATCCCATTTAAATTTATATAAGTTTGAATAATTCATTTAAGTCACTTTTAATCAAATTCAAGTTATAAAACATATCTTTCAATTTCAAATTTAATAAATTTCAAATCAACCTTATTTAAGTAAAATTCTTAAATAAATATAATTTCAAATCAATTTCAATTTATCTTTCAACCTGAAACATTATAAACTCTATATTTGAAATTATAAATTTTACATAAATACTTAAACATATTTTATATTGATTCAAATCAACTTTAATAAATCTTTAAAATCAATATTTATTAAAAACATATATTTCTTTTCAAAACCATAGAAATCAATTTCAAAATATTTATATATATAGACCAACGGTGTCTGTATAAAAATTTCTACCCTATGGTCAAGTGATACGGATATTTATCATTTCAATCCATAATTTAAATATATATACGGGTATATATCTTTTCAACCCGTAACCCCAAATTCAATTCAAATGAAAATCGCTTGGGTTTATCATTTCAACCCATAACGATTTTCTCCTATTCTACAGATCGTTCGGGTATGTATCATTTCAACCCATAGTGAATTCTATATTAACAGGAAACTTGCAGAGTGATAACAGATATGATAAAATATAACAACAGTAACATGCTTATATCATCAGTGATAAATAACAGATAATGGTGTCAGATGTCACAGGTGAACAGATACAGATAATGTCATATATATAGAAATATAAATTACAAATAATGGTGTCAGATGTCACAGGTGAACAGATACAGATAATGGCATATATATAGAAATATAAATTACAGATAATGGTGTCAGATGTCACAGGTGAACAGATATAGATGATGGCATATATATAGCAATGTAAATAACTAGCAGCAGCATATTTCAATTGTCGTGAGTGATTTCTCACCTTTCAAGGCTAGAGATGAACGAGAGATGACACGAATACGCACATAGGAACAGACACTGAAATTGAGTTACGAATCCAAGCACGAATTCGATGATCAAAGCTGATAACAAGAAATAGACGACATCAAATCAGAATTGGATCGATGAAGATAATTGATATAAGTGAATTTATATTTATATATAAAACTATAAATAACTATATATATATATATATAAATCATATTCTAAATCCAAACATATATTAAATTATGTATATATATATAGTTTTCAAAACCATAGTTTAAATTAAAACACACATATAAAATCAAGCATACATACAATATATAGTTTGAAATAAATACATAAACATATATATATATATTAACTAATCAATGCAAACATATATCTTAAAATTAGTATTTTAAATTCAAACGCATAAACGAGGTCTTTATATATAAATATATACAGACAACTTATTAGAAACACTAAGCTTGATTTACTTATATGTATATATAAACACATACAGTTTCATATAAACACTTATACATCTTTAAACAAATATGGTCCTAGATGTATATATATAAACATCATATATATGATACCATAATATATAAGCCAGACCCATTATAAACTTGGTTGAATATAAATGAAAGCAGCAAGCTACAACAACCAATATATAAATAAACTATTATATACCTTTACATTAAAAAAACAACCGACTAATATATATAATTTTAACAATATTTGATTTAACAATACAACTTACTTTATATAATAAACATATAGTAACTAGAGCAGATCGTATGAGAAATATACGAACACATATAATATATTGTACACAAATATATTCATATAACTGCTATATAAAAACAGAACTCAGGTTAAAAGAATAAAGTGACTACAAGTATATATTTACAATATTGAAATCCATGTTTAATGAATTAAATATACTGTGAACAAATATATAACTCATTATATGGTTATATAACTAACCAATCTTAAAACTGTAAACATAAATATAACTTTACCATATAATAAAAGAAAACTGTAGCCTATATTATAAAAGAACAACACAGGACAAGTATATGACTCATATCAATTGTACAGACCAATATATATATAAAACAAACATTCCTAAAAAAAATCTTTTTCGAAATAAAGAATGAACTAACATGCCATAAACCAAAAATATATATATATACATAAACTATTATTTAAACTCTACATCATAGACTAAATATATATAACTTATAACTTTATAATAAAATCATATTTGCAACTTACAGTAGATATATACGTTTCAAAACATGCACAGGAAAGAAAAACAAAAGATGCTCACATGGTTTGCAGAGAGTCGGAGGGAAAGATATGCTAGGCCGCGGGCTGCTAGTGGGCGAGCACAGGGTGATGGGCTAGAGCTTGGCTTCGGATGAAGTGGCAGTTCAGCTAAAGGTCGGAGCAAGGATTAATGCAATGATGGGCTGGAAACAGGCGGGTTGGAGGAGTTGCTGTGAAACGATGAGGCGGAGATATGGAGGGGGTAGAGGAGTTCAGTCGGCTGTGGTTGCTTGTGACAGTGGTGGCTCGGAGGACAGTTTGATGGCTGCTAAGGCCGCTAGTGGACAGGCGAGGCTTCGTGCTGCTGCGACTGGGGTGCGCGGAGGCGAGTGAGAGGAGGGAAGTGGTGGGTTTGTCGAGTTGCTCGGCAGGTGGAAGGGGAGAATGGGAAGGAGCGATTGAAAAAAAAGAAAAGAAAATATGAGCAGCCTCTCCCAAAACAAAAGCATGCAACACTCAAAAAAAAATTATATTTTTGTTTAAAAGTGACAGAACGAAGAGGAAGATTGGAGAGAACAAAAGAATGAACAGTCAATGAAAACAACAATTATAATGAACCTATGAGAAGAGCAAAAGTCAACCATTGAATTCAAAAAATAATAAAAGCCAGTGACCGTAGGTTTTATCACAGAAAACAAGAGAATGGCCAAAAGAAATCCAAAAGTCGAATCTGGGTACCGATACGGCTATCCGTTAGACAGATTCCGCCGCATATCGAACTCCAAAATATACAAATGAATATACTACAGAGATTAGCACGACGAGACGATCAAAAAGGTATACATATATCAGTGGTACGATTGAGCTATCAAAAGTCGATATCGGTACCAGAATGCTGCTATTTTGTCGAAAATAAGATCGACGGAGCAAAATAAGTCCGAATTTGGAAAAACGAAAAATGACGTCTTAGTCAGAAGATGAATTAGAATTTTTCTATGTAAAAATATTCAGGTTTAGAAAACATTTTATTATCATCTATTTTAACTGATATAAATTGGAATAAAATTACAATATAAAATAAACTTCCAAATTATCTGATGAAAATTTACCAGTTGCTATGATTAATTAGACGCATTCCAAATATCAAATTTTATTTCAAAATTTTGTCATTTAAAATTTCACAAAATTTCAACTAATTACGTTATTAAAACAGTTAAAATTTACGGGTCGTTACACTCTCCCCCACTCAAAACTTTTCGTCCCCGAAAAGGAAGGAGGTAGGAGAATAGAAACAACCAGAAAGAAAATAGATTGGAATACAAGTAAAACAATTAATTTAAACCATATAAATTTCAATTTAAATTAATTAATATTTAACAATTTGGTTAAATCCCTTTGAGTTCACTTAAGTTAAATCAATCTATCTATTTCTAAATTCATTATCTTATTATCTAGTCATCCTCAATTAACAATTTCTAAATTATCAATTTGTATAATCATTTATTGTACTCATATTTTATTCAACAAATTTAATTCTTTTATTCCAAATTATCATTAAGTTTATTCCACTTAATATATCTTATTACATATATCTAAACCATATAAATTAATTTAAACCATATAAATTTAAATTTAAATTAATTTATATTCAATAATTGGTTTAAATTTAAGGTATTTCCATAAGTTGATCTAATTTCAATTTGTTAATTCTTTCAGAACAAAATTTATTATATTCATCTCATTCAATTAACTTATTATTCTATCATCTTTATTAGCATTTTTTTATATAATTAAAATCTAAGTGTATAATATTTATTATAAACACTCAAATTTTATTTATAAAATCCTTTTATATTGTATATTATCCAATTACATTTTAACTTCTGAATAATTTAGGTAAGTTATATTGAAATGCAATTTAGTACTATACAAATAAAATTTTCAAATTCAATTATTTCAAGTTTAAATATTTATCCATTTAAATAATCTATGAGTGGAAATCTTAGTTTTTCTCATTTAGTAATTGTATAATATAGGTTGGATTTGATATATGCGCTGGGAAATTGAGGTTCACGAAAACTTCAAATCTAAACCCCCAAAATTCCCTCAAAGCGAAATGTCAATTTTTATGTTTTGAAATCTCAATTATTCTATATTTAAATAACATAATTTGTGTAGTTATTGCAATTTTAATATTTTATATTTTGTTCCACTTCTCATTTTTTTCTCTTTTTTGATATGATTGAGGGTTCTAAAAGTTATGAAGTGGTGTGTAAAATACGGTTCTTCTATTCATAGTTTGCACCGCCTATTTCTATAATTTAAATATGAATCCCTTTTCCATTTTATATATGGGAGTTGAATAGAGAGTAAAAAGATTAAATTGTAAATACTATTGATGTTGATTCTACTATTTTAATACAAAATAAGTTTGGTAATTGATTCTATTTTCTTTTACAAGTCTATTGTTGTGCTAAGGATATTAGCTAATTTATATGTTATGGTATGTAATTAGACTTGTATAAATGGAAGTTTTGATATTTAACAATTAGTATAGGGGCGTGATCTTCCCACATCTAGGAATATTTTAGTTACGTGTGTATAAATATATATTAGTGTGTGAATAACGCATAATTAATAATGTATTAATTGCGTAATAAATAGGTTAGTAATTAGCATTACAACCCCATCGGATGGATGTTAATGATGATTATGATTGGTATCGAAATAAAGGATATTTCTTTATAGCCTTAGTAGAATGTGGTGAGGTGTGTGATAATATAATTAGGGGAGTGTAAATTATGACTAAGTTATAGAGATGCGAGGTATGTCAAAGGCACATGGAAGTTTGTCCAGCAAATCTGACTACCAATAGTGCGACTTTGGGGCTGGTATGAGACATTGCCTATAATAAGTATCCACGGAGGATGCAAGGTTAGTCATAATTCTGTAGGATTAGTCTGCCCAGTTAATCTAACTACCGGTGCCTACGAATGATCGGACTAATGTGAGACATACCATTTTGGGTAAGGGTCATAATACGTAGGGCATACTTCGGGAAACGGAGGTAATAAGTGGTCGTTGTAAGGTCCGTCTCCTCCTTAATTAGGAAGTATTAAATGGTCGGGGATAGATTTTAGGCATGGTAGATGTAAATATCAAGAAGGGTACGCTTTAGGTTTGAGGTAGTAGAGTCCACCTCTTCTAAAAAGAAGTATTAAGTGGCCCGATGAGATTTTATACGATGTGAGCTAGATTGTACCAAAGAGGGTTCTGCCTTGGGTTAGATATTAAATAACGAGGATCTTCCTAAGATATAGGTATTAAAAGGTCAAAGTCTGCCTAATTCCCATTGAAAAGGCATTAAGTGGCTTGAGCACTCTCTCTCACATTGCTAGGACATGATTGACTGTAGATGCATGAGACTGGGAATGGCCTTGGGCCTACAGTTGGAAGTAAGTTATAGAGATTGGTTAGAAAGGTGTAAGTTTTCAAATATCTAACCATTAGATTGTAAATAAATCTTGATCTTACATGACCAATAAGTGTAATTACTACCATTAATAAGTGGGGATCTTGTAGTAGATTGTCCTTCGACAAAAGTATTAAAAAGTGTACTAACAGTGTGCTAGCCATTTAAACTTCTCAAAAATCAAATTATGAGTTTTCTTATGGAAAACCTAGTGCTCTAATACCAAATGTGGGTTGTAGAATGATAGATCTTAATGCTAATTAAACTGTGACGACCCAAAATTTTGGATATTTGAAATTGGAATATTTAATTGATTTTAAATATTTAAAAGTTAATTTTTGACTTGAATTTCAAATACCACTATTTATTTGGCAACTAAATTATTGAATTTAATAATTGAAAGTTGGGTAAAATATTGAATCTTCAGTTTTAAGCCTATTAAAAATAATTTGAAGGCTTGGAAAATTTACATTGACAATACTGAAGGTGATAGAACTTTTAAAATTGAATTTAAATGTGTTTTGTTCAGTTTTAAAAATATATTGGTTAAATTGATATTTAAAAATAGCCTTCCGAGGCACAGTCTTGGAATTCGACGAAACCAGTTCCATTGGATTCATAATATTGTATTATTATCGGATTCCCAATTTCGTAGAATTTGGAGTTATCGTGTGGCCGTACGGTATATAAACGCGCTAAAATTTATATCGAAATTCAATATAATAACTGGGTCAAAAAACTATCTTCTCCATACGATCGAATTAGGACTCGAAACCTTTTCCATTGCTTTTGGAATAGGGGTATAACATTATAAATGCCTAGCAGCATGCCTCGATAGGAGATCGAGATTTTAGGTTGCGAAATCGAGACGATTTAAATTTAATTATATACATCTGATCAAAATCAAATCACAGCCACCTTTTTGCAAGCTGAAACGCACACGTTTCCTTTGTCTTCCCCTACACGCCTCCCTCAACTTTATATCACGTCCATCTTCTCCCCTCAGTGAAAAATCTTTTCAAAGCCGCCTTCCTCTGTATTAAAATCGCGTTCATTTCTTTCTTTTCTTTACCCCATTCTCAAATGGATTCAAAGAAAAAAAATGGCACCGCCTGCTCGTATAAAATCACGGATCGAAGCAGTTTTAAAACAAAACCTCGTTCATCTCGTTACAGATCAGAGCAGAACCACTCATCCCCATTCTCTTCTCCCCTAAAATCAATTCAATCGAAAACTCAAAATATACCGAACGAAAATCAAATAGGAAAAAAAGTGGAAATCAAAAGCAATTTCACGAGCGAATGGGGAGGAGCAGCTCGCGTACGTGGCTGCAGGCGAAAGTCTCGACTACGACTCAGGGTGGATCGACGTGGATCTCGAGAGGCTTTGGGCGAGCTCGATGGTTTTAGGGTTGCTGTTGTGGCTCGTCATCGATGTAGTCGAGGTGGTTTCGAACGGCAACATCTCGGTGGCGATCGGCGAAGGGATGCTTGCTATTTCGAGTGGCCGTTGATGGTTGGGATCGTGATGTTGTGGAGCCGAGGTTTGGGTTTATGCTTTCGAGTGGATTTTGGGCAGCAAGGTATTTTCTGATTGTAATTAGTTTGACTAGTTCTTAAAAAAATAAAATAAAATAATATACATATATATACAGAAGAAGGAAAATAAAAATAAAAATATTACAGTGAAGTATAAAACATTTTTGTTTTTATATGTATATATATATACAAAGGAAAAAACAGTAAAGTAAACTTTGAATTTTATTTTACAAAAACTATATATATATATATTTATGTGTGAAGTTTATTTTTATGTATGTATACAATAAAGGAAAAAATATTTTTACAGTAAGGTAAAGTTTTTATTTTAAAAAAAAGAAAAGAAAAGGAGGATAGTACTGTTTTTACAAACATATATATATGTTGAAGGAAGAAAGCTTTACAGTAAAACAAAAATATATAAATAAAATATATCTATATAAAAAGATATACATACCTATTTTAATACACATAGATAAACAGTAAATATATATATAGAAAAGATTTTGAAAATGGAAATTATTAGTTAAAAAGTTAGTTAAGTAAATTTATTAAAATGGTAATTAATTGTTTGATTTATTTCAAGTGTTAATAAACCCTAAAATGTTTATACAAGGTCTAAAGTCATCACGAAGCAAGACGAGATTGAAGTGGATCGCAAACAAAAATCAAAGGTGAGATTTTCTCACTCATTTGGTTAACCTCATTTAGATTTAAATGATTAAATTTAAATCATTGGATGTTGATTGATGAATTATGATATCCGTTGGATGATATTATTATATATAGTAGTATATATATATTGGAGTGATTGATATTCCCGCATTATATAGCGGATGAGACCCTATGCACCGCATAATAGAGGATGATATTATATTAATCCCATATACCACGATATTACACCTCGAAGTGGAATTGGTATTGTGCTAACGTCTGTGGATGTAGGGAAACAGGTTGGGGGGATCCAACTGGATTCCTCAAAATTTATTTAGAATGTTAATATTCCCTGTTATGAATATTTGATATCCCATGATGAATTATATTAATGATTGGATTATTGGATGCAACGGGTTGATTAAATATATTTGGGTATACTGGGTTACCAAAAATATATATATCGGACTTTTGAAAAGGAAATATAAGAGAAGATTTTTAAGTAGAGAATGATAGAGAATTTGAATAAATTCAGGAATGAATTGGAAAGAACAAAAGAGATTTTTAAATTCTAATAAATAAATGCCGAGTATGGAAAGGGAATTTTGATATAACTGAGAAATAATGAATTTTAAAACTCAAGCATTATTATTTAAAGAAATAAAGAATTTATTTTGAATTCAAGGTTTGAATTTATTTAAAAGGGATAAGAAAGGAATTTGGAAATCTGAAATTGGTATTCTCAGTTAAAAAGGATTTTTAAATCATAATAAGAAATAAATCTGAGGTTAATGGATTTGAAATAAATAGAGAAAGTAAGGGAATTTATTTCAAAATGAATAAATTGGAAATCAATTTGGAAATTGATTTAAGTGTTTTAAACCCTGGATTTTTAAAAAGGGAATTGAGATTTTGAAATTTATAAACTGGGTTTATGAAAGTGAAAGTAATATATCAGTGAATATTCGGAAGGATAAATTCAAGGTGGGAATTTATAAAAGGAACGGGTAAATGTGGTTAAAAATAAATAGTGATTTATTTTTAAAGATGTGAAAGAGAAGTATATTTCCCTGGATAGCCAAGTACGTTTTCAAAGCAAATTCTTAAGTATAAGTTAAAGTTTCAAGGTTGTTTTAAAATTATGTTTTGGAAAATCTATTATTTTTAAATGTTTAAACTTTAAAGTAAAGATTTTTCAAATTTATTTGAGTAGTAATTATATAAAGGTGACTTGGTATTATGTTTTAAAATGATGAAGATTTAGTTTTATATTTTATAAAGTAGCTTTATTTTAAATATTCTTAAAGTGTATATTTTTATAAAATAAAGTATTAAAGTAGTTTTAAATCTAAATGTTTAAAAGTATATTCTATAATTAAGTGTTTTAAATGATTTTAAAGTCTAGGTGTTTGTACTTGGTAATTTCAGTGGAAATAGAAAATATTTGGGAAATTTATTCCATGAGAGAAGAACGGTTTGAAACTGTTTCGAAAGGGGCTGAAATGGAAATATATCTTGCGAAGATATTTGTAAGGTAAATAAATAATTTGGAGAATTATTTATTGTTTGATGGGTGTTTGTGAATGTTAATTGATAGTTAAATAACTGACTATCAATATTGGCCAATGCGCTGATCGTTTCGAAGAGACCGGGATCAGGATTTATTTTCTGAAAACCACTTCGATCCGGTTTGTACGTTTTCGTGGGGAAAACGAGTTTGGAGTCGAAGATGGAGCAGTGAAGTGCAAGGGCTAATCGCTACTAATCCTGAGGGTGATTCTAAAATGTATGTAGTAGGAGTAGTGCCTTCGGTTCCGTTCGAACCCGGAATGGACTTGTATGGATGAATGCTTTCAGAACATCGTCAGGTGGACGATGGGCATTCTAAGGGATATATTCTAAAAGGGTAATGCTTAGCCTCAAGCCTCATCAACCGGGAATGACTGAAAATCAGGGGTTATGCAGCAAGGCTATGTGGGTAGCGCCCATTAGGGTGAGATCATCCCTGTCTAGATGTCCCTTTTTATTTCGGCTGTGTGGCGGTGGTCGCGCCAACCGTGGGGTGATCTTACTCGGAATTATCCTTAGGTAGTTCCGGTCTTGTGTTGCAGGGGATCGGGCGTGGTCCTCGGTACACTGATCTAGACCAGGTACTGTGACAGGTGGTACCCCAGTGCCTAGTCATTGTATGGAATCCAATCTCCAATAAGCGCCTGTACGGTTTTGATTATGTCCAACTATTGCTGAAACGTGAGATGCAAGCATTTCAGCTAGATTCTACTTTACTTTCAATAGACACTATTATAATATCAGATGAATTTGATAAAAAGTGTTTTGGCTAACGTAAGGTAAAAACCCGACATATTTATTTGTGGCGTGGTCTTACGAGATGCTTTGATTTCAAAGGGTTTGGAAAACTTTAATAATCCAATTGAGTGTGTTTTCTCACGCTGGTTTTCCAGACTGACTCGGGTGTTATTTTATTATAATGCTCGGGTCAGACCGAGTATTATAGATACAAGATAGGATGCTGTGAAGCTCAGGAGACGAGCTGGATGGCGAGACGTATCACTCGTACTTGATGTATATTTTGCTGTGTTGTGTGTACTGTGTATTCAGTTTTGTGAGGACATGTAGTGATTATTGTACAATTGTGTGTTAGATGTTGTCGAACTCTGATGTTGTATTCTAAAGATGTAAAGTATAAAACAGATATAGTTTTCTTTGTGTAAAGATCTGTTATTATCTATTATATTTATTCCGCTGCGTATGTGAGATTCTGATGTTGTGTTGTTTCCTCTTCTTCTACCTCTTTCTTCTTTAACCCAAATGGTTCGTATTTCCGTTCACTTTGAATCGATGTTGGAGAATAGTGTCGATTTTAAGGGGTATGGAACTGCGGGTCGTTTCAGTTGGTATCAGAGCAGAAGGTTAAGCGAGAACCTTGGCTCTGGTGGGGATTACTCATTAGAGATAGAGTCAGTAGTACTCTAGAATGAGTTTGAGTGTAATAATAGATATGAGCGCGTATTTTTTAGTGAATAAAATGGTTTTATATTGTGTTGATTGATTTATTGAGTGGAATATGAACCTTCGTCGGCACAGTTTGGACAACTGTATCGAAGGGGTTTCTAAACACTTGAATAGAACAATTCGACACAATATTGTTTTCGAAAGCGGGTGAATGAAATAATTTTACCCGAAATATATTTTGATATAAAAAGAAATAATTTTATGAATTATTATATAAAAATTGAAGTGTTTGGACGATAATATCATAGTCAAACAAGATTATAAAATCTAAAATAGTTTATATAACTAATATGAGAATTTGTATAAGTGTACAAATGGATTATAATTAAAACTGAATTTAAAACTAGAAGCTAAAAGTTTAAGTTCCGGAGAATTTGAAAATGAATATAAGTTGGAATCCTTATTTAAAATTGGAAATCATCAGGGATAAGTTATAAGCCTATAAATTGAAATGATTTTTAAATAAGGAAGGAAAATATGGGCTTTGAATGTTGGAATAAAAATTTAAAGTGGAAAAGTTAAATAAATTTAATTTGGAGAAATTAAATTATGGAAAATTTAATTCATGGTGATCTGAAAGAAATAAAATTTAATTGAATTGGAATTAACTTAAGCTAAATAGATGGAGGAGAGTTGAATTGAAGTCAACTTAAGCTAAGTTTAGTGATATTGGGTTGGAATAAATCAGGTGAAAATAAAATTGAATTGGATTGAAATTAATTTAAGCTAAGTGAATGGAAGTAAGTTGAATTAAACTGAAAATAAATCCAGTTGTATTTGAATTAACTTGAAATCGAATTGAAATGAATTGAGATGTAAATGATATAAAGAGAAAATAAGTCCTTACTTAATTTAAATACAAGTGAATTGGTGGATTAAAGGGAATAGTATGATTTAACTGAAGTTAAGTTAAATAAAATTAAATTGAAATAAAAATACAGTTGGATTATAGATAATATTGAATGAAATTAAATTCTTACTTTAATAAGTAAAAGTAAGTTGAATAAGAATTGTATTGGGATGAATGAATTGAAAATAGCCCATAAAGGTTAAAAGCATTGAAATAAAAATATATACTTGGCTAAGTAAAAATATATAATCCCGAATTAAAAGTAGAATGTGAATGGGATTGATTGTAAATGGATGGAAGTGTGAATATGAATAAGTGTGTGAATTATAAATTTAAAGAGTGAAAGAAAACCCAAAATAGAATTGTTTGATATTTTGGTGAATGGGAAAAAATCCAATCTTGAATTATAAAATAGGAATTTAAGTAAAGTAATAAAGTGATTTTTTTGAAGATAAAAATCAAATATTGAATTGAAAGTGGGAGTGAACTAATTTGGAATAAATTAGTTGATTGAATATGTTAATGAGATTTAAATTGGTTAAATAGAAGTTGAATTCTGAGCTAATAGAATTGGAATTAAAATTAAAAGGGAATGGTAGAAGTAGAATTTGAGTTATAAATAATATTCAACTTGAAATTGTAAGTAAATTAAACATGAATTAATATTGTTATGGAATTGGATTAAAATAGAGATGATTTGAATTGCAAATAAATCCAATTCAAGTGTAAATGGGTTAAATATGGACTTGGATATTATTTAACAAATTGAGAATGGGATTAGAATTAAAATGGATAAAGAGAATGGGGTAATTGATTAAATGGAATTTTATTAGATGAGAATCAAATTAAAATGGAAATGAACGTAAGTAATGAAGTTGGAATCATTCGAAGTAAATTAACTTAGGTTTAAAGTTAATAGAAGCATGGCTTATATAAATTTGGGAAATGGTTATTTAATATATAAGCATGGAATGTTGTCAAGCTTAATGAAATGGTTTTAAATGAAACCAATGCGGAAATGAAATGAAATGCAAGTGTATGGTTGGTAAATAAATTAGAAATGAGATGGAATTAAATATAAAATAAGTTGGAATTAATTGGAAGTAGTTAAAATGGATATTCTATTTAGTGAATATTGTCGAAATTGCATAGAAATTGATTTTCGATTATCGTAAACGAGATTCAATAAATTTCTATGAATTGATAGAAGTAAATAAAAATTGATTTTTGAATCAATTGAAATGAACATGAGTTCGTTTCGTTTGAAAATGAATTGGATGCAAGCAAGTGAGTTGCAAATCACTTAAATTGAATAGAAGGGTTTGAGAATTGATTGAGAATAATTGAAATAAGTGTCGAAACATTACATATGTGCTTATGGAAGTACATAACATGCAGTGTTTATAGAATCCATGTTTTAGCTATGTAAATATAAGTGAAATGCATGTGTTTAGCTATTGAAAGTTAGTGAAATGTTAACAAATTGCATATATCTCGCACTTACATGTTTTAATTGAGTAAGTACAGGTACCGGGAGGCCGTTTAGTGGGATTGTGGTTGCGCAAATAGCTAAATAAATAAGCCGCTTGCTTAAAAATGCTAAATAGAGGTACGCCTACGCAATAAAAATAGGAAATATGAACTGTTTTTGTTTTCCGACCATGTGGGTCGATGTATATATATTTATATCACTTGTCAAACTGCAAAAGCTCCTTCGTACAAAGGAGACTCTGCCAAAAATTTTCGAAAATTTTGGGAGTTAGAAATTTTTTAAAATTTTCACTAACGACAAATGATTTCAAGTTGGAATTTGAGATAAAGGTAAATAGGATTCAATATCTAAAATGAAGTAAATTGAATTCATATGGAATTGGAGATCCAGTTTAAAAATAAGTGATATAAAGACTAAAGTGATAGAGTAATAATGTAAGAGTATATAAAATGCCTATATTAGACTTAAGAAATGAATGGTGGAGTTCTTAAGTAAATTTGGTATTGGGAATACACTAAGTGAATTTGGTCATTGTTGTTAAGTAAAGTATACAGGGATTATAATGGCTATAGGAAAATGGAATTGGATTTTGATTTCGAAGATAAATTTGAATTTTCTCGACAATAAGGTATGTATTTAAAATTTTTGTATGAAATTTGATTGGGTTTTTGATCTAGCCACTTGGCGTTTTGTTTTCTTTTGAAATTTGGGAGCCCATAGAGGCATCTTGTAGTTGTACCGGTCTAGCCGCGCAAAGGAGACGCTGGCAAAAAATTTCAAAAATTTAAGGAGTTAGAAAAATTTTGAGAAAATTTTGATAATTCAAAATTTGGATTCAAATTTAAATTTGAAGTGATAAGTAAGTAATATTGTTTGGGACTTATGGATAAGTTTGGAAAGTTAGAAAGAGGGTTAGTGTGTCTTAATAAAAGATTATTTTGGAAGTCATTGAAAATGTTTGGTTTTGGGAAGTGAGTGAACGGGTTATGGACCATTCTTCTTAACTAGTAATTTCGGGGACGAAATTCTTTTAGGGGGGGGGGGAATGTGACGACCCGAAATTTTGGATATTTAAAATTGGAATATTTAATTGATTTTAAATATTTAAAAGTTAATTTTTGACTTGAATTTCAAATACCACTATTTATTTGGCAATTAAATTATTGAATTTAATAATTGAAAGTTGGGTAAAATATTGAATCTTCAGTTTTAAGCCTGTTAAAAATAATTTGAAGGCTTGGAAAATTTACATTGACAATACTGAAGGTGATAGAACTTTTAAAATTGAATTTAAATGTGTTTTGTTCAGTTTTAAAAATATATTGGTTAAATTGATATTTAAAAATAGCCTTCTGAGGCACAGTCTTGGAATTCGACGAAACCTGTTCCATTGGATCCGTAATATTGTATTATTATCGGATTCTCAATTTCGTAGAATTTGGAGTTATTGTGTGGCCGTACGGTATATAAACGCGCTAAAATTTATATCGAAATTCAATATAATAACTGGGTCAAAAAGCTATCTTCTCCATACGATCGAATTAGGACTCGAAACCTTTTCCACTGCGTTCAAAATAAGGGTATAACATTATAAACGCCTAGCGGCACGCCTCGATAGGAGATTGAGATTTTAGGTTGCGAAATCGAGACGATTTAAATTTAATTATATACAAATCAAAATCAAATCACAGCCACCTTTTTGCAAGCTGAAACACACACGTTTCCTTTGTCTTCCCCTACACGCCTCCCTCAACTTTATATTACGTCCATCTTCTCCCCTCAGTGAAATATCTTTTTAAAGCCGCCTTCCTCTGTATTAAAATCGCGTTCATCTCTTTCTTTTCTTTACCCCATTCTCAAATGGATTCAAAGAAAAAAAAATGGCACCGCCTTCTCGTATAAAATCACGGATCGAAGCAGTTTTAAAATAAAACCTCGTTCATCTCGTTACAGATCAGAGCAGAACCACTCATCCCCATTCTCTTCTCCCCTAAAATCAATTCAATCAAAAACTCAAAATATACCGAACGAAAATCAAATAGGAAAAAAAAGGGAAATCGAAAGCAATTTCATGAGTGAATGGGGAGGAGAAGCTCGCGTACGTGGCTGCAGGCGAAAGTCGCGACTGCGACTCAGGGTGGATCGACGGGGATCTCGAGAGGCTTTGGGCGAGCTCGATGGTTTTAGGGTTGCTGTTGTGGCTCGTCGTCGATGCAGTCGAGGTGGTTTCGAACGGCAACATCTCGATGGCGATCGGCGAAGGGATGCTCGTGATTTCGAGTGGCCGTTGATGGTTGGGATTGTGATGTTGTGGAGCCGAGGTTTGGGTTTATGCTTTCGAGTGGATTTTGGGCAGCAAGGTATTTTCTGATTGTAATTAGTTTGACTAGTTCTTAAAAAAATAAAATAAAATAATATACATATATATACAGAAGAAGGAAAATAAAAATAAAAATATTATAGTGAAATATAAAACATTTCTGTTATATATATATACATATATACAAAGGAAATAACAGTAAGGTAAACTCTGAATTTTATTTTACAAAAACTATATATATATATATTTATGTGTGCAGTTTATTTTTATGTATGTATACAGTAAAGGAAAAAATATTTTTACAGTAAGGTAAAGTTTTTATTTAAAAAAAAGAAAAGAAAAGGAGGATGGTACTGTTTTTACAAACGTATATATATGTTGAAGGAAGAAAGCTTTACAGTAAAACAAAAATATATCTATATTAAAAGATATACATACCTATTTTAATACACATAGATAAACAGTAAATATATATATAGAAAAGATTTTGAAAATGGAAATTATTAGTTAAAAAGTTAGTTAAGTAAATTTATTAAAATGGTAATTGATTGTTTGATTTATTTCAAGTGTTAATAAACCCTAAAATGTTTATACAAGGTCTAAAGTCATCATGAAGTAAGACGAGATTGAAGTGGATCGCAAACAAAAATCAAAGGTGAGATTTTCTCACTCATTTGGTTAACCTCATTTAGATTTAAATGATTAAATTTAAATCATTGGATATTGATTGATGAATTATGATATCTGTTGGATGATATTATTATATATAGTAGTATATATATTGGAGTGATTGATATTCCCACATTATATAGCGGATGAGACCCTATGCGCCGCATAATAGCGGATGATATTATATTAATCCCATATACCGCGATATTCCACCTCGAAGTGGAATTCGTATTGTGCTAACGTCTGTGGATGCAGGGAAACAGGTTGGGGGGTCCAACTGGATTCCTCAAAATTTATTTAGAATGTTAATATTCTCTGTTATGAATATTTGATATCCCATGGTGAATTATATTGATGATTGGATTATTGGATGCAACGGGTTGATTAAATATATTTGGGTATACTGGGTTACTAAAAATATATATATCGGACTTTTGAAAAGGAAATATAAGAGAAGATTTTTAAGTAGAGAATGATAGAGAATTTGAATAAATTCAGGAATGAATTGGAAAGAATAAAAGAGATTTTTAAATTCTAGTAAATAAATGCCGAGTATGGAAAGGGAATTTTGATATAACTGAGAAATAATGAATTTTAAAACTCAAGCATTATTATTTAAAGAAATAAAGAATTTATTTTGAATTCAAGGTTTGAATTTATTTAAAAGGGATAAGAAAGGAATTTGGAAATCTAAAATTGGAACTCTCAGTTAAAAATGATTTTTAAATCATAATAAGAAATAAATCTGAGGTTAATGGATTTGAAATAAATGGAGAAAGTAAGGGAATTTATTTCAAAATGAATAAATTGGAAATCAATTTGGAAATTGATTTAAGTGTTTTAAACCCTAGATTTTTAAAAAGGGAATTGAGATTTTGAAATTTATAAACTGGGTTTATGAAAGTGAAAGTAAATATATCAGTGAATATTTGGAAGGATAAATTCAAGGTGGGAATTTATAAAAGGAACGGGTAAATGTGATTAAAAATAAATAGTGATTTATTTTTAAAGATGTGAAAGAGAAGTATATTTCCCTGGATAGCCAAGTACGTTTTCAAAGAAAATTCTTAAGTATAAGTTAAAGTTTCAAGGTTGTTTTAAAAGTATGTTTTGGAAAATCTATTATTTTTAAATGTTTAAAATTTAAAGTAAGGATTTTTCAAATTTATTTGAGTAGTAATTATATAATGGTGACTTGGTATTATGTTTTAAAAAGATGAAGATTTAGTTTTATATTTTATAAAGTAGCTTTATTTTAAATATTCTTAAAGTGTATATTTTTATAAAATAAAGTATTAAAGTAGTTTTAAATCTAAATGTTTAAAAGTATATTCTATAATTAAGTGTTTTAAATGATTTTAAAGTCTAAGTGTTTGTACTTGGTGATTTCAGTGGAAATAGAAAATATTTGGGAAATTTATTCCATGAGAGAAAAACGGTTTGAAACTGTTTCGAAAGGGGCTGAAATGGAAATATATCTTGCGAAGATATTTGTAAGGTAAATAAATAATTTGGAGAATTATTTATTGTTTGATGGGTGTTTGTGAATATTAATCGATAGTTAAATAACCGACTATCAATATTGGCCAATGCGCTGATCGTTTCGAAGAGACCGGGATCGGGATTTATTTTCCGAAAACCACTTCGATCCGGTTTGTACGTTTTCGTGGGGAAAACGAGTTTGGAGTCGAAGATGGAGCCGTGAAGTGCAAGGGCTAATCGCTACTAATCCTGAGGGTGATTCCAAAATGGTTGTAGTAGGCGTAGTGCCTTCGGTTCCGTTCGAACCCGGAATGGACTTGTATGGATGAATGCTTTCGGAACATCGTCAGGTGGACGATGGGCATTCTAAGGGATATGTTCGAAAAAGGTAACGCTTAGCCTCAAGCCTCATCAACCGGGAATGACTGAAAATCAGGGGTTATGTAGCAAGGCTATGTGGGTAGGGCCTATTTGGGTGAGATCATCCCTGTCTAGATGTCCCTTTTTATTTCGGCTGTGTGGCGGTTGGTCGCGCCAACCGTGAGGTGATCTTACTCGGAATTACCCTTAGGTAGTTCCGGTCTTGTGTTGCAGGGGATTGGGCGTGGTCCTCGGTACACTGATCTAGACCAGGTATTGTGACAGGTGGTACCCCAGTGCCTAGTCATTGTATGGAATCCAATCTCCAATAAGTGCCTTTACGGTTTTGATTGTGCCCAACTATTGCTGAAACGTGAGATGCAAGCATTTCAGCTAGATTCTATTTTACTTTCAATAGACACTATTACAATATCAGACGAATTTGATAAAAAGTGTTTTGGCTATCGTAAGGTAAAAACCCGACATATTTATTTATGGCGTGGTCTTACGAGATGCTTTGATTTCAAAGGGTTTGGAAAACTTTAATAATCCAATTGAGTGTGTTTTCTCACGCTAGTTTTCCAGACTGACTCGGGTGTTATTTTATTATAATGCTCGGGTCAGACCGAGTATTATAGATACATGATAGGATGCTGTGAAGCTCAGGAGACGAGCTGGATGGCGAGACGTATCACTCGTACTTGATGTATATTCTGCTGTGTTGTGTGTACTGTGTATTCAGTTTTGTGAGGACATGTAGTGATTATTGTACAGTTGTGTGTTAGATGTTGTCGAACTCTGATGTTGTATTCTAAAGATGTAAAGTATAAAACATATATAGTTTTCTTTGTGTAAAGATCTGTTATTATCTATTATATTTATTCCGCTGCGTATGTGAGATTCTGATGTTGTGTTGTTTCCTCTTCTTCTACATCTTTCTTCTTTAACCCAAACGGTTCATATTTCCGTTCACTTTGAATCGATGTTGGAGAATAGTGTCGATTTTAAGGGGTACGGAACCGCGGGTCGTTTCAAAACACAAGAGAGGGGATGAATAGTATTTTTTAACTTATATAAATCATTTTAATTTTCTTTCAAGATTACTATTAAATCACAGATTATCAACATAGAATTATACTAACGATCAATCACAGATGCAATCAAATATAAATTAAAAGCAATAAAGTAAAGAGTTAGAGAGAAGACACTAGAGATTTTATACTGGTTCGGATTTCTCTTACATCTTGTCCCGTACAATTGCTTGTACATATTTCTTTTCAAATGCCGATCTTTAATCGAGTAGAAGGCAAATCCAAATACAATCTTGATTTCAAGGCTATGAGACACACCCTCATGAATTTCCAAGCTTGTGGTAGAATCACTTGATTTGATCACGCTACAAGCACACCCAATTGACTTGAACGGGCAACTAAGCACAACTACCTAATTTGAATGGGCTACAAACGAACCCACTTAGTTTGAACAGGCTACAAGGACACCTAAGTAAATACAAATAGAGTTGATAGTTTTCTCAAAGACAAATTATTGTACTTTGGATACAATGGATCATAGCATTTTGATCTTTGACATGAGAGAGAGATGTTTTCAAAACAGTATGAAAGTACTATTGAATCTACACAATGTTGTGTAAATTGATTCTATGTAATTTTGAAGTGAATAAAGTATATTTTTCAAGAGAATTTTCAAGAGAGTAAGAGGAGGGAAGAAAGTAATTAATTAGTTATAAAAAATCCGTTTCCACTCCCCTTCATATAGTAAATGAATAGATGTGTCCATACATGAAGAGTTATGACGAATAAATACTTCCTTTCAAATTTTAAAAAACTAACTAGCGGCGTGTATGTCGACATATATTATCTAGGTATGTCGACATACCTTAGTTAAAAATGAAAATTGTTTCCTTTTAAATTATTTTGAAAATCCTATACTTTGTAAAATAATTTGATACTTTGTAAAATAGTTTAAACATAGTTTATAAACATTTTGAACTTTAAAAAACTTTTATAAAGTATTTTGAAATATATTGGTTAAAAAATATGAAAGACTGAAAATTTATAGATGGAGATCAAAGATTGCTATCACGAACTTTAACAATATATGTTATGACTCTACGTACTAAATTATAATCTTGAGATCTTCATGTCTTGGTCTTTAAACTTATGAGTCTTCGTATCATCTTTATCTTGAGTCATTATACTATACAGTCTTCGATTCAGCATCTATGTAATATTCTACACTATATACTATATAACTTGGCAAAACATTAGTATCTATATTTATATGATTATATATGGTTGTTGTCATCAAAATCAGTAAATGATTTATTAACAATCTCCCCCTTGTGATGACGACCATTTAATATTCCTATATATAAAATATAATATAACACCCCTTGAGTTACATAACTCCCTCTGAATATATGCATGTATATATTTTATATTTTTCTCCCCTTTTGTCATAAAAAATTAGGCGAAAAATAAAACTTCCCTTAAATGTACTTAGAAACTGAAGTGTCAAAATTAGTAAATTTGAACTAAAGTATAATAATATATAAGATATTAAATATGACTGTGATGCAATGATATAATTATGACATATAAATAATGATTTAACATATGGAAACTTAAATAAGATAAGACAATCTTTATTTAAACCATACAAAATAACCATCCAAGCATTCAATTCAAATCAAACCAAATCAAAACCATACTTATTTATTTTATAATCAAACTTAGCATAGTCAATCCAAACCAAATTATTTACATATTACTATGAAAATAAAATAAGTTTAATATACAGACTTACAAATTAAAACAACTAGAAATCTAGACATTCCTAGGAACTTCAATCCAACCTTTAGATCCAAAGATCGTATTTGCTTTGATGACATCCCAATCTTCATTGTCTTTTGAGCATTCTGGGTTGTTTGTATGATTGTCTTTGACCAAGGAAGAGATTAACCATCGAAGAGCATCAAAGTGCTTCTCTTGCTCTTTTATCTTTTGCATTTGGCTTAATTCCAAATGCATGTGGTTTCTTAGAATAAAAGAGAGAATATATTTAAATGATTGGGGAGTTTCTTCAAGGTTTTCACAGAGTTTTTGGTGTGGAGAAGACATTTTTATTAAAAAAAAGTTTGACGATGAAAAGGGAATAGAGAATAAAATAATAAGTGAACTTTCTTGGAATAAATAGGCTTATAAAAGAGTGAAAAGTCATTTGGAAAGTTTGAATATATGGTAGTTATTATATTTTTAAAATTCAAAATTGTGCTAAACAGTTAGGATATTCTGATATATACTATACATGTATGTTGACATATATACCTAAAAATGCAATATTTAAGTTTTTCTTATAGTTTTTTTATTTAATACTATTATTTTTCATAATTTCCAGAGATTAATCGAACTATATTAAATAGCAAGAAATAGATTTCATTACTAAAAATATAAAAATACATGGATTTCAAAGAAAAACAAAAGAAATACATCAAAATAACATGAAATAAAACTAGATAAACACACAACAAGAGTACAAGGGTAGAATAAAGAGATCTAAAAGGTTGATGAAGATGAAAAGTTTCTGCCAAGCTTCCTAATGATTTTCCCAAAGTATTTATCCACTTTGTTGGAGAAAGAAGTGAACTTTTTACTAAAGGAACGTTTAAGCTTCTTTTGGTTTTTGAGAAGCTTCTCTTAGTTCTTTAGAATCACTTTGTTGGAAGGGTGAGAAGATTTATCGAAGCTTTCTAAGGAAGTATCCATTTCCTCCTCTTCCTCTTCTTGATTGCCCTCTTCTTCAATTTCCATTTCGTCACCTTCTTCTTGTTGTTGTTGAATTTCTTACTCCTCTTCTCATGCCAATCTTTCTTCTTTTTCAGTAATAGTTTCATAGTTTAAAATAAGGCGGAATATGCATGAGAGAGATGTTGGTCTTGTCAAAAACCTTCTGAGACAAAGTGGGTTCACCTCTTAAATCAACGCCAAAATATTCGAACACTCTAGTAAGATACACGCCATGGTAAATTGTGTTCTTATGTCTATAAAAATTATTTTGACCAAAATCATCTGAAATGACTTGTGTCCAATTGATATCGTAGTTTCCATAGATGGCAAAACGAGCTTTAAAAACTTTTTGAGTCAGGTTATTGTAATTTCCTATCCTCGGAGTAATGCTTTGTTGTAAAATGAGACTCATAAGTCTCGATTTTGGTCTAAGATTTTAATATTTAAAAACAAATTCTTCATCACTTTCGAAAATCATGAAAAACTTCATGATTTCGTTCATCAATTTTAAAGGTGGAGAGGTCAATTTCACTAAATTTACAACCAAGTATTTAACCCAAAATTTCATAAACTAAAACAATAGTGGTTCCTTTTAATCTACTACAAAATTAACCCTCTTCTCCTTGAAAAAAATTTCCATTCAAATTTTCTTAAAACATTTTAACCAAATTTAGGTAACAAACAAAATCATTTTGAGAAAAGTCGACTAAAACAAGGATTTCATTTTGTAGACAAAGATCTTGAAGACCATAAGAAGATAAATCATCAAACTTTGCAAATCTTCCGGGAAAAACTTTTTCGGAGATAGCATATTCAGCATAAGTATCTATGGCTTCTTTGTCATTGAAAAAAAAGCCTTTGATTTTCTTTGAGAGCTTTATGGTTTTTGTTAGTTGGCTTGAGGAGGTCATTTTTGAGTTTTTGGGGAGATGAGAGAATGAAGAGATATTTAGAATTTTGAAATAAAGTGAGTGAATGAATGGATAGAGATTAGATGAATTAATAGATAGAGAACTGACATTTCAGTTTTGAAATGATGGATTTTCAGTTTTGGAATTAATGCAAAAGAGAGATAAATTCAAATTTTGAATTTGAAATGAAATTTAAAAATTCTAGCATGTATGTCAATATATAGGGTAAGGGTATGTCGACATATGGGCCGTAAAATCCAAAAATAAAACTTAGGTAAAATATTCCTACATATATATATAGACAAACACACTTTTATATGCAATCAATATTATTATTAATCTATATTTTATTCCTAAATTCAAGTGGAATAAAAATTAAATGTAAAAAGTATCACTTTTTGCTCTTTTCCTTTGGTCTGTTCTGATTAATCTACTATTGTCATGAAATTCATGTTTGAATCCTCGGTATCTAGTTCATTATCACTTGAAGTAGTATTAGAATCATCTAATGTTGCTGTGTAAACCCTCTTTCTTTTTTCGGATGAATCGGTAACTGGTGAGATCCTTGATTTATTCTGATGATAGTTTCTTTGCATATGACCAGGTTCATCGCTGTTGAAACATCTAATTACATTTCCAATTCTAGGAGTCTTATTTTTAGGTCTTTGAAGGTTGTTTATCTTTCTACACTTCAGGAACTTTTTGAAATTTCTGGTCATGAAAGCAATTTCTTCATCATTGTCATCGTCTGAATCCTGATCATCGGTATTGCATCAAAAGCAATGGATTTCCTTTCTGTTGCCTTGCTTCCTCTTCTGCCCTGCAATTATGCTTTATAGGACATTAAATTACCTATTAGCTCTTCAATTTTTAGAGTACTAATGCCATTAGCCTCTTCTATTATTGATGTTTTTTGATCCTGTAACACCCCGTAAAATAAACCATAAATAAATGGAGTAAATTAAATTAAACATGATAAGGTAGAAAATGGAAATTTTATAAATTTGAAATTTGACCATGAAAGTTATATTATTGCATTCATGGCAAAATTCTGATTAATTTCCATATATAATATGCTGAAAATGGAGTTCAAACGAAGAAGTTATGAGCTTTTGTTGTTTTCAGATTTAAAATAATTTGAATGGGATTCAAATAAATAATTAATCCCTAATTTGAAATTTGGAATAAATTGGTGATTAGACTTGGGGGTTAAGTAACGTTAAAAATTAGCAATTAATGTTAAAAATTAATTAGGGTATGAAATCAATAAATAATCAAGTAATGATAAAAGTTAATTAGGGGTATGAAATCAACAAAGAAGTCGACCCAACATGTAATGACCTAATTTTTCGACTTCCGGAAGTCTACATCAATACGCCCAATGTATCAAATGCCGAACCATCGAATGCCGGAAAATCGAATCATTAGGGTTAAAGAAGAAAGAGGTAGAAGAAGAAAGAAAAAGAAACAGAAACAATATCAGAATCTCACAATCGTAGCGAAACAATATATAATAGATAAATGAATAATCTTTAAAGCAAAGAACTATATCTGTTTATACATTACATCTTCAGAGTATTACAACAACAACACACAACATTGGCAGTTATAATAACCTGCCCATATGATTGAATACACAGCGGAATGATAATAGTATACGAAAGTACGTCTCGCCATCCAGCTCGCCTCCTGATCTCCACAGCATACTTTTCTGACTTCGTTCCAGAACAACTGATAACCTGACTCTAGGCTGCCCGTGTGGAAAATTATGGGCACCCAGAGTTTAGAAAGGGAATAATAAACTCCAGGTCAGTCGTGGGACTGGTGTGAGATCTTAAAACAGTTATTTGCACAAAGGAAATAAAAAGAAATCCGCCATGCTTTTGGAAAATGAAACTACCATAAGGCCTCCCGCCACACACACACAATGCAAACGCAGAATTGGAGGAGATTTCTCCTTATGATAGTCAAACATGCTTGATACACAAAATCTTTAATATTATCATTAGTGCATAGTGTGGAAAACATTTCGAAAGTATAATATTAATCTTAGACAGCATACACATTTCGTAGTATGCCTACTACAGCTACCACTTAAACGGCGGGTCACCACCATAAGTAAATGGCAGGTTATACAACTAAAACCGTACAAGGCGCGTATTGTTTCTTTGGATTTCCGACAAATGGTCAGGCTAAGGAACTTCCTATGCCACATGAGTACGCCTCTGGAGGGACGCCCTGAGAACCTAACCGGATCTCTGCCAACACAAGGCCGAGTTACCTCACGCTTCTGGTGCAATGAAGTTGTAACTAGATACCTCCATACACGAGTATGCCATCCCTAGTCGTTACCGACCTTTATCCGAGGATCCTCAACACTAACAACCACAAAGTAATAAATTTGCAGCAACCACATAAGTTAAGTATCTGGGCTCCATACCATGATACCACCTTTTTCTAGAAGGAAATGGACACACCCTGAGGGCACTACCCCCAAAACAACCTTGCCGCATCCTTTATGTTTCGACCATTCCGGGTTGTGAGGTCCAACGAGTCTCGTCCACAAAGCTACGCTTTTCACAAAAGCCATGCTTCGATCAACAAATGATCAGCAGCACTTCATATGCCACATTACCAAATTGGGAATATATCACTAGTAACCATCAACTACATAACCTCTGAGCTCGTACGTCTCAGAGAAGGGTGTTAAGCTAAAAGAATAAATTCTCCGCCACCAACATAAATGTATTTGATAGAAACCAGCTTTACATCTCAAAGTGTAACGTCAGACATACATCCATACAAGTCCGTTCCAGGTTCGAACGGAACCGAAGGCACTTCAAAGAAGCCCTTGCAATCCGGATATTCACTAATCACGTTCGGACTCCCCATCACAAAAGGTGATATAAATCTCTATACTGGAGCAACTCGGTGCAGAGACATTCGACAGGTAATCCTTTCGTTTTCGAAAATACCCGGTCTTCAACACCATCTTCAAATGCCATCCCATTTCGTCGTATCATTATTCAGAATGGGTTTTATGACATAAAGTCCTCTCCCGGCTTAACCGAATAATGAGCGCTTATTTTTGAAAACAAATTCAAGTGCCATTTCAAAGGTCAATATTGATAGTCGGTTATTTAACTATCAAACAACATTCACAACAATCATCAAGCCTCAATAATCGCCCACATTGTTTATACTGATAGTTGGTTATTTAACTATCAAAAAATATTCAGAACAATCATTAGAATTTAAATAATTTTCCCAAATTATTTATTTTCAAAATATCTTCGCAAGATATATTTTCACATTTCAACCCTTTGAAAACAAATTTCAAATCACTTTCCACTCGCGGAATAAGCTTCCCGATATTATATATTTCCACTGAAAATCTGCCAAGTCCGAATACTTTAAAATAATTTAAATCACTTATTCAAAAATATATACTTGGAAACATTTAAAATAAAAACTATTTTAAAACACTTTATTTTAAAATATTAGTTATGAAATTTTATATCCATATCTCATATAAATCTTAAGCCCAAAATAATTAAAATAAAATTATTAGATAGAGTATAACTATTTAAATAACCATTTTCTAAATCCAAATATCAATTAAATCTTTAAATAATCACTTCTATAATTAGCTTAATAAATATTTACTTTTAAAGATTTAAAAATAATTTCCGAAAATAATTTCTCCAATAATATTTTTTTTAAAACCAATTCTAGAACTTTTAATTTATATTTTAAAAGCTACTTTGAAAACATACTCGGCTTTCCAGGGAAAATACACCTTCCATTTCAAAATGGTCCATTTAAATCAATTAATAAATCCTTCTTGATTTATTTTAAATTTACATTCCAAATCCGTAAATTTCTTTCCATACTTTTAAAAATAAACCAATATTTATTTTTAAAACAAATTTCCCTTTTCTTTATAAATTCCCATTGTGAATTTAAATTTCCAAATATCCACTGATATACAATTTCCAAATCGATTTCCAAATAATCACTTTCAAACACCAAATCAAATTCCAAATTGATTTCCAAATTTATTTCAACACCAAATCAAATTCCAAATTTATTTCTAAATTTATTTCCAAACACCAAATCAATTTTCAAATTGATTTCTAAATTTATTTCCTTTTAAAACAAATTCCTTTATTTCTTCCAAATTATTTAAAATCTGAATTTTAAATAAATTCTCCAACTTTTAAACAATAGCACTCGTAATCCATTTGTTAAAATCTTTTTCCCATATTTTGGAATTGATTTGATAAGATTACAAAAATCAACTTTTATAATTTTAAATCCCTTCCTTTAAATTTATCCAATTCTCTAAAATTAATTTACTTAAAAGTTTCTACTTTAATTTTCAAAAATCCAATTATATATCATGGTATTTTAAAATACCAGAATATATTCGGCCAAACCATAGCCTTCAATGAATTTTAATCACCAATATAATCATTCACAGATTATCAATAAACACATCACAACATATGCACTTAATTCAACAATTTGAGGAATCCAGTTGGATCCCTCCAACTTTTTTCCATGCATCCACAGATGTTAGCACAACAATTAAATACCAATTCCACTTTGAGGTGGAATATCGTGGTATATGGGATTATATAATATCATCCGCTATTATGCGGCGCATAGGGTCTCATCCGCTATATAATGCGGGAAATCAATCACTCCAAATATATATATATATATATACTACTATCATATATACTATCATCCAACAGATAAATTATTAAATTCATCAAAGCACATCCAATAATTTGAATTTATTCATTTAAATTAACTAGGCAAATCAAGTGAGTGAGAAGATCTCACCTTAACTATGCATGCAATCCATTTTCCATTCCGGCTTGTTTCTCGATTTTTTTGACCTTCACAACAAAAGGCGAACCCAGGCTTCGACAACCCTCTGACATTGCCTAAATGTGCCCCCCTCCATCAACACTCGTACGAGCGCCTCACATCACCGAGCTTCTTCCAGCAACGAAAGCCTACCTATCGTTCGATCCTCGAGTCGCCCCATGATAGCCTTCCCTAACAACACGCAGCTCACTCGAGCCCTAACTCACGTTCGCGATGCTGTCTCCCTCAAAACCTCGTGCTCGAGAACGAGCCCCAATGCTGCAGCCGACCTCCGAGTATGCGATGCGAAACCTCTCCATGAACCAAATCGATTCGACGTACCTCCCCATCCTCCGCCCTCATTCGATCGAGAGCTTCCATTGCGTTTGATTGATTCGAACGAATTGAAAAGATGAAGGGGAATTTCGAACAGAGAGAAGAGGGTAACTCGATTTTGATTTGAAAATGAAAAATGGGAGGAGTGAACGATATATAAATATAATTTCTGGTGTATTGGCCATTTTTATTTGAACGAAATGAACGAAGTGAATCTAATTTCTTTTGAACGAGAAAAATTGTTTTTGTTTTATAAAGAAGAACGAACGCATGTCTTCAATTTGCCAAGTGTTTTAAAGGAGATGAAACATGTATAGTTTGTCTTGAGAAAACATTATATTAAATACATATATGTTATTTTTTTAAATTTTAATTTAAAATACAAATTCAAATCATTCCAATTTCCGTGACTCAAAATTTCGATCTCCAATCGAGGCATGCCGCTAGGCGTTTATAATGTTAAACCCCTATTCTGAACACAATAGAAAAGGTTTCGAGTCCAAATTTGATCATATGGGAAAGATAGCCTTTTTAGACCAGTAATTATATTAAATTTTCGATATAGTTTTCAGCACGTTTACAAACCGTACGATCACACGACAACTCCAAATGCTACGAAAATTGAAATCCGATAATAATACATTATTACAGATCCAATGGAACTGGTTTTGTCGAAATCCGAGACTGTGCATCGGAAAGTTATTTTTAAATATCGATTTAAACGATATAAATTCAAAACTGTACAAATCACTTTCAAATTCAAATTTAAAGCTTCTATTATCTCCAGTATTATAAATATAAATTTTTCAAGCCTTAGAAATATTTTTAACAAGCTTAAAACTGAAGATACAATATTTTACCCAGTTTTAATAATTAAATTCAATAATTTAATTGCCAAATAAATCCTGATATTTGAAATTCAAGTTAAACTAAATTCCAAATATTTAAAATTAATTAAATATTTCATTTTCAAATGTTCAGAAATTCTGGGTCGTCACACAGCACCTCACCATTGAATGTAAAAATGAGTTGCGGAGCAATGGGGGTCGACCATGTCCTTGTTGTGGAACCTATTTGGATGAGTTGTATGTTCCAAATTTATCCGTTTTTGATCTATTCTCATTCAACGGTTCTGATGCATTTTCAACCAGTATAAATTAAACCCTATACCTTTCACTTTTATCCACAAATATTTTGGGAAACAATAGCGAAACTCTGTCATTGTTATCTCTCCAAATTAGATGCAGAAACTGCGTAGAAAATTCAAGTAAGAATTCAATCCATTTTCTAATTATTTCTTCTTCTTCCTCCAACTATTCTGAATCTAATACAAATATATACATCTTCCCTATTGTGTATGTATATATATCAAAAGAGGGAGATTCTGGAAGAGATTGTAAGGCGTGCAAATCCAAGGAAGGTGAAGCTAAGGCTATTCTGTGAGTGGAAACCTTAGTATTTCTTTTTCAGTGATTGCTTAGTGTATCTTTTTTTTGATTTCAATATGCCTAAGGGATTTTGGGATTATGAAAATACAATAGATAAAATCCATCAAAATTCCTTTCTATTTCGAAATGTCAATTTTATGTCGTGATTCTCAATTATCTACATTAATTTGATGGAATTTGTTTCATTTGTATAATTTTTGATAATTTCGTAGTCTATTCCACTTCTTTTTCTTTTTTGGTTCAAATTGTGATTCTTCGATGAAATAAGGGCTTTAGATTACGGATTTTATTCATAATTTACACCACTTATTCTTAACTATTTCTTTGCAAAAGAGGAGTTGAATAGAATATGGAGTTTAGATTGCATTTTCTACTATTTAGGATATTCCATTGAATTGGTATAACAAATTGAATTTCTATTTAATTTACAAGTCTGTTATTGTGGGTTTGATTATGAATATTTATTCCCTATTTTGAATATTAGAATCCCTTATTTTGGTATGTCGAAATCTTGAGAATTTGAAGGAAAAAGACTTATAATAGTATTTGGTTAGGGAATTGACATTTAACGTTAGTTTAGGGCGTAAATCTGTGTGTTCAGAATTTATTAGGCGCGAATATTTATTTATCTCTATTAGTGTAATTAACATATAATTATTGCATATATGGCGTAGTTAATTAGGTAATTATTTTCATTTATTTTCCCCATTAAGAATGTAATTGATTGTTAGGCGAAAATAAGAAGAAACTCTTATTTCGCCTAATTATTACTCTAAGGCGTAATAAGGAAGATACCTTATAAGGTCTTATTTATGAAATGGTTAGATGAGTATTGTTATGTATATGGAGTGTATTAATTCATGGCTAAGTCATAAGTATGCGAGGTCAATAGAGTTACATACAGAAGTTTGCCTTTCACTTTGAGGCTACAAGCTGTTGTGTACACTTCCTATGGATGTGAGATATCCTTATGATAAATATTTATAATGATGTGAAGTTGGTCCCAAATTATGTAGGGGAAATCTGCCCAGTTAATCTGGCTACCGTTCCTACGAATAGTCGGACTAATGTGAGACGTCATTATGAGTATCGACCATAAGACGAAGGGCCTGCTTCGGAGTCTTGAGGTATTAAGTAGTTGTTTGAGGGGCTGCCTCTTTTCTCCAAATGAAGTATTAAATGGTCAAGGGATTACGTTAGGTGGTATCTCAATGAGGTCCACTTATGGAAATATGTATTAAATGATGGGGTCTGCCTTAATTAAGGTATTAAATAACCAGAGTCTGCCATTTTCCATAAGGAAGTATTAAGTGGCTTAAGAGATTCCATATGATATCAGTTAGATAGTACCATTGAGGAGCACACCTTGGAATAGGTATTAAATGATTGGTTCTACCTTAATTAAGGTATTAAGTGACTAGAGTCTGCTTATTCTTCAATAAAAGGTATTAAGTTGTTTGTGTACCATCTCTCACATTATTAGTTGTTTATGACGTATGATTGGGATATGAGATTGTAGAAACCAGCTTCTGAAATGGAATGTATTAACTAGTTAGACCCGCCTCCATTCCTTATAAAGAAGTATTAAATGGTTTTAATGGTTTTATGTTCGTAGACATATTCTTACTTTGAAATATACTGCCAAAGTACTGTAAAGGTAAGACTCGAGGTATTTAGTCACCAAACACTTGTAGTTCTGGCACTCTCCTCATTATAACTCAGGTTAAGGACGGAGTAATGACGGCGATGATGCTTAGAGATGGAGAAGCTTGGCTTATGGTAGTATTTATCTCTATCGCTTGCTTTTATGTGTACCAATGTACATAGACAATTGTTATAACAGATTTATGATACAATTTGATGGTATTTTGTATTATGACATTTTATAGTTTTAAAATAAATAGGTACACTTCGCTATTATATTTTGTTCCATCCGTTGTGAGTTCTGAAAGTTTAGTTATGGCTTTATATTGTTGTTTTCTTAGTTCTACCAATAGCTTATCTTAAAAATTATCTTAGTTTCGATGGGCCTCTTTTGGATCAAAATTTAGGTTTGTTCCTGGGTGGGTTGTTATAGATCTCATTCTAAAGAGAGTGAATTGAGGATTTTCTAATTTAGTCCTCTTCAGAATTTTTTTTACCTAACGCTACTAAAGAATGCACTATATTTGAAATCTACAATACTTGTCAGAAATAGACTCATTTGGATTCATTTTAAACAACTGAAACTGATTAGTTAACATCGAAATTTTCATCTATTTAACTTTTCTAGTGCACTCATATGTAACATGCAATGTTCTCAAAATTTCATATGCAGACTTATAAATAGAGACGATATTGAATTCATTTTTATCAAATGAGAAAAACAAAATATTCATGGCTTTACTGTGCGAGTGCCTTTTGGTCAGCGGTCTATTGTGAAAAGTTAGTCTGGTGTTCTGGGTACTCCTTATGTGTAATATTCCAAATATCTAAACCATTAGACTGTAAATAAATCTTCATCCTGCATGACCAATAAGTTTAATTACTGCCACTAAAAAGTGAGGGTGTAACAGTAGATTGTTCTTTGATAAAAGTATTAACAAGTGTACTAACAATGTTGCTAGTCATTTAAACTTTTCAAAAATCAAATTACAATTTTTTTTGAAAACCTAGTGTTCTAATACCAAATGTGGATTGTGGAATTATGGATCTTAAGGCTAATTAAACACTAGAGGGGGTGGATTGTGTTTGCTAACTTATGTAAATCTTTTTTATTTTCTTTCAAGATTAATATCAAATCATAGATTATCAACACATAATTATACTAACAATCAGTCACAGATACAATCACAGATAAAAATAAAAGCAACAAAATAAAGTAAAGAGTTAGAGGGATGACATTAGAGATCTTACATTGGTTCAGATTTATCCTACATCTAGTCCCGTACAATTGCTTGTATAGATTTCTTTTCAAATGATCTTTAACCGAGCAAAAGGCAAACCCAAATACAATCTCGATTTCAAGGCTACGAGACACTACCTTTTGAATTTATGAGCTCAGGATAGAATCACTTTATTTGACCGGGATAAAGGCACACCCACTAGATTTGAATGGGCCGCTAAGCACACCCACTTGATTTGAATGGACTATAAGCACACCGACTTGGTTTGAACGGACTACAAATACACCCAAGCAATTACAAATAGAGTTGATAGTTTTTCCAAAGACAAATTCTTGTACTTTGGATAGAATGGCGTATAGCCTCTTGTTAGCACTTTGATCTTTGAAATGAGAGAGATGTTTCCAAAATAGTAAGAAAGTAGTATTGAATCAATACAATGAAGTATGAATTTATTCTACGTGATTTCAAAGAGAATAGAGTATACTTTTAAAGAGAATTTTCAAGAGAATAAAAGGAGGGAAGAAAGTAAATAATTAGTTATGAAAAATTCGTTTGCACTCCCCTTTATATAGCAAATGAACAGATGTGTCCATTCATAAAGAGTTGCGACGAATAGGCATTTCCATTCAAAATTTAGAAAATCAATTTTGTATGTCAACATACATTAGTTAAAAATGAGAACTGATTTCATTTAAATTGTTTTGAAAATCCTATACTTTGTAAAATAATTTGACACTTTGTAAAATAGTTTGAACATAGTTTATAAACATTTTGAACTTTGAAAAACTTTATAAAATATTTTGAAATTTATTTTGGTTAAAAAATATAAAGATTAGAAAATTGTAGATATAGATCAATGATTGCTATCAAGGACTTTAACAATATATGCTACGACTACGACTATATACACTAAATTATAATCTTGATATCTTCATGTCTTACACCTTGAACTCACGAGTCTTCATGTCAACTTTAACTTGAGTCTTTATACCATATAGTTTTCGATTCAGCACCTGTGTAATATTTTACACTATATACTATATAACTTGGCAAAAAATTAGTACCAATATTTTATATAATTATATATGGCTATTGTCATCAAAATCAATAACTGAGGTATTAAAAATTCTTATCCAAATTATACTGCTCAAGTACTATTATGGAAAGACTCAATATTTTATTCACTAGATATCGTTATTCCGACTCCCTCCTCATTATAACATAGGTTAGGAAAGACGATGCAGATCTAAGAGATGTAGGCGAAGATGGAGTCTTGTGGCAGTTATTTATCTACTTATGTTTTTGTTATATGTTGATGTACCTATTCAGACACGATATTATTGTATTTGGAGATATTGTACCATGGATATTGGGATGTTATGTTTTGTTTTGAAATTTGAATTTGTATAAGATGGGTATTATTTATGATATTATATATTATCCTTTTGGTTGTGAGATTCTGATAGCATTAGTAGATCATTCTATGTATTTTTCATTGTATCAATTTTCTCGACCAACATCCATCTTTGGAATGGGTCTAATGTTCGATGGACCTTTTCTGGATCGAAAATCAGGCCTACTTCGAGGCGAGCTGTTACATTTGGTATCAGAGCTTGGGTTGCCCGATCAATGGGTATAGGTATACATATGAATGTGTACTAGTTATTTTTGATAGTATTTTTCAAAGGCACACACACATATATATATATATATATATATATATGCCAAACTCTATAAATTACGACCATAGAAGTAATTGCGACCATATTCCGAAAGGATAGATGAAGCAACTATGAGTTGGGCCAATAAATAGAGTTAAATGTATTCACCAACCCCGATTACCCTACGAAGTGTAGACCGTACCATAAGGCATTGACCAAGAAAAGCATGAGCATGGCATATAGAAGAATCCCAGAGGCTGGATGGTATTGGACTCCATTGTTGGGCCTAGGCTACCTTATGATTATGGATTTTGATGGATTGCCGATAGAAGATGCACATTATATCCAGACAAATGGGAAGTAAGAAATAATATGTTGCAAGCATCCATAATTAAGGTATGAAGAAGTAGTGGAGAAAGTTCTCGTAAGAAGGTGTGCATTAATAACCACTAGAAGGTAGATGGATTTTTGATGAAGAAGAGTTAAGAAGATGGGAAGAAAGAAAGTCCAAAAGAAAGGACAATAAGGTCCATTTCTGAATCTGATCCCATGTGAAAGAATTTAACTTGAAGATTTTGAAAGTTTCTTGAAATGCTTTGAATGAGTTTTTCAAAGAATTTATGGAAAGTTGTTGTTTTGAAAAATAAAGGAAGTTTGGAATTTCTTAGTTTAAAATTGGTTGAGTTAAAATGTTTTAGTCTAAAGATTTTTGATAAATAAATTTTTCGTTTTTGAAACAAATGGAAAATAAAGCATAGGTATGGCTCGATGAACTTTCTATTTTATAAATTTGGAAGTCTCATTTTGAAAATTCTTTTTAAGAGGTGGATAAATGGAAATGATACTTGATTAAATTCAGTTATAGAGAATAGAAAGGTAAGAATGCCCGATAACTAAGATAGGAGGAACATTCCCATATAAGGAAAATACGGAGAATAACAACTGAAGTAGAAGCCATTTAGGAAGGCGCAATATAAATAGTTGCCACATTGGGAGATTGGGTAGAAATAGCATTAGGAATTTATATAGCACAGAATTAGTAATCTAGTTAGAAGTAATATGGGAGAGAAGAAATAGGAATGGGGTGGGAAAGAATGGATTAATTCCATAGATATGTAGTAATTGCGCATATATTTTAGATAAATGCTTAGAGGGTTGCAGCAATTACATGTAATTATAAATCCCCCTTGTATGCTATTAAAATCTCCGTCAAAGGTGGAAATGGAGATATCATGAGTAATAGAAAAATGACAGGATGAAAGTTATCCATATCTACTCCACTTTTCATTGTTTAAAGTTATAGAAGATGGTTTTGAAATAAAATGGTTTAGTATGATAATTGAGTTTTAAATGTTTTGAGTTAAAAATCCTACTTTTAAAAGAAGTAAATCTCGTTGTCGAAAGTCCTTAAAAAAGGTAAACTTGGTTAGAAAAGAGAATTATTTCATGGCTCCTTTTTGGAGACCAAGCAAAATTTTGAATGTGATAAAAAAGTTTCTAAGTTTATATTTTAAAGATAAAAGTTTTCAATTAGGTACTTTATGATTGTGAAGTTTTAATTTTATAAAGAATGTGAAACTCAAACCAAATTTTGATATGAAGTAGATAGGAATGACTGTCTAGGTAAGACGAGGGAAAGATTTAGGCTATGAATAAAATAACTATGGATGCTCAAAGGTAGCAACAAGGAATCCTCCTTGAATATAAGGAATATTAATACGAACCTAGACAAGTGGATTGGACAAGTAACGACCCGTATTTTCACCATTTAAAAATATAAGATTTAATATAATAAAAATGATTAGAAACAAAGAAAAAAAAATTAAAAATTAAGATGTTGCAGAAACAAATAAAAGTGAGCAAATGTTAATAGGATAAGGGATGATAGTAATAAAAATAGGATAATAAAAGTTTACCTCTAAAACGAAATTTATCGCGCGTTTTGTTGAAATGAAATAAATGTTCTAATGAAAATAAAAGAAAATTTTGAGAAATATAAAATATACGTTTCCATCCTAAAGGTAAGTAGAATTTTATAAAAAAAGAAATTTTGGGTTTGGCAACAATATTTACGGTCGTAATCGATATAGAATTCATTTTAACACGTAAACTCAAAATTTCAATAAATTGAAGTTGTATAATTAAAACGGGTTTTTAGTAAGTTTAATCTATGAATTTAGATTTCAAATTTTATGAAATTTTATGTCGTTCAAAATTTAAGTAGAAACCGGTTAATAAATTTAAGGGTAAAATATCATTTTTCGACATGTAAATATTTTTACATAGAAATGATCTAAAAAATTCTCTGATTTGTATGGCAAAGTTTTTTCCGTCCAATTCTGATCTTTCTAGCTTCCTTTATCAAGAATTACCATCGTCGTCCAATTTTGAAGCGGTAACAACGGAGACAAATAAAATTTTGCTATGGACGTCATAGCACAGATTTGATTACATCATTGGATTTTCCTCATCGCGCTGATCTCCGCGGTATATTTATTTTTTTATTTTGGCTTCCGTGACAAAACGCTAAATGGTAGAAATAATGGTCCGTGACCGTGCCTGAAGTCATAATTGCGTATTTCCTTTCCCAGCCCAGATTCTTTTCTGCCTGGGCAGCCCATATCCTTTCTTTTCCATCAGCCACCCTAGCACTTACTCCTTCCATACGTCTCTTATCTTCTTTTAGATAACTTAGCTGAGAGTTGAAGTGGGCTCTCTTCATTTTTCCACTGTGCTTTCAGAGGAAGGAATACAAACCCCTTCTCCTTCATTCAAAAATCAAATTCTTTCAATCCATTCCATATTAGACGAAACTCCTAACAACAAAGTTGTTTGTTATTGAATCTACTATTTTTAGAAATTGACGGCATCCAATTCCATCGAGTATCGATCGTTCCCATTTTTTCTGTAAGAGGAAAATAACGTCCATAAACTTCAAAAAAAGAAATCTCTTGATCTGCTTCGAATCGATCGACGCTGTCAGCACCGTTGAGTTCGTATGGAAGAGTAGTTTTTTTTGGTAAAGTTTCGACAAGATTTTGTGACGATGATTTACAATGGTCAAAAGATAGGGTTAGACTTCATCGAAGATTCGGACATCGATTCACGAATCGGGAAGTGGCGTTGTGATCACGGAGGAGAGGGCTACGCGTGGTGATTTTTGGGCGAGAATCGGCAATGAAAAATGTCGCATCTTTGGTGCTGGACGCGATCCATTTCGCGTGGCTTCTGGTCAGATTGCGGTGAAGGAGGCCGGAGTTTCGAGGGACGGGTGCAGTCAGACGGCAAAGTGGATGCAGTTGTGTTGACGGCCTCGGTTTGTCGAGCAGTGGACGAAAGTGGTGGTGCACATGCACCGTGCACACATGAATGGTTACTGGAGATGGAGGAAAGAAAGAGCAGGCATTTGGGGAAGAAGGGAGATAGTGGGTCGGGTCCATGTTCTTTTGGGTATGGGTTTTGATTAAATATTAGTTAGGTTAGTATTTACTTTAATTATATTATCGACGAACATAAGAATTGTATAACTCCTGCATGTGAGGTCGAAATTTGATAAAACTTTTTGCGTTGCAATCGCGGTGACGAATGCTTCGAAATAGGACTGGTTTGGATGGCTTTGGAGACAATCAAAATTTGGGCTAAAATCGGACGTTGTTCGGTTTTAGTTCCAAACAGGAACATCTTGGTGGCAACGGAAAATCAAGGTGAGTGTTTTATAACGCTCACAGCATATTAGAATATTTTTGTGCTAGTTAAATTGGTATTATGAAGTGATATAAATTTTATTGGTCGTTGTTTGATAAATTTAATTGTCGTCTAGATTGTCATTGAATTAATTGTTAAAATTAAAATTGACAGTCAAATTGAAATTGGAATTTAATTGCCAGTAAATTACCGGATATTGATAACTATGAAATTGCTCAGAATTATATTGACTGTTTGTATGATTGATTATGATGGATGCAAATTGGTTGATATTTGGATTATATATATCCTGTTATCACCTTGTATACAGTATATAAAACTGTAAATTGAATTATTTCGAATAAATTAAGAAATAGGTTGAAATGATATATACCTATGACATTGAGATTGGATTGAAATGATATATATCCATCCCTGAAATTAAATTGAAATAACTGATCACTTGGCCATAGGACAGAAAATTATATATGGACACCGGATTGGTTAAATTAAATAATTTTTAAAATCTTTGATCTTAAATTATTTAAAGGGTTTTGATTTAAAAGAAATAAAAATCAAATTTATAGAAATCGAATTAATCACGTATTCAAGTTTGAAATGTTGAAATTAATTTTGGTTAAAAGAAATTGTTTAAATAATCGAAATTGTGATTTTGAAGTTATAATCGAAATATGATTGAATTTCATAAATTGATTTGTTTTAAAAAAAAAGATTGGATTTTTATTCGTACTTTGAATATGCTAAGTAAAAGTAATATAAAACGATATTTCAAAATTGAGCTAGGAATTGAATTATATTTGAGGATTGGGATTTTAAACTGAATATCGAAGGTTAATTTGATTTAAGCGTTTTAAATCGATGTTTTAAAAATCGAGCTCGAAATAGATATAAATTGAAATTGAATTAATTGGATTTGAAAGTGAAATTGAATTAATTTGCAATCGAAGTTGAAATTGATTTGAATTGAAATCGAAATTGAATCAATTGGATGAAAATTGAAATTGGTTCGAATTGGGAAGTTGGAATTGAAATGGTTTGACTTCGAAGCTATTTTCAATAAAATCATCTTAATAAAACTGTTGAAATCTATCTTCTTAAATATACAAATTTTTTGGTTTTCCAAATTATTTTACTATAAAACTATTTTAATATTTAAACTATTTTTTATTTAACTATTTTAACCATTTAAACCATTTTTAACCATTTTAACCATTTAAACTATTTTTAACTATTTTTATTATTTAAACTATTTTAAAACTATTCAAACTATTTTTCAAAAAATTCAAACTGGTCAAGGGTGGAATGTTTATTTTTAAATCTTGGATTTAAATACGAATTGGGTTAAAATGAAGTATAACCCAAATTGAAATTCAAAACGATTTTGGAAACGAAATTGAAATATTAAGGCGGAAATGATTTTGAACTGAAATAGTATATTTTGAGTAAATATGGTGATTTCGAAATGGATTCAATTGTGTAGCGAATATGATATTTTTATATCGAGTATGAACTGTTTTCGAAATGTAAAAGTACCAACCGGTGTATAAAACAACATTTGGTTGTTAAAGAGTCCGGAGCCGATATGGGCATACTCTCTGTCGATACCGGAACCACTTTAACAACTATGTACGTGGAGTGATGATCCAGAATGAAGTGGTTAGATTTGGCATCGTTTGCTGGATTCGAAGAAAGAGAACGATGATGGATTAGCCTGGCACTTGTGCCAATTTGAAATGACTAAAACAGGACGGCTTGACAGGGCCAAGTGGGCTAATTACCCCGAGCGGACATCCGTTCTTCGATTTTCTTGGACTCGGTCCATATTATTACTCTTGTTGTTGGTTTCGATTGGTGCACCTTGATTTGGGATAGCCTCCCTTTGACTCGATATGGGATGGATGGACGCGGTGGGCAGTCATGGCTATGATGCGTTACCTCTAGCCCTGCGACCCGAACTGGTAGTATCATACCTTAGGCATTGCCTCACGTGCCTTGTCATACTTTTATCCCTAAATGAGACCCATATGATTTTGGTTTAGTGTTGTCGTATCACGGCGCATCCCTATCCACCGACCGTCTACTGGTGTTTTATATGCAAACTGTACGACAATGCTTAAAAACATGTTAAGGGGGATCAATGTAAAGCCCTAACGCTAGGAAAAATATTTATTTTACTGATTAGACATTATATATGTAGCGTATTCTATTACATATAAATAGTTTGACGGATCTTTAAGAGATGGAAAATCCCGTAACATCTCTTGAGTTATTGCACGCACGTTATACACTGGATAGGAGATGTGAAAACCCGTAAACATCTCTGACGCCGTTACACTCATGTTTATGCGATATTGATTTGACTTACATAAGGATATTTTAGTCTTGACTCGAGTGTTTTGTCTTTTCATTACGCTCGGGTAGGCCCGTCAAAATACACAATGACCCTTTAACCCAACCCATATAACATAACCTTTGTCCAGTTGGGTCAGACCCTTTTTTTTATTTTTTATAACGGGTCAAAACCCATTCTACCCACCTAAAAACTAATTGACCCTGTCTACTATCTAACCCGGTTAAAACCCTAGATCTACTTCACGATCCCAAAACCTTTTTCTTTGACGTCGATGTTTCTTTGAAATTCAACCCGTTATATATCATCTTGAAGGAAGATTACATCAATATGCAATACTTTCTTTCAATTCGAGAATCCTTGAAGGAGTTGAAGCTGTAAACGAAAAAGAAACGTACGTATTTTTATATTTTTATATGAACTAAGCCTATTTGACTGTTGCTCGAGTAACTTTTATATGAACTAAGCCTACTTTATTGTAATTTGAAGTAACATGATGGTTGCTTTTGATTATGTTGGCATTGTTAGCATTCAAAGTTATATTTTATATAGATTATGTTACAATTCCCAGTTTAGAGTTGAATATTAGGACTTCAGTAATCATTGGAGTAAAAGTTTTTTTTCTTCTTTGGTTACCTATCACTAATATTTCTCGTATGCATACATATATACCTTCTGATTTTGAATATGTAGATGTTTACCACTATAGATAAAATATTACTGTAATGTAAACTTTGAATGCAATAATTAGTCTATTAGCGTGTATAACGTGAATTGAGTATGAGATTCATCTTTATTTACCACTATATATTTAACCAGTCCATATATTTGTATCACTAGCATCTTCTCTGACTTGCTCGTATAGAGCCACCTTTGCTTCGACAGTGTTAATTAAGTCAAAGGTTTTAAAAGCTGGTGGTCGTACATATGATATTTAATACTTACGTGTCACATTTTATTGTTCGATTACGTTAGTTTACTTATGTTATTTTTGAAAAACTGTCATTACAATTTAACTAGCACGCATAAACTGTGATTCATTTTTTATGTGATTACAATCTTATATGCTTCCAGGTTTCAATACGTCATATTTAATATACTATTATTACATATTAATTAACTTATTGTTTACTCTGTAAAACTTGATGTTTATGGCATTGCCTAGCATGTTGATGCTCAATGAATTTTATCCCATCCCTTTTCTTTTGTTTCACCTGCACTTGCACTTCTGGTTGCTGCATGTGTTCTGCATTGTATCAATATGCTTAAAATAATGTACCAGGTGGTACCTTGTTGAATTGTCGCCTGACCATTATGTGCATATGCTGCTGTGTGCATTTCTAAGTCGCTTTAAGTATATTTGCACTATGAGTTGTATGTATTGAGTGGGTGGATCAGCATCTCTATAATTTACTAGGCTTGCTGTTACAAATATTATAGATGATGATTTGCTATTCGTATAGGATTTAATGTACAAAGAGTTGACATATATTCAAAAAATTTAAAATTAAAAGTAATACCGATTAATTCCTTCTATTTGCTTGACTTAATTATTAGCGTAATATGTGAGGTAGTACATTGAACAAGTTGTGGAAATTTAAGTACCATTCATTTTACAAACATAGTAGTTGAATTACCTCGAACTGGTTATTGAAACATATACTAATAACTGTTCAGTTCAATGTAAATTTCTTACTTTAGACAAGCACCATTATCCCAATGGTTAAGTGATTTGACTTTGGTGCGAGAGGTCACAAGTTCGAAACTTGCGTAGCGTGATTCAAACATTTATTGACACATGATTTGTGGTTTGTTGTCCCAGTGACACGTTGTATCTAAGTACCATTTAAAAAAAATCTTACTTTAGCATTCAAGACTTTTTTTTGATGAGTTAAATATAGGTGGGTATGTACTTTGCTACTTTTTCTGTCCAAACTTTAATACAATCTATAATTATTGTACTTATCTGATTTTGGGTTCATATTCAATTGTATGATTTTTTTTTATTTAAAGCTTAAGCTATAGTGGTGTGTATTAGTCAAAGGCAGCTTGGCAGTAGATGGCAAACAACTTGAAAAGATCTGCTCAATTGGCTTGCTTTGATTCGTCGATTTGCTCGATAAGCAGGTTTGTTTTCTTTCCTACTGTTTAACAGTAAACCCTTTATTCCTTTGTCTGTTCTATTAATGCATTCCGAATGATAAAGATAGGCTATATGTCTTCTTTATATGAAGGACTTATTGCTGTACTGAATAGATCGATAGGAAAATTATATAACAGAAAAGTCTTATCTTGATTGCCTGCTTTTGGTAATATAAGGCTGTTCAAAACTTAGACTTATGACCTGATACTAGTTACACTTTGAGTAAGCTATATCCTTTGTAGAAGTGATTGCAAAAGACTATGAAAAGCTTATGATATATGGTTATATATAGGCACCTCTGTTTCATGGATACTTCCATTTATAAATTATTAAGTTTACACACACACAGTCAGACATACATAGATGTATATGTATATTGCACATCAATTTGCCAATTTTGTCACGGTGCTTCTTTTGTTGCTTCTAATCAACCTCTTGTTGCACATATAAAATGTTATTCTAGAATGTCATATCGAAGTATTTTCTTTCATCAAAGCATCTTAAATATTTAATTAGGGTAAAAATGTAATACAATAATGCACAGATTGTACCTGTACCAAGCCTGCAATGATCTATTTCATGTCTCTCATTGTAGGATATAATCAGTTTTGAATAGGAGGATTGAATTTTGCATTGGAATACTCTATTTCATGGATGTTAGCATCAATGTAAGTTAAACTTCTCTTTCTAAATTATATTGGTTTACATTCAATCCTATACTATGAATGACTATAATTTTGTGATTATGATATTCTAGTATCCTTTTAATAGTCCGTTTGGATAGCATAGTCATTGCTAGTGTTATACTCTTTCATTAAAGTTTTAGTCTGAGTTATGTTTTCCAAGCAATTAAATTATGAGATGCATTAGTAACTTCATTTTCTTTGCAGTCTGTGCTATACTTTCTGAAATTTTAACCAAATTTTTGCAGTAGTCTTTAACTCTTGTATAGTATTATGCTATTTGAATGTTTTACCGTTTATTCTGATCATTTTCCTAATGTTTCTTTATGTGTTAAATTTTCGACAGGGACTGAAAATTTGAGTTGCAAGGGATTGAAAATTTGATCTACAGTTGATAATTTGATTCTATGATGTATGTTTTGTTGAAATTCTGTCTCACTTGTATTGTACGAGTTGTACATGTTTCCTACTTGCACTTTCAGATGTTATTTGATGATTTTATTAAGTACTTTGGCAGTTTAAACAATCTCAATGTTATACTTTTGCACTTTCAGTTAGTATTTCATGATATATTTATGCAATATCAATGAATGAAGCTATTTGCGTTATGTACTGTTGTATGTGCAACTATATTTTTCACTTTTATTTGATAGAATATTGGTAGTTTTCTTAAGTGGGTTAAACGGGTCGACCCTGATAAGAAATGGGTTGGGTCATATTTTTCTTTTGACAAATATATTAAATGGGTCGGGTCACAAAATGGGTCGGGTCAATTTTGACCCAATCCATTATGACCCGACCCGACCCATTTGACGGGTCTACGCTCGGGTCAGCCCTGAGTTTTCAGCTTATTGAAGAATTTTTCTAGAGGACGAAGACGAAGATTTGGTATATTACTACTATTATTATCCCTACATCATGTTGTCTGCTGCATTATTTATTTACCCCCGATGTATATATATAACTCTAATAAATGTCGTATAGATTATAATCAAATGTATTATATAAACAACTTCATGAACTGTTTATTGATTATTATATTTTATCGTTCCGCTGCGAGATTCTGTGTTTGTTTCTTCTTCCTTTTCTCTTATTTTCTTATTTACCCCATTAACAATTCTCCCTTTTGAATGGTTTGAGTTGACATGTGTGGTATTGTCGATTTAAATTGCCCAAAAAGGTGGGTCGTTACAGTTGGTATCATAACTTTGGTTTAGCGATAACCTTAGCTTTGTAGGGTAATTCATTAGAGATAGGGGCACTAGTACCCTAGAATGAGTTTGAGTGTATTAATAGATATGAGCGCGTAATTATTAGTGAATATAAAAATTATTTTATATTGTGTTGGTTGATTTGTTGAGTGGCTTATGGATTCTGGTCAATACGAGTAATTAACGTTATTGATAGGGATCTCTAAACACTTGAACAGAACAATTCGACATAATATTGTTTTAAAAATTGGGTAAATGAAATAATTTTACCTTGATTATATTTTATATAAAAAGGAATAATTTTTAGAAATTATTATGGTATATATATAGTGTGAATAGATTGTTAGAAATGATAACATTGATCATTATCGTTTGTTGTTTGATTAGTCAATATTCCTTAACTATTGGCTATTATATGATTATAAGAAGATGAAATGGTATAAATGTGATATATAAAGTATACATTGTAAGTAAAATGAATTAAAATTGAGAATTTGAGAGAAATTGCGGTGTTTCTGAAAATGGTTTCAAGGTTTGGGAAATGATATTAGTATTGTTTAACGGTATGTACAAATACAAATTGTGTTCAAATAAATTCTAAAAAGGAATGAATTCAGTACTCCCCTCATCTATCGCTGGAAAATAATTTCGGTAATGACTGTGCAGCATCATTGACGTTCATTTTCAAGTTTCAAAGTGAGGGAGACTTCTGAGAAGCTTTGATTTGAAATTGTTTTGACAAACATATTTTGGTTTAAACTCCAAAAGTATGATATGATATATATAAAAGAGATAGGTATATATACTTATTTCAAATGTACCCGGTGTTTAAATTTTTAAGTTATGTTAATTTATAATCTTCAAATTATTTGAATGAAATGAAATAATTGAATAACCAGAACTTATAGAATAAGAGAATTAAGAAATCTAAACTAAATGTGTAAGAAACTCTAGAGTTAAATTGAAAGTAAATAATATTTAAACAAGTTAAAATAGTGAACATTCTAATTAAGTGAAATGAATCTGATTAATTTGTATAATACCATATTGCATTCTAATAACATATAATGAGACTTACCAAATGTTAAAAGTTAAAGTGATGATTTGAATATGTAATGGAACATTATACAAGTAAACACGACTTAAAAAGTAATTAAAATGTATATAAATGGAAATTTAGTTATAATAATAAATGTTGTATACTTAAGTATATTATGAAATGGTCAATGACTAAATGAAATAAATAAGTGGAACTTAAGAAAGTAGACAAATGGATCAAATAATATCCTTGTAAATTGGATATAGAATTAAAAGTAATTTTGCAAAGAAATTGTGAAATTGAATTTGTAACTTTTGAGATAATTATAAATATAGATAAAGTCATATATAAGAATTCGGACTTTTATAGAATGATTATAAACTAAAGTGATGATTAATAAAATGTTTCACAAATAAATTTGTTATTAAACGAAATTATGAAAAAGAATGTGAATAAATGAATTTATATGAGAAATTGCTAAACGTAAAATAAAACAATTGAAAGTTAACAATTAAATTGAATAGGTTGAGGGTAAATAAAACATATGTGAATAAATATGGAGCAAACTGATCAAAGGTTAATAAAAATTGAATAGATTTGAATAAATTGGAAATAAACCAGTTGAATGATAACAAAAATTAAAGGTTAATTAAATGAAGTATATAACTTAAATTTTGAGGTTTTAACTTTTATAGCTTATTTTATATATAAGTTGTAATTTCCATAGAACCGATGTCGGAGTGGCGTAGCGGAAGCGTAGTAAAAGTTTTTACTAATATTTATTGTTTTATAAGTTGATTATTTTGAATAAAATATATCAAATGTTAAATTCTTTACTTAACGCCTTTTCAAAGACGAAAAGTTCTGAGTGGGGAGATTGTAATGACTCGTATTTTCACCATTTAAAAATATAAGATTTAATATAATAAAAATGATTAGAAACAAAGAAAATAAAAATAAAAATTAAGATGTTGCAGAAACAAATAAAAGTGAGCGAATGTGTAATAGGATAAGAGATGATAGTAATAGAAATAGGATAATAAACGTTTACCTCTAATACGAAATTTATCGCGCGTTTTGTTGAAATGAAATAAATGTTCTAATGAAAATAAAAGAAAATTTTGAGAAATATAAAATATACGTTTCCATCCTAAAGTTAAGTAGAATTTTATAAAAAAAGAAATTTTGGGTTTGGCAACAATATTTTACGGTCGTTGAAAAATAGTTGTAATCGATATAGAATTCATTTTAACACGTAAATTCAAAATTTCAATAAATTGAAGTTGTATAATTTAAACGTGTTTTTAGTAAGTTTAATCTATGAATTTAGATTTCAAATTTTATGAAAATTTATGTCGTTCAAAATTTAAGTAGAAACCGAATAATAAATTTAAGGGTAAAATATAATTTTTCGACATGTAAATATTTTTACACAGGAATGATCTACAAAATTCTCTGATTTGAATGGCAAAGTTTATTCCGTCCAATTCTGATCTTTCTAGCTTCCTTTATCAAGAATTGCCGTCGTCGTCCAATTTTGAAGCGGTAACAACGGAGGCAGATAAAATTATGCTACGTACGTCGTAGCACGGATTTGACTACATCATTGGATTCGTCTCGTCGCGGCTTATATCCTTTCGCAGCCCAAATTCTTTTTGCAGGCATTTGTTGCATGCGTAGTCCATATCCTTTCTTTTCCATCAGCCACCCTAGTGCTTACTCCTTTCATACGTCTCCTGTCTTCTTTTAAATAAATTAGGTGAGAGTTGAAGTGGTCTCTCTTCATTTTTCCACTGTGCTTTCAGAGGAAGGAATACAAACCCCTTCTCCTCCATTCAAAAATCAAATTCTTTCAATCCATTCCATATTAGACGAAACTCCTAACAACAAAGTTGTTTGTTATTGAATCTACTATTTTTAGAAATTGACAGCATCCAATTCCATCAAGTATCGATCGAGTAATTCATATTTTTCTGTAAGAGGAAAATAATGTCCACAAACTTCAAAAAAATAAATCTCTTGATCCGCTTCGAATCGATCGACGCCGTCAGCACCGTTGAGTTCGTATGGAAGAGTATTTTTTTGGTAAAGTTTCGACAAGATTCTGCGACGACGATTTACAATGGTCAAAAGCTAGGGTTAGACTTCATCGAAGATTCAGACATCGATTCACGAATCGGGAAGTGGCGTTGTGATCACGGAGTAGAGGGCTACGCGTGGTGATTTTTGGGTGAGAATCGGCAATGAAAAATGTCGCATCTTTGGTGCCTGGACGCGATCCATTTCGCGTGGCTTCTGGTCGGATTGCGGTGGAGGAGGCCGGAGTTTCGGGGGACGGGTGCAGTCAGACGGCAAAGTGGATGCAGTTGTGTTGACGGCCTCGGTTTGTCGAGCGGTGGACGGAAGTGGTGGTGCACATGCACCGTGCACACATGAATGGTTACTGGAGATGGAGGAAAGAAAGAGCAGGCATTTGTGGAAGAAGGGAGATAGTGGGTCGGGTCCATGTTCTTTTGGGTATGGGTTTTGATTAAATATTAGTTAGGTTAGTATTTAATTTAATTATATTATCGATGAATATAAAAATTGTATAAATCCTGCATGTGAGGTCAAAATTGGATGAAACTTTTTGCGTTGCGATCGTGGTGACGAATGCTTCGAAATGGGAATGGTTTGGATGGATTTGGAGACAATCAAAATTTGGGCTAAAATCAGACGTTGTTCGGTTTTAGTTCCAAACCGGAACATCTCGGCGGTAACAGAAAATCAAGGTGAGTGTTTTATAACGCTCACAACGTACTAGAATATTTTTGTGCTAGTTAAATTGGTATTATGAAGTGATATAAATTTTATTGGTCGTTGTTTGATAAATTTAATTGTCATCTAAATTGTCATTGAATTAATTGTTAAAATTAAAATTGACAGTCAAATTGAAATTGGAATTTAATTGCCAGTAAATTACCGGATATTGACAACTATGAAATTGCTCAGAATTATATTGTCTGTTTGTATGATTGATTGTGTTGGATGCAAATTGGTTGATATTTGGATTATATATCCTGTTATCACCTTGTATATTATTTACAGTGTATAAAACTGTAAATTGAATTATTTCTAATAAATTAAGAAATATGTTGAAATGATATATACCTATGACATTGAGATTGGATTGAAATGATATATATCCATCCCTGTAATTAAATTGAAATAACTGATCACTTGGCCATAGGATAGAAAATTATATACGGACACCGGATTGGTTAAATTAATTAATTTTTAAAATCTTTAATTTGAAATTATTTAAATGGTTTTGATTTAAAAGAAATAAAAATCAAATTTATAGAAATCGAATTAATCACGTATTCGAGTTTGAAATGTTGAAATTAATTTCGGTTAAAAGAAATTGTTTAAATAATCGAAGTTGTGATTTTGAAGTTATAATCGAAATATGGTTGAATTTCATAAATTGATTTGTTTTAAAAAAAAGATTGGATTTTTATTCGTACTTTGAATATGCTAAGTAAAAGTAATATAAAATGATATTTCGAAATTGAACTAGGAATTGAATTATATTTAAGGATTGGGATTTTAAATTGAATATTGAAGGTTAATTTGATTTAAGCGTTTTGAATTGATGTTTTGAAAATCGAGCTCGAAATCGATATAAATTGAAATTGAATTAATTGGATTTGAAAGTGGAATTGATTAATTTGCAATCGAATTTGAAATTGATTTGAATTGAAACCGAAATTGAATCGATTGGATGAAAATTGAAATTGGTTCGAATTGGGAAGTTGGAATTGAAATGGTTTGACTTTGAAGCTATTTTCAATAAAATCATTTTAATAATACTGTTGAAATCCATCTTCTTAAATATACAAATCTTTTTGGTTTTCCAAATTATTTTACTATAAAACTATTTTATTATTTAAACTATTTTTTTTATTTAACTATTTTAACCATTTAAACTATTTTTAACCATTTTATCCATTTAAACTATTTTTAACTATTTTTATTATTTAAACTATTTTAAAACTATTCAAACTATTTTTCAAAAAATTCAAATTGGTCAAGGGTGGAATGTTTATTTTTCACTCTTGGATTTAAATACGAATTGGGTTAAAATGAAGTATAACCCAAATTGAAATCCAAAACGATTTTGGAAACGAAATTGAAATATTAAGGCGGAAATGGTTTTGAACTGAAATAGTATATTTTGAGTAAATATGGTGATTTCGAAATGGATTCAATTGTGAATCGAATATGATATTTTTATATCGAATACGAACTGTTTTCGAAATGTAAAAGTACCAACCGAACGTTTGGTGGTTAAAGAGTCCGGAACCGGATATGGGCATACTCTATCGATACTGGAACCACTTTAACAACCATGTACGTGGAGTGATGATCCAGAACGAAGTGGTTGGATTTGGCGTCGTTTGCTGGATTTGAAGAAAGAGAACGATGATGGATCAGCCTGGCACTTGTGCCAATTTGAAATGACTAAAACAGGACGGCTTGACAGGGCCAAGTGGGCTAATTACCCCGAGCAGACATCTGTTCTTCGATTTTCTTGGACTCGGTTCATATTATTACTCTTGTTGTTGGTTTCGATTGGTGCACCTTGATTTGGGATAGCCTCCCTTTGACTCGATATGGGATGGATGGACACGGTGGGCGACCATGGCTATGATGCATTACCACCATCCCTACGACCCGAACTGGTAGTATCCTACCTTGGACATTGCCTCACGTACCTTGTCATACTTTTATCCCTAAACGAGACCCATACGATTTTGGTTTAGTATTGTCGTATCACGGCGCATCCCTATCCATCGACCGTCTACTGGTGTTTTATATGCAAACTGTATGACAATGCTTAAAAACATGTTAAGGGGGATCAATGTAAAGCCTTAACGCTAGGAAAAATATTTATTTTACTGATTAGACATTATATATGTAGCGTATTCTATTACATATAAATAGTTTGACGGATCCTTAAGAGGTGGAAAATTTCGTAACATCTCTTGAGTTATTGCACGCACGTTATACACTGGATAGGAGATGTGAAAACCCGTAAACACCTCTGACGCCGTTACACTCATGTTTATGCGATATTGATTTGACTTACATAAGGATTTTTTAGTCCCGACTCGAGTGTTTTGTCTTTTCATTACGCTCGGGTCAGCCCTGAGTTTTCAGCTTATTGAAGAATTGTTCTGGAGGACGAAGACGAAGATTTGGTATATTACTACTATTATTATCCCTACGTCATGTTGTCTGCTGCATTATTTATTTATCCCCGATGTATATATATCTCTGATAAATGTCGTATAGATTATAATCAAATGTATTATATAAACAGATTCATGAACTGTTTATTTGATTATTATATTTTATCGTTCCGCTGTGAGATTCCGTGTTTGTTTCTTCTTCTTTTTCTCTAATTTTCTTATTTACCCCATTAACAATCCTCTCTTTTGAATGGTTTGAGTTGACATGTGTGGTATTGTCGATTTAAATTGCCCAAAAAGGTAGGTCATTACAGGACATGTGTGAAAGTCATAAGAAGAAACCTTAAAGGAATAGGAAATGGTATCAAAGTACAATTTTGCGAGTCCTAGGGTATACTTGCATGAAGGACCAAGGATAGAGAGGAAGCGAATACCAAAGTTTGGGGATACTATCAAGAGATTGTGATTTAGAAAAGATAGTGGTATGATTAATAAAGTGAGCTATAAGATGGCAAACAAACATAAAGGGTGTTGGTTGACTCAAGGTTGAAGAAGACGAGATAGTTGGTAGGAAAGTTGTTTCACCAAACCCATTTTTTGATGAGTTATTCTAATTGTGCATTGTTTATATTTTCTTTACCCACTGCAGTTTGGGAATGCACAATTTATTTCAAAGTTGGGTGTAATAATTGAAGTAATATATGGACCTCATTTATTAGGAGTCAAGGAGGCAAGTTAAGACATGTGGTTATAGAAGAAGCACGAGCAGTCATTCTACGATAACCATTCACCCCAGAGGAGATAAGATGTATAGGGACACAAAGCGAATTTTCTATTGGTCGAGGATGAAGAAAAAGTAGCAGAACTTGTTACTAGGTGTTTGGCATGCCAAAAGATAAAAGCAAAGCAAGGGAAGTCCGGAGAGTTATTATTACCGTTGGAAGTAGGAGCATCTATCAATGGACTTTATTGATCGGTTGCCTAGGAGTTAAAAAGGGCAATGAAGCTATTTGGGTTATAATAGACAAGCCCACTGAAAGCGCTCATTTTATTCCCATTAGAAGTAATAAGACTGAAACATCTTTAGTGCAAATTTATATTTATGAGGTGGTTCAACTTCATGGAATCCCGGTTAACATTGTTAGTGATAGGCATTGATTTTCTACTGGCGAATTGGAGGAGTTTGCAATTAGCTTTAGGAACCTCATTGAATCTTAGCACTGCTTACCACCTACAGACCGACGGTTAGATTGAAAGGGTAAACAGGATTTTGGAAGACTTGTTGAGAGCTTGCATCATAGATTTTGGAGGACACACTACACCATATAAGCAATTTTGCAACACCATAGTGCTGCAAATTCGCAACGGGATTAGGCCATTGCAATATTACAACGGCTTTGGTCCGTTGCGAACTCTTTAGCAAGTGCTTTGAGCCGTTGCTATATTAGAATGGATTAGGGCCATTACAAACCATGGTCTTCTATGTACAATAGCACACCCTCAAAACAATACACCCTGTACCCTCCAAATTTTTTTAGCTCCCGCTCCTTCCTAATTTCTTCCGGCAATAGGGCGATTACCCCAAATCCCAAAAAACCCTAGCTCCACGTTCTTTCCACTTCTCTTCATCGCTACCTTCCTCCTCACCATACCAAACCCTAGTGCTGGAATCAAAGTCGCGCCTGTAGTCTTGTGAATTTAGCACAAACTTTAGCCTACAACAAAGCATAATAAGGATATTTAGAAGGTATTTTTCTCATTTAGTCCCTTGTAGTTACTAAAATTTGTGTTTATTTAATTTTGATTTATAATTAAATTTACTGCAACCATTGATTAATAACGGGGTATTTTTTTTATTTGATTTTAAGGTTGAAGCATTTCAAAGTAAGTAGAGTAGAACAATTGAAAAGTATTCATGGCCTATAATAACTAGATCACATCTCATTGCTGATGTTATTACTACCCTTGGTTTCTCTCTCGAGGTTGAATTTCTCGCCAGAATTTTTTAATCATAGTTTTAACTGTTTAGGATTATTATCTTATGAACAAATTAGGATTTGGGTTCTTATATTAAATTTTTAGTCAATACTATATGCCGTGGATCTGAGTATTCCCGTAATTGCTTCAGTGGAAGAATTTTATATCTGAACAAGTATTTCCAACAAGAACATTAATCTATGGCTAATTTAAATAATTTTATTTTTCAATTCTCGCTTAGTTGGAAATGAACTATCTTTCTGTTCGGTATTTATGAGTCGAAATTATTGTAATTGATTCCAAAAAGGGTATAGATAGTAACTTAATACCATGGCAAAAGGTTTCCTTTCGATAATGATGTTTTATGTGCAAGGGAAAGTTTCGTTTCTTCATGGTTGTATAGAATGTAATGACAATTGAAGCAAAGCTCCCTTGTTTGGTACTAACTGTTTTAGGATATAGAGCAACTACTGAGAAGTAAGGCATTTTTTGCAGATTATATTTCCCTATCATTTGTATCTTAATCCAAAGCTTATAGTTTAGCAACAAGAGATCTGCCATCTCATCACCCATGGTATCTTAATACTCACTCATCTTAGTTTTATTTGTGTGTTGTGAATAGACGTAGCCCCAAAACACCCTCTAATAGGGAAGATGGATCGTATAAGTGGGGTGAAACAAACAAAATGCGATCTCCAACAAACCTAGTTCACAATTTTGTCACAACTCCAACAGTTAACTAGAAATACAAAATGTTATTGAAAATAAACGATTTAAGGGAGTTGCAGACAGCTATTACAGTTTACATACATTTGGGAGAGTGAAGGTTTTATTACATCCAGAAAGTTTAGAGGCTAGTTACAAATTTTGGCATTGGTTAGCTTTGATTTTTTGATATCTCAACAGTTAATATTTATAACCTTGGTACAAAAGAAAATCTATAACTAAATAGATTATTCTAATTAAGTTCCAGTCATCAGATTAAGTCACTCACCAATCACAGCCATGGAAGTAAATCAGTCTATAGAGTCCAAACTTTGAAAGTAGCCCAAACTGTCATCTATCATCATCCAGGAAGTAATATATTATGAGTACTTCAAATGTTCATAAATTTTGTTCTTCGGTCTCTAATTTGGGGACCATTTTCAGAGTTGCAAAGCTCAAATCTATATAATTTGTACTATCTTATGATATTCTAAATGTAGAGATATGCAAGAACAATTAGGTATCACGATATAATTTATTCATTTTAGTCGACACAAATGTCTAAAATTTGGTATGATAAATACAAATATAATTTACGTATTATGTATTCCGATTGATCCAATTTTCAGATTTAGGTCCAACCTGTGATTAAATTTTAGTGGAGCTTGTAGTTCAACAATGGAAGACTGGCATCTCACCCCAATTATATTTCCCTGTCATTTTTTGGGTCTTTTCACGTTTACTGCTGCATATCTAACATGGGTGAATATTTTGGACATTCAATCTATGTTCATAGATATCCGATTGACCATTTTGTTTGTTGACATGCTTTATGATACATTACTTATTAGCGTCGAGTTCAAACAATTAATAGGAAAAAATTTAAAAAATAAAATAAAAATCTGCATATTTGTGACTGTAGTAACAGGCTTCAAATATGTCTCTACTAGCAAGAGTTTATATTTCATAATGAGTTGTTTAGCACAAGGTCTAAATTAAATAAATATGCCTTGATATGTTAATATAAAATTCATGGATTCTATTCTTTTTTTAAAATTCTTTCTTAAACTTTGTTTGAAAGGATCCTAAACTCATTTTATTTTTCATTTTCTTCAAGTGTTAAAGGCATCATTTCCTATTTTCTTCCAACCTCAAATTTACATTAATTAACAATGATAAATAAAATTTTGACTGTCTTACAGTCTTGAAGCCTGATCTGTTTAAGAACAATCAAAAAGATTTTGAGCATTAATACTTCTGACCACAAACATTTCTGTGATTTGAAGCTGTAAAAGAAACCACGTTAGAGTGGTTTTGAACTTTCCTCTGCAGTCTTTAATTGCATGTTATTTTCATTGTATTCTTAGCTCCATGTTGGAGATTTTGTGGTCAGCATAGCAGGCTAGCAGCTGGAGCTATATTTCTTTTTAAGCCAGACTGCTTTCTTTGATTCTGTTGAAGCGTTCAGGAATGTATATTCTTATCTCATGAATCTAGGTTTGATACATCACAATATCAAAAGTATAGTAGAAATATTTCTATGTTGTGAAGTCTTTTAGACTTCATATGTTTGATACATCATAATATCAAAAGCATAGTAGAAATACTTCTATATGGTGAAGCCTTTTAGACTTCTAGATTAACCATGCCATTCAAAATTCAGATTTTTATTTTATATTTCAAATGTGGAGTAGTTTTGTCATTTGTATTACAGGATGTGATTATGGTGTAATTATAGATAATAGCTTGGATAGTTTTGTCATTTGACTAACATGTTTAAATCAAATTGAAAATTAGTTTTATTATATATATATATTAGTTGTTATTTTAATATGCACCTGCATAGTAGAAATACTTCTATGTCGTGAATAAACTCAGTGCAATTTAGGATTGCCGTTCAGTTCTACATATCAAGTATAACTGAGTTAATAAACTTAATTCATTTGTGATGAGTTAATAAACTCAGTGCAATTGACTCAATGCAAATGCATCGAGTTAATAAACTTAATTCATTCATTTGAAGTAGACGCAATTGTTGTAGACATTCTCGTTTAGTCTACAAAACCGTGCTTTCAGACTCTACACCATCCGCTGCTAGAAGAACAGGTTATTTTGTTCAAGTATTATATTTATTTGTTATATATATTTATCATATATTTGTGCTTTATTTTGTTTATATGACACAAAGAGTTGGGTTAATTCAGAAGATCAATATTGATTATATTGAATGAATTGTTTGTTTAGTTGTTGAATCATGTGGAAGATAACAGTGACTACATTATACAAGTTTTGGAAATAGTTTGCATTATACAAATTTTGTAAATAGATTACATTATAGAGGTCTATATCTAAACCGAGGCATTCATCGCCTCAGTTTATAACTAAGGCATTCATCGACTGAGGCATTACCTCAGTTTGTACTGATATCAAGTTAAGGTCTACCTCAGTTTGTACCTGAGACATTGCACATTGCCAGTTTGTATCTGACTGAAACAAACTGAGGCATGCTTCAGTTTGTAAGTGAGGCAATGCCTTGGCTTAGCATGCTACTGTTTTGAAACCGACACCGAGGCATGCCTCAATTTTGAAAAATGGAAAACTTAAACGAAGACTTTCCTCAGTCATTGAAAACTAAGTAGGCTCAATATGTCCATTTTTTCCACTGTGTGGGTCACAAGCTCGATGAAGCAAAAAGTGTAATTGATGATATGATTAATAATGGGTTCAGTCCAACAATAGAAATTTACCATGCTTTTAGCATAAATGGTCTAGTATGAATGAAATGATATATATGGGTTTGCTTGTTATATGATTGGCTTTTGACAATTTTGATACTATATTATAATATATAGTCCCACGTGAACAAATGACAATGGGATCTGGTTATAAATGAAAAAGATAATTTAATGGACTGTCCACTAGTGATTTGTATACTATAAATTGTTCATATATGAATCGTCGTAAATAAGTGTAGCAGTGCATTCAAGTTGGACACTTACACTTAGAACATGACAGAGAATCATTATTGAAATTTCTATCTTTTACCCATGTTTAATAGATTATTGGGATGAGATATTGATATGCCTATGCCAGTGATATTGAATTTTCCGAATAAACTTCTTTTTTGATCAGTATACGTATTGATAAATCTGATTTAAGAAGATTCTACGATATTTTTATCTAAATATCGATATGTGAAAATGTTTTAGTCAATATGAATGCATTTTGCCTTCATATTAAAATGGAAGAAAATAAGATGCTAACCGATTTGTGAATTAGACAAAACTGAAGTTCTAAATTTTATGGTCTGAAAATTACAGAAGTAGTTATGTTTCTTGTGCTTGTTCGTATACTTTTTATCCAACTCACGTCATCTTATTTTGTTTGTGCTTGCTACTTTTTACAGGTAACAATTTGCTTCTTTATATGTATCATAGTTGAAGAGTCTCGGTTCCTAATTTTCAAAGATATATGTGGAAGGTTTTCCAGGTTTGATTACTGCAGTAAGCTCTACTGTCCTAAAAGATACCTCTGTTTGTATTGAGTAATGTATACTGTAATATTGAGTATGATAATGTAGTATTGTTGGCAATGATGTAGTATTGTTGGCAATGATGTAGTATTGTTGTTCTAATCATTTTGTTGTTGTTGCCCAAGTATGTAATGTATACTGTAATATTGTTGTTGTTGCTACTAAACTATGTAGTGTATTGTTGTTGAACATTGTAATTAAAAGATTTGTTATGTTTGGTCTTTGTGTTGAATCTATGAAAAATATTTGGTTTATTGATCTTTCTTTTGTGATATTATGTTAAATTTATAAATGTTTGTATTGAGTATGATAATGAATTAACTCTTACTGTAAGAGGGCAGAAAAAAGCAATATATATATATTTAAAAATATTAAAATTAGCAATGGTTTTGAGCCGAAACCAAATTAACAACCCATGTACCACAAGGTTTTGCAATGGCTTTTAGCCGTTGCGAAATTAAATTTAGCAACGGCTCTTAGCCGTTGTAAAATTAACTTTTGCAACGGCTTTGAGGCGTTGCTAAATTTATTTTCGCAACGGCTAAGGGCCGTTGCTAAATTTTTACCACTGCCAATTTTGCAACGGCTCTAAGCCGTTGCGAAACTCGTTTGCAACGGCTCAGAACCGTTGCAAAATGGCATTTCTGGTGTAGTGACATTAGGAGCAACACTTACCTGTAATAGAATTCGCGTACAATAATAGTCACCAAGCGACAATTGGCATGACACCCTTTGAAGCGTAATATGAAAGGCCATGCAAATTGCCAAATTATTGTGAGACCTTAGAAAAGATAGAGTTGATTAGGTAGCGAATAAAGGCTGGGAGGATCGCCACTATGCGTATAAGTGAAGGAAAGAATTGGAGTTTGAGGTAGTGTTCGTTAAAGTTTTCCTTCTTAGCAAGGTCATGAGATTTAGCAAGTCGGGGAAGTTAGCATTAAGGTTTGTTGGGCCTTTCCCAATCTTGGAAAGAATAGAGAAACTTGCATATCGAGTAGAGCTACCAGATAAGCTGGCAAGAATCCATAACGTATTTCACATTTTGCACTTAAGGAAACGCCTTCATAGCACCACCATCATAGTAGAGCCTGATCAGTTAGTAGACATTGAGAAGGAGCTGATAACATCCCCTGCCACTGCACGCATAGTGGAGCACGGAACTAGGAAGCTTTGCAACAACAAAAAATTTGGCTGGTTCGAGTACAATGGGAAGATAATCCAGTAGAAAGCACATGAGAAAATGAAGAGAAGATGATAACTTCTCATCTTGCTTTTCTCTCCAAAAATTAGGTTATGGTTGCATCATGGTAGATAGATTAGATGATAGGTATAACAACCTGTCCTAAAATGAGTCTAAATGCCAACCCAGAAAAGACCTATCGAAACTTAGAACCATCTCAAAGCTGGTTGTTGGTTGGTAAAAAGAAAAATATTGAGCTATTTATCTACACATTCAGAATCTCACAGTGGAAGAATAAAATATAATAATATAACAGTACCCATTTTATCATTAATTTTAAATGTCATTTAAAACTATAACAAAATAACCATAATCATCGTTACATATCTGTGGTACAATATTCCAAACTTACATCAATTTTGTTTCATGAGTACATCAAAAGCTACAGAAAATAATTGGTAAATAAATAGACTACTGCCACAAATCTCATCAAGGTCTCCGCCTTCAGCATCAAGCTTCTTAACTTGTGCTGTAATGAGGAGGGAGTCAGAACGTCATATGTCTGATGAATAAAAATCTCGAGTCTTGCTATATTAGTACTTGGGCAGTATAATTTGAATAGGAATATGCCTTACGTATTCTACCAACATCATAAGTCTTTTCAAATATAAGCCCGAGGGTTTTTCTCAAAAATAAAAGGCTTCCCAAATATAAGCCCATAACCAATTTGCTATCAACCCAATAACCCATATATATTGTCCATATTGTCCTATCAATGTAAGAGATGGTACTCAAGTCACTTAATATCTTTTAATGGAAATTAGGAAAACCTCGACCATTTAATACTTTATTTAAGGCAGGTCCACGTCATTTACTACCTATAATCCCAAGGTTGACTCCTTACTAGTAACTATCTAGCTGACATTGCACAGAATCTTTTCAGCCACTTAATACCCTTTTGAAGCAGGCCCTTTCCCGAGATATCATCTACCATGCCTAACCTATAACCCCGACCATTTATTACTTCCTACATAGTGAAGAGGCGGGCGCTCACACAACCAATTAATACCTTCAATCCCTGAAGCAGGTCCTTCATATTATAACCCGTACCCTATGGTGACATCTCACATTAGTTCGACTATTCGTAGGTACTGGTAGCTAGATTAGCTGGTAGATTTACCCTAAAATATCTGGGACTAATCTCGTGTCACCATAGTTACTTATTATAGACAATGTCTCATATCAACCCCAAAGTCAAACTACTGGTAGCCAGATTAGCTGGGCGGATTTACGTGTGCTTTTGACTGACCATGCATCCCTATAACTTAGTCATAATCTATATACGCTCTACATATATTATCACACATCTTACAGTTTCCATAATCAAGGCCTTATAAGAGATCTTTCTTATTTCCCCTTTAACATTAATTACTTGACTAAAAGGGATTAATAAAATTAATAACCTATTTAACCACGCAATGATATGTTATAATTATACATTAATTATGATAATACACACACACACCTAGTAATTTCTAAGCATGCAAACTAGCGTTTAAATGTCAACTCCTTAAACAATTATACAAGTCTCGTTCCATATTACCGACAATACCCGAAATTCCAATATCCATATCAAAAGTTCCAACCAACAGATTTATATACAATTAATATTTAAACCCAACTTATTACACCAAAATAATGGAATATATTAACACTGGAAACTCATAATTCCAATTTTTACGCTCTATTCAACTCCCTTTTCACATAAATAAATAATGGAATTTATATTTAATTCATGGAAATAAGCAGTGCAAACTACGAATAAAAGTCATACCTTACACACTATTCCTTAATCAAAATCCTTTAACCAAATTCAAAGAAAAAGGATAAGGAGTGGAATAAAAGGTAAATTTATCAAAACTGCAAATCTACACTATTTTCATTATTTTGACATAAACAATTGAGATTCCAACATAGAATTGACATTTCGCATTAAAGAAATTTTGGGGATTTATAATATGATTTTCATAAATCAAAACTCCCCAAGGCATATTCAAACCCAAACTATACTGATCAATTACTAAAATAAAAAAGCTAAGATTTTCACTCATAGTATATCCTTAGCTTTGCCTCCTTTTGACATGCCTTTAACAATCTCTACCAGATCTCTTCTTTTTGATACACACACAGAGCAAGGGATTTGTATATATACGTTAGATTCAAAAAATTAGAGAAGAATTGGTTGGAAAATAAATTGAAAGCAAAATAGATCTATATGATTTCTTACCTGAAACCTAATGAAGTTTTTCTGAATCTTAGAAGAGATGAATTGCCAGAGCTTCGCTAGATTTCCAAAATAATTTGTGAATAAAAGTGAAAAGGCTAGACTCTTATTTATAGTGGTTGGAATGCACTAGAAGCATTAGATTTAGGTTGGTTAAAAATAATAAAAATCTGAACATTCAAAGTGCAAAAACATAGCCACAACTCCACAGTCAACGGTCGACCGTGGCCCTGTGGTCGACCGCTAGTGGTTCACCATGATGTTTGTTTCTTTAATTACCGTTTAACATTATTTTTAACATTTACTTAACCTCCAAGTCTAATCACTGTTAACTTTCAAATTTCAAATATAAGAATTATTGAATTATTTGAATTTGAATTCTATTTAAATTATTTTAAACTTGAAAACTTCAAACATCCATAAATTTTTCGTTTGAGCTCCGTTTTCATAACATTATATATGAAAATTAATCAGAATTTTGCCGTGAACGCAACGGCATAACTTCCATCGTCAAATTTCGACTTTTACAGAATTTCCACTTTTAGCCTTATCTTATTTAATTAATTTATCTATTTTATTTGTTTCTTATTAATTTTTACGGGGTGTTGCATTCTCCCTTCTCAAAAGGATTTCGTCCCCGAAATCTTTTAAGGGACGAACAGCGCAACGCGCAATAAACATCCATGTTGTACAACAGTTATCTATACAGCAATCTACTCAACCAAAGTGCAATGTGATTATGTGTGCAGACATACTATAAGTGAACCCAATCCTAGTATGAGTGTATGATCGTGGTATATAAGTATGTATGCAAACATCCTAAACATGCAAAAAGTGTTCTATATGAGTGCAAAAGTGATAGTAAAAATGTAGCAACCACATTCTACCATCCAATCTAGCAACCACGATGCAACCAAAACCTAATTTTGGAGGGAAAAGTTTGCTAGTGAAAACCTTAGGATGAGAAGTCCTCGTGCTTTCCACCGAATTTTCCCCCATTATTTTCGAACCAGCCTAATTTATTTGTTGCAGGTTTCCTAGTTTCATGCTCCACATTGTTTGTTGTGGCATGAGATGCTATTGGCTCTTAATATTCCCCAATTGATCAGGCTCTACCACTGTGGTAATGCTATGAAGGTATTTTCTCAAGTGAAAAGCATGAAAAACTTCACAGGCTCCTGCCAACTTATCCGGTAGCTCAAAGTGGTAAGCAGGTTTTCCTTATCTTTCTAAAATTGGGAAAGACGCAACAAATCTTTGGTGCCAACTCTCCCGACATTCCAAATCTCACACCTTTCTAAGAGGGAAAACTTTAACAAACGCCATGTCCTCTATTTCAACTCTAACTCTTTTCTTTGCTTGTCCGCATAAGATTTCTGGTGATCTTGTGCGGCCTCATTAGCTGCCTAGTCAATTCTATCCTTTTCGTTTTGGCACGTCAAACACCTAGTGGCAAATTCCACCTCCTTCTTCTTCATCCATGTCCAATAGAAAATTCTCTTCATATTCCTATTCATCTTATCCCCTCCGAGGTGAAGTGTCATCCTTGAATGGTGCCACTTCGCAAGAAAAAATTTATTTTTCCCAAAATCCTAAAAAAATTGGGATTTAAAGCGTCCTTTATTCCTAGTTACTAACCTAATTTCCTCACTACCTTCTAGTCCTGCCTACAGTTTACCACTAGTTAAATGTCTTTATGAATTTTCTTATTTACGTTATTTTCTTAGACACACACACACACACAGATATATATATATATATATATATAGTGGTCTAGTCCCATTCATAAAATCAACACAGCGGTAAAACATGAGCATATCTTATATCATATCATACGCTTTTCCAATAACCTAAGGGAGCCAACTAGTGATAACAATCTCAAAAACTCTAAAAGAAAATTTTGCTGGAAGTTGTCATCTATCTTTAACTGGTGTAAATAAGGTTGTGGTCCTAACACTCCTTACTCAATTAAGATGGACACTTCTAATATGTCATTCCACAATCATCTACCTTCCTTAATTTTCCTTCTTGATTTCTAATAAATGTGGTTCATTCATTAATTCAATTAATATACCCTTAATAATTGATCGTTAATATCAAAGTTGGACCACCTCTAATCAATCCTAATTTAAACCCCTTTAATCTTTTTATTAGTTTCAAAATCCATTTATTATGCCGATTCAATTCTTCCATCCATGTCATATTAAATTCCTTAATCAGTCTCCATTTTTATAAACTCCCATTCATTACAAATTTATTGTTCGTTAAATTTGTAATTAATGTCCATAGAACCTAATCCGTTATTGCTAACTAATACGTATATAGTCCTAAATTACGTTATTTACATATTTCTATGTCTATACATTAAGCGCGGTTATACGTGGGTCTATGTACTGATTTCTAAACTAGACATTCCTTTCCACATTTTAATTTATCAAAGCCATGCTTCTAAAAAGGATTACCGTTATAGTTTTTCCATAAATTAACCAAAGTGAGATCTTTGCTTCGTTTGCAATTACAAGAAATTATTTCTTTTCTTTTTAATGAAACAAACAATATAAGCTATGAAAAAGAATATCCATATCTTGCATATCTCCTTCCTTTTTGGTATATCCCTTCTTAATTCAAACGACACATTTTTATACATATTTGAGAGTTGGATAATTTATGGAATTTACATGGAACTTGCTCCGAATAAATCAAAACATAGAATTTCACATTCCAAGTCAACTAGGGTAACCTAACTTACAATCCAATTATAAATTTAGAATATCTTCACAACTTTGCCAATATTCTATAATTAGATATCTGGGACTGATTCTCAAATCAGGTTGTACATACTATTCCTATTTTATTCATATCTTAAAACCTTTACATTGTCTTATCCAGTTAGTGGACCCTATCTACTCCATAAAAAAATTTGTTTAGTTCTCATCATTCTTAAAACTAAAATTTCAAAATTATAAAATACCTTATCTGAAACCTTTACCTTTAAAAATATAAACTTGGAAACATTCTTTGCCAATTTTCAAAAATTACGTAGTTCCCAAAATGAGTCATGAAATTTTTTCCTATTGCCAACCAACTTTTCCTTTTTAAGGACTTTCTACAATAGACATTTATTTCTTTAAAAGTTGGACTTTTAATTCAAAACTTTTAAAACTCAATTATTAAACCAAACTATTATTGAATAAAAAAAATCAAAAATTGCTTGATTCCATAAAGGGGAAAAATAATTTCCTTTCTCATAAACCTTCTACAACATACAAAATAATTTTCAATAAATTATTTTTATACGAATAAACTATCTTCATTAAATTCGAAATCAGCACTTATTACTCCATGAAATTGCAGTCTATACTTATGAAAAGTTTATTATTTCAAAGATATTTCTACATATAAGACAATTATTTTAGTAGACTTCAAACCGCAATCTATTTACATGCATGCCAAATTTCTAATTTCAAGTTACTATATTACCCTAAAGATATATATTAACATCTATTGCTTTATTACTCAAAATATATTGTCACTTAACTAAATACTTTTTATAACTTTGTTTAAATCTTATTTAAACTCCTACAATCTTTATCAATCCTAATTTTTTTCTCTTTCATCACCATGTTAAATTCAATAATATTTTATTCTTATTTAAACAAATTCTAAATAGAAAAATGAATAAATAAAATTATCATCCTCACATAAATGCTTTTCCTCATAACATTCACAAAATTGTCCCAACTCATTTATTAATCATCATCATTTAATTACTTCCAATTGTAAAAAAAAATTCCAAAACATCTTCTATGACCTTAGACAATGAAAAGTGGAGTAGACAAGGATATCTACTATCCTATTAATTTCTAACTAGATTAATAATCCTATTTTATATAAAGTCCTAATGATATTTCTATCCAAATCTACCAGTATTTTCTCTATTTATTTATATTTCTCCTAACTAATTGGCTCCTACTTCAGCTATTATTCTCCATATTTTCCTTACACGAAAATGTTCCTCGTATCCTAGTTATTCTTATCCTTCTTTTCCCTATTTCTTAATTTAATTTTCATTTCCCTTTATTCCCCTTTTTAGAAAGTTAAAGAAAAAACTTCCAAATTTATGAAATACTATAAAGTCCAGCCTACGCTCCATCTTACATTTATTTATTTCTAAACGAAGAAACCAAAAATTGAAAAAAATTTAACTCAACAAATTTTAAACTAAGAAATTCACAATTGAAACTCCGTTTTTCAACTCTTCAAATCATCAGATATAAAAATTTCTTTTTATAAAATTCATCACCATTTTGTTTTTAAAACGTTCCACCAATTTTAATATTACATCCTCTTTCAACTTTTCACAAAACAATTGGTAGCATATTTCCAAAGCCGACTAAAATCACTTTCTTTCAAAAAGAATTCAACTTATGATACATAAGATATTCATTTAATAATCCTTTGAAACCCTTTCAAAACATTTAAAGGAATTCTTAAAAATAATTATCAAATTTTTCCTCATGGGGTTGACTTTAATTGTTCCTTCTTTTGAACTTTCCTACTCAACCTTTAAAAATCTGGTTATCTTCTTGTAGTGATTAATGTATACCTTTTTATAGATGCTTGTTTCATTCCTTCTTCGCATCTTGCTTCATTCCTTTCTTCCAGCTGTTTGTAACTCATATATTTTTGTCTCCCATCTACTTTTATGTGTTGAGATAGGCCCACTAACCTTCGTCTGTATAATTAAGGCTACATAATTTACAATAATGACAATCATACTACCATATAATACTTTTTTTAGCAAGGCCAGCTGGATTTTGTAGTGGGTCGTCCACTTTTATTACCAATAATCAAAGTTAATACAATAGCCAGGCAGAATGCCCTAACTACTAATAAAAGAAAAATATAAATAAAAGTTAGGCAAAGGTGTCTAAGCCACTACAAATGACCTAAAACTAGTCTTCGTCAGAAGAGGAGGATCCACTTCTTCGTCCGAAGATTCAAGGCCTATCACATGTAGAAAACCCGCAAAAAAGACACAATATTCAAATAATAACCCGAGTAATCCTCGCAATATATAAATTTCCTATCCCAACTAACATCAGCAAGAACAGCCCTGTTCCGAGCACCACGGGCGCCATCAACAGAAAGTACAAGTCCTTTCCCCTTCAACAAAGTAATGTAGGTGCTTGGATTCACCTTCAATCTTACTATAAACGTATGGAAATCATGTCTAATAGGGTCATATCTCATCTCAGATGGCTCATGTATCCACTCTTTCTTAGAGGAATTCCACTCAATAACTTCAACATGGGTAGCACTAGATTCCACAGGATCAACAGTAGCACTAGAAAGAGGGATCATAGGGAAAGCGATATCTATAGCATCAATTATAAGGGAGGAAGAACGAGACACAATCGCAGGAGGAACTTAATCTTCTTCTAGAATTGTTGTGGAAGGAACTTCAGACGGGCTAACAGATTTGTCCAATTCTCAGAATTGCAATTCCTAACCTTTGAAACCCACCTCCGAACAGGGGGACATGGAAGTGGAATCTTGGGCGGAGGAATAGTCAAGGACGAGCTCGGGAGCTAACAAGGGTCAGCATGGTGGCCAAAAGATCGATAAGCAGTATAAATGTCCGGAGCCCAACCATATCTAACACACACTTCCACTACTTGTCCAACAGCAAGTTGAACTCTAATTGAAGAAGGAAGCTACTTTTCAGGGGTAATTTCAATTAGTGCCTTAGCATAAACCAATCTCTCACAGGCCACCGTGAAAGAATCAAAACATTTCAATTCACCAATTGTACATACCAACCAATTCAAGTCTACTAATGGTTGTAAAATAGATGGAATATGCATAAAGTATGCCCAAACAGGAATAAACATTACCTAGCCTTGGCACTTACCACAGAAGGAGACTAATTGGTTATAATTGTTAGGAAATCAATTCTATGGTTTCGATGATAACAACTATACAATGGAAATCAAATATGCATATATATCTATATTTACAGGTAATTGATAAAGTAACATCACCAAAGAGACAAGAACAAGATTCAAAAGAAGTATCAAGAGGCTATAAGTCGTGAGAATCCGAAGAGGAATGATACATGCACATGAAAAGCAACATGCACAAATCCAGACGTCTGAGTGCACTAACCAGACGTCTGATTGAATTCTCTGGTTCGCAAATCAGACATAATCAGACGTCTGGTTAATATACTCAGACGTATGAAAAGCAACCATACGCAAAAAATATATGAGAGCCAGACGTCTGAAACATTTTCCAGACGTCTGATTTTGAACTCGGCTATGTATATTCAAAGTACAACTGTCACAATTGAAAAGACATGTTCGCTCCTCTTCACTACAACTCTTCATCACCATTAGAAGCGACCTTAGAGCACTTACTAACATATGCAACTACACAAAGGATCTCTCTACCGCTATAAATAACACCCGAAATTCAAGAGAAAAGGCTACTTGACATACTTGCGCTTTCTACTCATATACTCTGATATATTCTTGATCTCTAGCAATCTATACTTGTACTCTACTCTTCCAAATATACAGTTCCTCATAGACAACAATCTCTAGATATATATATATATATATATATATATATATATTGGAAGCACTTGCACTATATAGTCAAAATCCGTGTAATAGAGAACACATAGTTGACAAAGAAACTCTGCTATTGTAAACCTGTTCTTCCGGGTGAAGTGAGGGTTATTCGGTAAAAGGAAATTCCGAAGAGGAGCTTCAGGACTGGACGTAGGACGGGAGGTTCGAACCAGTATAAAATCTCTGGTGTGATTATTCTAGTTTACATACTCTAATATTATTACAATATAGTTTAAATTAGTTACATACTTGTCATTTGCATAATCGATCCACCCTACTATAGACTTTCATTTTGTATCAGAGCAAGGTTTGATCAAATTACAGTAACACGTTTTTGAATCATTTTGATATGGCAAGTATTTTTCAAGAAGGACAATCCACAACACGACCCCCACTTTTTAATGGTTCTAACTATGCATACTGGTCAACACGTATGAGAATTTTTATGGAAGCTAATGGTCTAGAAATTTGGTCAGCAACTCAAGATAAATATAAAGCACCTACTACTGCTATGAACACATGGACCGATGCACAAAAGACCTTAGCATCAAATAATGCTAAAGCTATGAACGTTTTATTTTGTTCTCTAGATAAAAATGAATTTTCACGTGTCATGTTATGTACAACTGCATTTGACATTTGGCGTACCTTACAAATCACACACGAAGGTACACCAAAGGTCAAACAAACTAAGATTTCAATTTTGCAAAACAAATTCTTGTCATTTAAAATGAAGCAAAATGAAACTATTGTTGATATGTATTCTAGATTTCAAACTATCCAACATGATCTTATGGCATTAGGAGTTAAATTTACCGATTTTGATTTAGTTTCTCGAATACTCAACTCTTTGACACCAGATTGGAAAGGAAAGTATTAGCTGTTGAAGAAGCTAATGATCTTTCTACTCTCAAAACTGAAGAGTTGATAGGAAATTTAATGTCGTATGAAGCTAATTTGTAGGCACGAAAAGAACTAAATTCGGAAAAGAAGAACATAGCATTTCCAGCAACAAAAAATGATGACTCTGATTTAGATGAAGAAGAGATAGTCTTCATTGCCAAGAATTATAGATAGTCTTCATTGCCAAGAATTATAACAGATTCAAGAAATTTAGAAAGATGACAAAATTCCAAAAAGAAGGGAAGTCCAACGCAATAAACTTATCTCAAATTAAGTGCTATGAATTCGATCAATATGAACATATGAAGAAGGATTGCCCTAAACTCAATAATGATAAAAAGAAGAACAAATTCGAAAAATTCAAGAAGAAGAAGGCTTTCAAAGTAACATTGGAAGACTCGGATTCTTCATCATCTGAAAGTGATAGTGATAGTGATGGAGAACAAGCTAATGTGTGTTTTATGGCAAAAACTGACGAGGTATGTCCGGAATTAGTTATGACGAATTATTAGAACTTAGCATGGAATTAGATGATAAATTTAGACAAATTAAAAATTGAACAAAGAATATATAGCTAAAATAAATATATTAGAACTTGAAGTAGGAATGTTAAAAGATGAAAAATTATTTTAGAAGAAGAACTAGAATTATCTCAAGAAAAAATTAAAAATAATTTGATAGTAAGTAAGGCTATTACTATTGATTTTGAAAACACTAAAATAGTAAAGGATGATCTACTAAAAGAAAAAGTCAACTTGAAAAACAATATTGAAATATTGAAAATTGAAAATTTGGAATTAAAATAAAAATTAGATAAAATTACGAATAATGTGTCAAAATTCAATAAAGGGAAACAAGATTTGGAAAACCTTATCAAAACTTCAAAACCATTAGGCAATAGAAATGGAATAGGATTTAAAAATATTTCTAAACAAAAAGGAAATGATGTAAAAAAAATTTGTATACAAAAACTAAAGGTTTACCTATGTCTAGTATGAATACCAAAACTATGCAAATTTGGATTCCTAAGACAAATAATAATTTGATTAAACAAAAACATATTAATAATTTTTTATAGAATGTAGTCTATAATAAAATTTATATTTATAAAGGTACCAAACCATCGTGGGTATGGCTACCTTCTCCTAACAATTAGGACCCTAACAAAAGTATATGGGTACCAATTAAAACATCTTTTATTTTGCAGGTACCCAAAATAAAACATAAGGAGAAATGGATACTAGATAGCGGATGCCCCAAGCATATGACCGGAAATTCAAAAATGTTATCAAATATAACATACATCGATGGTGGAATGGTAACCTTTGGAGATAATTCAAAAGGATATGTCGTTGGCACTGGAGAAGTCATCAATTATGGTATTTCTAACTCTCCTATTATTACAAATGTTTTATCAGTAGAAAATCTAAAACACAATATACTAACCATTAGTCAATTATGTGACAAAGGATTTCAAATAAATTTCGAAAAAGATAGATGAAATATTTTAGATAATAATAAACAACTTGTATTTGAAGGTTTTAGAAACAAAAATATCTATGTTTTAAACATAAATATAAATAAAAATTCAAATTTATGTTTAACCGCCAAACATAATGATCCATGGTTATGGCATAAACGTTTCTGTCACATCAATGTGAAAAGTATTAATAAATTGGAAAAATATGAGTTAGTTAGAGGTTTACCTAAAATAAATTACAAATTAGAAAATTTATGTGACGATTGTAAAACTGGAAAACTAAAGAAAACCTCTTTTAAATCTAAAAATAATATTTCTACAAAACAACCATTAGAATTATTACATTTAGATTTATTCGGTCCAACACAAATACGATCTATAAATCACAACAAATATGTTTTCGTCACAGTTGATGATTTTTCAAGGTATACATGGACCTTGTTTTTAAAACATAAAAGCGATACTTTTGAAATGTTTAAAATGTTCACTAAAAGAATTAGAACACAAATGGACTTAAAAATTAAAAATATTCGAAGTGATCATGGAGGAGAATTCGAAAACGGACTTTTTACTAATTTTTGCAATAAGAAAGGAATAAGTCATAATTTTTGTTTTCCTCGCACACCTCAACAAAATGGTGTAGTAGAAAGAAAAAATCATACGTTACAAGAATGTGCACGAACATTACTAAATAGTAGTGGTTTACCAAAACACTTTTGGGCGGAAGCCATTGCCATAGCTTGTTACGTATTAAATCGAGTAACCATATGTCCTATGACTAAACAAACTTGTTTTGAAATATTTTTTGGAAGAAAACCTAAAGTATCATACTTTAAAACTTTCGGTTCAAAATGTTTTATATTAAATACAAAAGATAACTTAGGAAAATTTGACCCAAAGGCTGATGAAGGTATCTTTGTTGGATATTCTGATTATAGCAAAGCATATAGAATTTTTAATAAACGAAATAATACTATTGAAGAAAGTTTACATGTTTCATTCGACGAAAATCTATTTAACAATCATACTAATGATGAAGAAGAGACTATTCCGATAACAAATTCAACAAATTCTATTAATAATGAAACAAATGTGCAGAATAACACTTTAATATTATCTCCTAGAATTCTTAAGAATCATCCAAAAGATAATATCATTGGAGATCTTAATTCTAGAGTAACTAGAAATCAACTTAATCAAATAAGCCATGTGGCATTTGTGTCAAATCTTGAACCAAAAAATTTATAAAGAAGCTTCAAATGATAACTTTTGGATAATGGCTATGCAAGAAGAATTGAATCAATTTGAACGTAATAATGTTTGGGAACTAGTTCTAAGACCTGAAGACCAATCGGTTATAGGAACAAAATGGGTATTTAAAAACAAAGCAGACGAGAATGGAAATATTGTTAGAAATAAAGCACGTTTAGTTTCTCAAGGTTATAATCAAGAAGAAGGCATCGACTACGACGAATCTTTTGCACCAGTAGCAAGACTCGAGGCCATACGAACTTTACTCGCTTTTGCAAATCATCACAATTTTAAATTGTTTCAAATGGATGTCAAAAGTGCCTTCTTAAATGGTTATATTAAAGAAAACGTATACGTTGAACAACCTCCTTTATTTACTCATGAAAAATATCCCGATCATGTTTTTAAATTACAAAAAGCTTTATATGGTTTAAAACAAGCTCCTCTAGCTTGGTACGAACGACTTAAAAACCACTTAATTACATCGGGTTTTCAAATAGGTAAAATCGATACAACTTTATTTATTAAACGAGAAGATAACGATATTTTAGTTGTGCAAATTTACGTAGACGATATTATTTCTGGTTCAACTAATGAAAATCTCTGTAATCATTTCTCAAATATTATGACCAATGAATTTGAAATGTCTCACATGGGAGAGTTAAATTTCTTTTTAGGTTTACAAATAAAACAACTTGAAAATGGTATTTTTATTCACCAAGAAAAATATTGTAACGACTTATTACGACGCTTTGGAATGGATAAAATTTCAAGCAAACCAACACCGATGAGTGCTACTGTTCACTTAGAAAAAGATGAAAACGGAAAAGACATTGATGAAAAATTATATCGTAGTATGATTGGTTCTTTACTCTATTTAACGGCTAGCCGACCCGCTATTATGATGAGTGTATGTCTTTGTGCTCGATTTCAAGCAAAACCAAAAGAATCTCATCTAAGAGCTGTTAAGCGTATTTTACGTTATCTATCTAGTACTAGAGATTATGGTTTGTTTTACCCTAAAGGATCATCATTTGAACTAGTTTCATATAGTGATGCGGATTTCGGAGGGTGTAGAACAGATCGTAAGAGTACTAGTGGAACATGTCACTTTATCGGACAATCATTAGTTTCATGGTTTAGCAAAAAGCAAAATTGTGTTTCTTTATCTACTTGCGAAGCCGAATATATCTCAGCAGCTCTAGCATGTGCACAAGTAATATACATGCAACAAACACTTATGGACTTCGGCAAAATTATCAATAAATCTCCAATATATTGTGATAACACAAGTGCAATAAATTTATCAAAAAACCCTGTCAATCACTCACGAACTAAGCATATAGATATACGACATCATTTTTTATGAGACAATGTTGAAAAAGGAATTATCTCATTAGAATACGTAAATACCGAAAATCAAATAGCAGACATCTTTACAAAACCATTAAATGAACAAACTTTTATTAAACTCCGACGTGATTTAGGGATTTGCTCTCTTCATGATCTTATTACTGAATAATTCCTGCTTCATCTAGCCTATATTTAGTCAAGTATTTTTCTATCCACAAATTATAATCAGTAATTCATACACCCTTTGTTTTTTAGATAGTTAGTTTCTCTAAAAATAAATTTTTAACATATATATAAACAGTTATACTTCAAGAAAAAAAAATATATATACACACAATTTATATTTTTCTCAACAAACAAAATATAGTCATGTCTTCTTATAACTCTTATATCTCCATCTCGATGCCTACGCCGTACAGCTCGGTTGATACACCCCCAGCGACTTCCTACACCCACACCAATTCATGAACCGACGCATAGGTGGTCCTCATATCATACGGGATTTACTCCCGATAACAAGAAGACCAAAAGATCTCTGTTTGTATCTCCTAACACAAAAGAGAAAATTGATGAAATTCATCATTATCAGAAACAACAGATAGATCTTCAACGAGAACTATATTTTGAGCAAAAAGTCACAGCACGTCGCCTAAGCTTTTTGGAACAAGTACCGATGAAGTTTTGTTCGTCATGAAAGAAAGATGTCCATGATCCACTCCCAAACCTTGTAGTTCTTTAGATCCCTCATCTTCATATCGTACTCCTTCGGATCCATCACCGAGATGATTTTCTGGCTCTCCAAGAACCCACGAACGTGGTAATATATGGTCTCCACTTAAACCATGGAGGGATAATAATTTAGGAGATCGTACAACTCCATCGCCTTCTAAATAAATTATGTTATTTTATTTTTATTTGTGTGTATCTATGTTTGGTTGTTATTTTATACAAAATAAAACTACATCATTTTATATATAAATTTGAGTATCAACAAATAAGCAAAACCATTAAATTTTAGACTATTTTAAGCCACACTACTTATTTCAGACGTCTGACTATGGTCTTCAGACGTCTGACACAAAGATATACGTCTAAAATCAAGCACTGTGCATATGTCAGACGTCTGATATACCTCCCAGACGTCTGAAATTTTGCTCTGTCTTCTCCAAATAAAAATCAGAGCATTTCAAACGTCTGGAATAAGATCCAGACGTCTGCCATAGTTCTCTGCCTCTCCAATTTTACAATTTCGATAAAACCAGACGTCTACATCAAAAACCAGACGTCTAATTTTATCTGCTGCACTCAAAATAGGGCAAACCAGACGTCTGATTCCCAATCGACCATTTAAATTTGCCCAGATAACATCATTTTTTGCTTTTATCTCAAAAATTATTATAACTTACGATTTTCTTAGAGACGATTTTCTTTCCAAAGCATCATCTTTAAGCAAATCTAATCATAATGCCTCCTCGCACTAAGAATGCCAATATGTCAAAAAGAAAACAAGACCAACCGGCCTCATCTTCAAATCCTCAGGTGTGCTCTGATGAACAGATCGAAAGGTGGATGAATAAAGCACCGCATTCCATCAAAAGGTATGAAGACATCAAAAAGAAAAAACTCCACATAGGTCCATTCTACAATCTCCTTAAATTCCCTATGTATGATCTCGATGAACTATGAGAAAATGCCGGGTTGGAAACCCTAATTTCTTTTACTCCTAATGATGTCCAAATAGACCAATTAGCTATATTTTTATTCTATGCGAATTTAGACAGTACTTCAGTGTGGAACACTGAAAATGAGGATAACTGTAACGACCCATTATTTTGGACTATTCAAATCGACAATAATCCATACATGTCTGACTTGAATAATTCAAAATAACAAATTGTAATAAAATTTGGAGCAAATAAAATCAAATACAGAATCACAGACACAGAATATCAGAATAACTCGCAGCGGAAATTAAAATACCATAGTAGTTCATGAAGCTACTATAACAAAATCTCAAACAAAATACATAATATCAGTCTGAAAAAAAAACATATACAATAGAAATCTCAAATACATAGAAGTTTATAAATACCAGAGCTGAAATAGAACAACTGAAACTGAAAGGGAATAGATAACTAGACAAGCAGAATCTCCAGCGATTCCTAGCTCCAGAAAAGAAATCCAAAGCTAAGCTGTAAATACTCTGGCTGACCCGAGCGTAAAGTAAAACACAAAACACTCGAGTCAGGACATACATACTTATATAATGTAAACCAACTTAAGTGAACTGTAGTAGTAATGCACAATAACTTAAAGGATGCTTGGGATCGCCCATCCTCTAAGGATCAGTTAAACCATAAATTAAATACATCCCGTAGTTAAAATTTCAAAATAGTAATTTATATTTTTGAAATCAAATATCATTTAAAAATTCAATATCATTCAAAGATCCATTTCAAATATCACAATATCATACCCTTTCCAAACTACATTCATTTTATTTAAAATACCATTTCAACACACATTTCAAAATAGTTTATATTTCAACAAATTACTTCATTTTAAATCATAAAATGAAGTTAATATATTTAATAATTAAATTATTAAATTTTCAAATTTTAAATCTTTCAAAGTTCATTTATTCACTTAAACTTATCAAAATAATGAAAATTCACCTTTCGCAGCATTTGGAAAATGCTACATAAAGTTACCTTCAAAACAGTTCAATTTTACAAAAGACAGCATTAAAAATACTGTAATAGGGTTACATTAGTTCAATTAAAACCTTAGTTAAATTCCACCATTATAGCACTTACAAAGTACTATAATACCCCTTTATTAATATTTAGCCATTAGGTTCATTTATATCAACTACAGCATTTACAATTGTTGTAGTATCCTTTACCATAGAAATAATAGCATTTTAGAAATGTAGTTAATTAAAATTCAGGGTTTTTAATACAGTTTCACAAACAATTATATTTTAATATAAATCATTTTTAATTTATAAAATCATAATTTCTCACTTTTAGAACAATCATTTAAATACCCGTATATTCATGATTTTATAAAGTTAAATTTCTATTCAAAAGTCAATATTTAATAATAATTCACATATTAAATTCACACATTAAATTTCAATTATTTATAATTAAATTTTAACTTAACACTTAAGTTAAAATCTCCCATATAACTTATTTTCATTTCATTTACTTACCTTCAAAAATTCACTTTTAAACAAAATTCATAAATTCCAATTTAAGTTATATTTCAAAATTTAACTTAAACATTTATTCATTCAACATTTTAACTTATTCAAAAATCATTAATATATTATAAAATCATCTTAAATCCATTTATATTCAAGATATCCTAAATTTATCACATTTCCTATTAAATTTAAATTCCATTTCATCACCAAATTAGGATTTCCAAAAATACTTACATTTCAAATTTCTAACTTTACTAGTTATTTATTTCACTTATAAATTCTCAGAAAATCAATAATACTTTACAAAAATCATTTTTAATTAAGTTTAAATCAAAATATCAAAATATTTACATTTCTAAAATATTTTAGAAATTTTAGAAAAACATATTTTAACCACGGGTCTGTATATCATTTACTAGACTATGTAAAGTAATACGGATACTACAACATTTCAATCTAAAATTTACAAATGAAAAATCCGAGTTTGATCATTTCAAACCCGCAATCCCAAGTAAGAATGAAATGAAAATCGCTCAGGCCTATCATTTCAGCCTATAACGATTTTCTCCTATTCTAAAGTCCGTTCGGGTATGTATCATTTCAACCCATAGTGATCCTAGTCTACAGGGAACTTGCAATGGTGATAACAGATATAAATAGCAGAATAACATGAAATAACAGTGACATATGATATAACAAGTGTAATAACAGTATGAATATCATGTGATAATAATGTAGCAGTTATAACAGGATGATATAAGTTACAGATTCAAGTGATGTCAGTTTATCAACTATATAAGTACATATTAGTCTGGTGAGATTTACTCACTTGTTAAAAGCTGGAGATTGACACCAAAGCACACGATACTGACGCAACGAAGGCAAGACAACACTACCACGATTTGAGAATGGGGAGCCAAAGCTATATGACTTGATAACAACACAAAACAGGACAAGTATAAATATGATTTCAATACAAATTATCAAAAGAAACAATTTAGAAATGAATGCAAATACGAATCAAATGCTTTTACCATTGCCTCAACCATCACGTGATCAGCCAAAGGGTGGATGTGGTCTGGTTTTGAGCATGGTTTGGATCAGGTATGGTCTGGAAAAGGTGCGGCTACAAGGTGATGAAGGTGATTGGAAGTTACAAGGTGTTGAAGGCAATGGAATACCAAAGGGTTTCAAGGCAAAATGTGGCTTTTGTTGCACCATAGGGTTCGGCCCCTTGCTGATGTGGCTCGGCCATGGTATGTGGTGGTCAGGTGGTGGCTGGAGTGTGGGCCAGAGGTGGTGGAAGGTCAGGTTGTGAAGGCTGAAGGTGGTGGCCGTGGTTGAACATGAAGGTGATGGTGCAAATGGTGATTGGCTAGCATTATTTCAAGATGTTTTACAATAGTTTTTTGTGGGGTTTTGGTCCATGGAAGGCCACGGCCTGATCATGGCAGAGGGGGAGGAGGCTGAGGAAGGTGGTGGAACAGGTCGGAGAGGGTGGTGGTGGAGTGTGGCCGAACAAATGCAAGATGAAGGCAAAGCAAAGTCACTTGAAAATCAATGGAAGAGGTGGAAAAAATATGGAAAGGAAGACATTACCCAAAGTTTTCTTTCAGATCTGAAAGTATGGATGAGAAGGTGTTAGAATACGTGAAAAATGAGGAAATGCAGCTGAGAAAAGAAAAGATATACGGCCAAAAAAAATAAAAGATATATTGATTAAAATGAAACGGTGGAATACAAAAGGACTAGGAATAACAAAAGTCACAAACTCTATATATTTCCATATTTTCTTTTTGTAAGTTTAAATATCTGAAAATACATATAATTTCAGTTAAAATTCAAAAATATAACAGATATACAAAATATAAATAAATAAATATTAATTATATATGATTAAAATAAGAAAATAGTACAAAAATGAAAACTAGTCTAGGAAATTTGAAACTAAACAGAATAAACTTTGGAAGATTAATATGGACTTAGAAAATATTTATAAATAAAGATAATAACATAAAATAAAAATGCATTCACAAAAATAAATAAATAAATTTTAATTAAATATAATTTAAATGAAGAAAATAGCAGAAAAATAGAAACTAGCCTTTTAAAAATAGGAAATAAATGCAATAAATTTTGGAAATTTTTTATTATCACTTTAAAAATATTAAAAGATAGAAATATACATAAAATAACATATTAACACATATTAAAATAAAATATGACAAAGAAAATGTAATTTATATAATTTAAAATAGACAAAATTGTTAAATAAATCAAATTACACTCAAAATTGAAATGTACATAACTTTTACAATTCAAATCCGTTTTCAACGAAACGAAAAGCAGTATTCAAGTTATTAAATCTATTTTCATTATAAAAGATAAATTTTAAGAATTTAAATATTTAAATTTAAGGTTTAAAAATCAAAGTTTGACCAGTTTGACCAGAAATCCCTTTTTTAGGAAAATGTTCAATTTATACCAGTTTGAAATTAAAATTCACGTAATAATCAACTTTTATATTTAAAAATGAAATGTTTGAAATAAAACAAGTTTAAAATAGTTTCAAAATAAAATAAAGTCAAAATTTAAAAATATAGGCCAAAAATCTAGGGTTGTTACACTCTCCCCCACTCAAATCTTTTCGTCCTCGAAAAGGAAGGAATCGGAGAGCAACTAGAAAGAACACTAGGTTGGAAGACATCCGGAAAGAAGGTAGGGAAAAAGTAGCTAGAAGGGAAAACAGGTTGAAAGACAAGGATGAACCATTATTTAAAACATTTTAAAATCTGTAGATGGGAAAATAAATGATCAGGATATCCTTTATATAGTACTTATCAAAATACTTTTATAACTCGATGTCTTAACAAGTTTACTTTCGTTCCTGCAAACTCTGGCCATGCATTGATCAGGCGCAAAGCTAGAATTCTCCAGGTACTTAGTAGACTTGTTTCAACACCCAGGGAAAATACTGGAAAACTTAAAAAAAACAGATATGGAAAGTACAATCCAAACAAAAACAAACAAAACCTTTGTCTAACCATGGATCGCATATACACAAAGGTTACGCCTGGTTCCTCCAGGAAACATCCGTATCCGTAAGCTTTCTCAGCCCTGCGAATTGCACCATGATGACTAGTAGACCGCAGATACACAATGGTTATGTCTGAATCCCCCAGGAAACATCTGTATCCGTAAGCTTTCTCAGCCCTGCGGATTTCGCTACTAACACGACCTACATAGATCACAGGATACACAATGGTTACGCCTGAATCCCCTAGGGAACATCCATACCCCTGCGCCATCCAGCCAGGTGAATTACGCTATGCAGTCGCGCTCGTAAGACCATGGGTAACACCATGGAATTCGATGGACACTCGAGTATCATATCCGGAAAACCAAAAATCAGAGAAATATCGATAGAATGAATCCACAATGTGGCCACAAAGCGGATATCAAGCAGAAGGCACTTTCCATATCTTTACTTCGAAAATATGTATCATATAGTACCTTTTCAAATCACTTTCAAATATCGTACTTATATAAAGTCCATTATATATAAGATTTTATTTTCAAATCAAATACTTTCCAAAATCAATAGTATATCAAATCACACTTATATAGACTTCAATTATATAAGATTTCACTTTTCAAATTGAGTACCTTTTCAAATCCATAGTTTTCGAATCAACAACATACTTATACAAACCAATTTTTTTATATAAGTTCGATAACTCCCAAATCAAGTATTTAGTAATACAAGGTTCTCAAATTTCAATTTGTTTCAATATCAGTTCAGTTTCAAAATCATATACAATTCCACTAAATTATTTCTTCTCAAATTAAATATCTTCAGCTCTAAAGTTTTCAAAATAACAAATTTAGAAAATAAATCCAAATTTCCAAATCAATATAATTTAAGTCAAACAATTTATTTCCAACATCAATGGTTTTCAACTTCATCTTATATTTACATAAAGTCCATCTTATATAAGGATAAAAAAATTCAAAAAATCAATTTCGCTGCATGAAGAGTCATATGGGATTGAACATCTTTGCTTTATAAAAGATTTTTAATTTAGAATAGTTTTGTATATAAAATAGTTTGTAAAATAGTGTGCATATAAAATAGTTTTGAAAAAAAAAATTTGTATATAAAATAGTTTTTTTTGGAAAATGGTTTTAAATAAAATAGTTTTGTATGTAAAATAGAATAAAATAGTTTGTTTAAGAAGAATAAAAGGAAAAATAGTTTTGAAAAATGGTTTTAAATTGATAGTAGTTTTGCATAAAAGAAAAATTCCAATTAAATTACAAAGATATCCAACCCAACAACTTCCAATTTCAGCGTCAAGTATATCAATGATATTAGAATATAAGATGTACATATGTCATCATTTCGCAAAATCACTTTCGATCGCTCGCTCGATCACACAAGTTCGCTTTCGAACTAGTATTGTCCATTCGACTTCCCTAATGCAGATTTCGATATGGTTTCTCGACTAGAAACCATCAGTTTCCTGGCATAGCCATATACTATGATAGAGAATTCTAGAATCAAGCCCAAAATCCATATCAAATATTCGCCATCAAGAATCAAATGAAAAATCCTAACACGAAACGGTGTAATTCACCTCGAACTTGTGTACTCAAACTTGGATCAATTTAATTATGCGAATAAAACAGCATACGTACAACTTATGTATCAATTCCAACTTTTTAATTATATAGTTTCATAAAGATGTTACTAAGTTAAACATTTAAACTAAATTTTATTCAAAATATTTTAAAGACCAAATTCTTCTCAAAACATTTCAAATCTAAATTTCATATTAGAAAAATTCAAAATAGCCTTATTCATTTACTTAACAAAACAGTTTCAACTTATTTAAATCATATTACTACATAATTTAAACATACATACCAAACTTATATACTTTATACTTTTCAAAATTACTTAGCTTTGAAAAGTTAACCTTAATTTGGAAGTGCTCGAACCGTCAAAATAGTTGAAGAAATCATATTTCAATCCAAGAGTTGGAAATCACAATTAAATCAGTAAATCAATTCCAAAAATAGGGTTATATCAAATCAAATCCAAAACTCAAGGACTGAACACCGGCTCATTTCAAATTATTCAAATATATATATATATATATATGTCTTTCGAATATCACATCACACTTCGGAATTTGAAATCAAAATTGGTTTCGCAAATCAATCGCATAGCAAAGCTACCGAAGTGGCCTCTCCCTCACTCAGAAACTCGAAAATCAATGTCGATGATGCATTTATTCATCACCGAAATTATTTTCCAGCGACATAAGTGGGTTCTGGACTTCTATTTTCTTGAAAACTTCTTTTGAAATTTCTTCGAAATCATTTGAAACTCATTAAAATCATTTGAAACATTTCTTATTCGGAAAATACTTTCAAATCGTATTATTTTTAATTCAAATCTTAAACCAATTTCAAAAATGCCGGAGTTCAATCACTCAAATTCAGATTCAAAACCTTCAGTTATAAATTATTTTATATGAAACCATTTCTTATAAAATTTTCACAATTTCAAATCCTTTCGAAACTTCAAATTCTCGTTTTAAAAGGGTATATAATCTTTATCGAAAACATTTCACTTATATATATAAAATATGTTCACCCTTATCAAAATAACAATTTCGATGTATACACAAATTCCAAAATACAATCAACCTCAAAATTTTCAAGGGATGATTGAAGGATGGATTTCAAAGCAAAACAGAGATTCAAATTTAGAGGAACTCTAATCAAATAGAATTCTGATTCAAAGATAAGCTCAAACGAAGATAAGATAACTAAATTACCAAATAGAAGATGGATAGGCCCATATAGATCGCGAGCGACCTTAACAGGGTCAACCGTGACTTCGGGAATCTAATCGATGCGAAAATCAAAGGCAAATCGACCTTCGATTCCCAGCGATAGAATCTAAATATAGCAGAAGATAGAAAACATCGTAAACCGAGGATACAGAAATCTCCGGTGAATCAATGCCAATTATAAGGGAGTTTCACCCTTTTACAAATCATTCAAAGATTGGCGGAATCGCCACCCTATAAAGGTCATTCAAAGTGGAGTTATGGAATGCTTCAAAATCAAAGGAATATAAATAGGGAAGACGGGAATGGATTTCAGAACAAGTGGGAGCGTTCCAAAATTCAAAGGAATCTTATTCGATAAGAATCCAAACCAAGATTAGAGATATATAACCTATATCGATACAGAAGAATTCCCCTTCAAAATTTGGAAAGACTCGAATTCATAACATATGAAAACAGAAGCATAAATATCTTTAGTTGGACAACTTCAGCTAAGCAAAAGATACAACAGAGTTTACTCAAAGCAACCTAACAAACTACTGATTTTGCCATACCCAAAATAGATTCCTATCAACAATGGATCTAGATCAATCAAGAGAGAAGTTCAAAATTTTAGAGGATCCTAATCAAAGAAATTACTAACAAGGTGGATACGTAAGGAATGAAGCTTAAGAAATATTTTACTTTTAAAGCAAGAAAATTTATATCAAATAATCATTGAAAATTCTTTAAAAATCATTTGAAATTCATTTTATACTTCGAAAATACGTTCTCTCACAAAGAAATGATTCTGAGATTGATTTCACTCATTCTAGGGTATTTCTACCCTATCTCTAATGAGTTTTTGCTCCGTAGGCTAAGGTTTGCCTAAAACCAAAGCTCTGATACCAAATGTAACAACCCACTATTTTGGACTATTCAAATCGACAATAATCCACACATGTCTGACTTGAATAATTCAAAATAACAGATTGTAATAAAATTTGGAGCAAATAAAATCAAATACAGAATCACAGACACAGAATATCAGAATAACTCGCAGCGGAAATTAAAATACCATAGTAGTTCATGAAGCTACTATAACAAAATCTCAAACAAAATACATAATATCAGTCTGAAAAAAAAATATACAATAGAAATCTCAAATACATAGAAGTTTATAAATACCAGAGCTGAAATAGAACAACTGAAATTGAAAGGGAATAGATAACTAGACAAGCAGAATCTCCAGCGATTCCTAGCTCCAGAAAAGAAATCCAAAGCTAAGCTGTAAATACTCAGGCTGACCCGAGCGTAAAGTAAAACACAAAACACTCGAGTCAGGACATACATACTTATATAATGTAAACCAACTCAAGTGAACTGTAGTAGTAATGCACAATAACATAAAGGATGCTTGGGATCGCCCATCCTCTAAGGATCAGTTAAACCATAAATTAAATACATCCCGTAGTTAAAATTTCAAAATAGTAATTTATATTTTTGAAATCAAATATCATTTCAAAATTCAATATCATTCAAAGATCCATTTCAAATATCATAATATCATGACCTTTCCAAACTACATTCATTTTATTTAAAATACCATTTCAACACACATTTCAAAATAGTTTATATTTCAACAAATTACTTCATTTTAAATCATAAAATGAAGTTAATATATTTAATAATTAAATTATTAAATTTTCAAAATTTAAATCTTTCAAAGTTCATTTATTCACTTAAACTTATCAAAATAATGAAAATTCACCTTTCGCAGCATTTGGAATATGCTACAGAAAGTTACCTTCAAAACAGTTCAATTTTACAAAAGACAGCATTAAAAATACTGTAATAGGGTTACATTAGTTCAATTAAAACCTTAGTTAAATTCCACCATTATAGCACTTACAAAGTACTATAATACCCCTTTATTAATATTTAGCCATTTGGTTCATTTATATCAACTACGGCATTTACAATTGTTGTAGTATCCTTTACCATAGAAATAATAGCATTTTAGAAATGTAGTTAATTAAAATTCAGGGTTTTTAATACAGTTTCATAAACAATTATATTTTAATATAAATCATTTTTAATTTATAAAATCATAATTTCTCACTTTTAGAATAATCATTTAAATACCCGTATATTCATGATTTTATAAAGTTAAATTTCTATTCAAAAGTAAATATTTAATAATAATTCACATATTAAATTCACACATTAAATTTCAATTCTTTATAATTAAATTTTAACTTAACACTTAAGTTAAAATCTCCCATATAACTTATTTTCATTTCATTTACTTACCTTCAAAAATTCACTTTTAAACAAAATTCATAAATTCCAATTTAAGTTATATTTCAAAATTTAACTTAAACATTTATTCATTCAACATTTTAACTTATTCAAAAATCATTAATATATTATAAAATCATCTTAAATCCATTTATATTCAAGATATCCTAAATTTATCACATTTCCTATTAAATTTAAATTCCATTTCATCACCAAATTAGGATTTCCAAAAATACTTACATTTCAAATTTCTAACTTTACCAGTTATTTATTTCACTTATAAATTCTCAGAAAATCAATAATACTTTACAAAAATCATTTTTAATTAAGTTTAAATCAAAATATCAAAATATTTACATTTCTAAAATATTTTAGAAATTTTAGAAAAACTTATTTTAACCACGGGTCTGTATATCATTTACTAGCCTAGGTAAAGTAATACGGATACTACAACATTTCAATCTAAAATTTACAAATGAAAAATCCGAGTTTGATCATTTCAAACCCGCAATCCCAAGTAAGAATGAAATGAAAATCGCTCAGGCCTATCATTTCAGCCTACAACGATTTTCTCCTATTCTAAAGTCCGTTCGGGTATGTATCATTTCAACCCATAGTGATCCTAGTCTACAGGGAACTTGCAATGGTGATAACAGATATAAATAGCAGAATAACATGAAATAACAGTGACATATGATATAACAAGTGTAATAACAGTATGAATATCATGTGATAATAATGTAGCAGTTATAACAGGATGATATAAGTTACAGATTCAAGTGATGTCAGTTTATCAACTATATAAGTACATATTAGTCTGGTGAGATTTACTCACTTGTTAAAAGCTGGAGATTGACACCAAAGCACACGATACTGACACATCGAAGGCACGACAACACTACCACGATTTGAGAGTGGGGAGCCAAAGCTATATGACTTGATAACAACACAAAACAAGAGAAGTATAAATATGATTTCAATACAAATTATCAAAAGAAACAATTTAGAAATGAATGCAAATACGAATCAAATGCTTTTACCATTGCCTCAACCATCATGTGCTCAGCCAAAGGGTGGATGTGGTCAGGTTTTGAGCATGGTTTGGATCAGGTATGGTCTGGAAAAGGTGCGGCTACAAGGTGATGAAGGTGATTGGAAGTTACAAGGTGTTGAAGGCAATGGAATACCAAAGGGTTTCAAGGCAAAATGTGGCTTTTGTTGCACCATAGGGTTCGGCCCCTTGCTGATGTGGCTCGGCCATGGTATGTGGTGGTCAGGTGGTGGCTGGAGTGTGGGCCAGAGGTGGTGGAAGGTCAGGTTGTGAAGGCTGAAGGTGGTGGCCGTGGTTGAACATGAAGGTGATGGTGCAAATGGTGATTGGCTAGCATTATTTCAAGATGTTTTACAATAGTTTTTTGTGGGGTTTTGGTCCATGGAAGGCCACGGCCTGATCATGGCAGAGGGGGAGGAGGCTGAAGAGGCTGAGGAAGGTGGTGGAACAGGTCGGAGAGGGTGGTGGTGGAGTGTGGCCGAACAAATACAAGATGAAGGCAAAGCAAAGTCACTTGAAAATCAATGGAAGAGGTGGAAAAAATATGGAAAGGAAGACATTACCCAAAGTTTTCTTTCAGATCTGAAAGTATGGATGAGAAGGTGTTAGAATACGTGAAAAATGAGGAAATGCAGCTGAGAAAAGAAAAGATATACGGCCAAAAAAAATAAAAGATGTATTGATTAAAATGAAACGGTGGAATACAAAAGGACTAGGAATAACAAAAGTCACAAACTCTACATATTTCCATATTTTCTTTTTGTAAGTTTAAATATCTGAAAATACATATAATTTCAGTTAAAAATCAAAAATATAACAAATATACAAAATATAAATAAATAAATATTAATTATATATGATTAAAATAAGAAAATAGTACAAAATTGAAAACTAGTCTAGGAAATTTGAAACTAAACAGAATAAACTTTGGAAGATTTATATGGACTTAGAAAATATTTATAAATAAAGATAATAACATAAAATAAAAATGCATTCACAAAAATAAATAAATAAATTTTAATTAAATATAATTTAAATGAAGAAAATAGCAGAAAAATAGAAACTAGCCTTTTAAAAATAGGAAATAAATGCAATAAATTTTGGAAAATTTTTATTATCACTTTAAAAATATTAAAAGACAGCAATATACATAAAATAACATACTAACACATATTAAAATAAAATATGACAAAGAAAATGTAATTTATATAATTTAAAATAGACAAAATTGTTAAATAAATCAAATTGCACTCAAAATTGAAATGTACATAACGTTTACAATTCAAATCCGTTTTCAACGAAACGAAAAGCAATATTCAAGTTATTAAATCTATTTTCATAATAAAAGATAAAATTTAAGAATTTAAATATTTAAATTTAAGCTTTAAAAATCAAAGTTTGACCAGAAATCCCTTTTTTTGGAAAATATTCAATTTATACCAGTTTGAAATTAAAATTCACATAATAATCAACTTTTAGATTTAAAAATGAAATGTTTGAAATAAAACAAGTTTAAAATAGTTTCAAAATAAAATAAAGTCAAATTTTAAAAATATAGGCCAAAAATCTAGTGTTGTTACAATAACTGGCTCTGGTCTAGCGTGTATGGGAACACGATTAGATTAACTCCAGGCATAATAGGCCGAACACTAGGATGCTCTGACACAGGAGAAGATTTATACAACATTTCGGATATGCGCTTCAAGCCACGGAACAATATAACTCATCAAATTTAGGAGGACAAAATGCCAAAATTTGCCTCCAAATTTCTACGTCCAAAAGCTCGACTTCTTACCCGAATGATAATTAACACAATTATTCCATGAATGGGAAGTCATGAGCAAATCACCGAATTAGAGCACAAAGTCCTATATGATCTATTTAGTGGAACAAGAGTAAATTAGGCCAAATTCATCTTCGACGAGCTAAAGCATTTTTGGACTCGATCAAGGCCGTCAATTATTTACCCAACTTATATTATGAGACTTCTTCGTGCACATAATATCCCATCCTACCTATCGACATTCGAAGAAATCTCGCCTAAGTATGCTTCCCCCAAATTCTTCTCTCTGATGCACCTACCCAAAATCCCTCCAGAATTCATGTCCTTCGAAGATTGGACGCACAATCGTCAATCTAGAAGAGTTGAGCCTCCTCCTCAACCACACATTGATCCATCCCAAGAGGAGGAACGACATCGAGAAGCCACTCCTTCTCCTCCCGCACCATTTGATTATCCGGGACAAAATGAAATTATGGAGACTCGAACGGATACAAATCCAAACGAAAGTGTTCGAGATCTCACTCTTCGAAACCAACAAATTCTATCTCAAAATCAAAAGCTTTTGGCTAAGAGAATTGACAACTTCAAAATGTCATTTGCTACACGCCTAGCCACTGTTGAAGAATCCCTTTCCACCGTCTGTCGGTTCTTAAAGAAGTACTACAACGGGTTCGCGGTCTAACACCACCGTCTGAAGATTGGCCAACCCCAGTATCTTCACCTCCCGCAATTCATTCCAAACTCTCTGAGGATGAACCTCTCAAGGAAGCTTTGACATCTCCTACAAAGGCTAGCACTTCTGAAAAAGAAGAACCAAAGGAAGATGATCAAAATAAAGCTTCTCCTAAGGAATCATAGATTTTGGGAATCATAGACTTTAGGTTTTTGGAATATCAAATTTTGTACAAATCTATGTTTGTAATCATACTTCAAGTTTAATGAAATTTTCTTTTTTGACGATTGGCTTCAATTTTATAATTCTTTTTGATAATGCCAAAGGGGGAGAAATATAAGTATAATCAAAATAAGCACATATTCAAGGGGAGATTTATAATCTATATATAAGTACATTGAATAGTTGTCATCATCAAAAAGGGGGAGATTGTTAGGAAATCAATTCTATGGTTTCGATGATAACAACTATACAATGGAAATCAAATATGCATATATATCTATATTTACAGGTAATTGATAAAGTAACATCACCAAAGAGACAAGAACAAGATTCAAAATAAGTATCAAGAGGCTACAAGTCGAGAGAATCCGAAGAGGAATGATACAGGCACAGGAAAAGCAACATGCACAAAACCAGACGTCTGAGTGCACTAACCAGACGTCTGATTGAATTCTCTGGTTTGCAAATCAGACAGAATCAGACATCTGGTTAATATACTCAGACGTCTGAAAAGCAACCATATGCAAAAAAATATGAGAGCCAAACGTCTGAAACATTTTCCAGATGTCTGATTTTGAACTCGGCTATGTATATTCAAAGTACAACTATCACAATTGAAAAGACACGTTCGCTCCTCTTCACTGCAACTCTTCATCACCATTAGAAGCGACCTTAGAGTACTTACTACCAGATGCAACTACACAAAGGATCTCTCTACCGCTATAAATAACATCAGGAATTCAAGAGAAAAAGCTACCTGACTTACTTGCGCTTTCTACTCATATACTCTGATATATTCTTGATCTCTAGCAATCTATACTTGTACTCTACTCTTCCAAATATATAGTTCCTCATAGACAACAATCTCTAGATATATATATATATATATATATATATATTGGAAGCACTTGCACTATATAGTCAAAATCCATGTAATAGAGAACACACAGTTGACAAAGAAACTCTGCTATTGTAAACATGTTCCTCCGGGTGAAGTGAGGGTTATTCGGTAAAAGGAAATTCCGAAGAGGAGCTTCGGGACTGGGCGTAGGACGGGAGGTCCGAACCAGTATAAAATCTCTGGTGTGATTATTCTAGTTTACATACTCTAATATTGTTACAATATAGTTTAAATTAGTTACATACTTGTCATTTGCATAATCGATCCACCCTACTATAAACTTTCAATAATGAATGGTTTCCCATTAATAAAGGATGGTCGGCTTCTAGGACACGCCGACGGTCCTCACTGCTAGAAAATTTAAAGTAATACATAGAGTCAATATAGATTACACGGAGATCCCCATGAAATTTCTATATGCAGCGACAAAGACTTCAAGCATCTTGGATCTTATAATATTTAATTACTATATAATATGTTTATTTGTTATTTCTATAATTGTCCGTAATAAATGATTATTTCGTAACGGACAATTTTAAAGGCGTTTATCTATTCAGTCCAATCTTTACTTGTTATTCCTTCCTCATCTCTCCATAATTACTCTAATAATCTCTTTAATTGGTCCATTTATATCCTTATTAAATTCTTATAACTCCCTATTTATTGCACAATTACTACCTTATTAACTCTGGAGTCACAATCTCTTCCTTCTACATTTCCTAAGATTGTATTATATGTTGAAGTAAGATTTTTCTAGTGTTTTTACGTACATTTAAAAAAGTATATATATTTATATATAGTAGGATTCTTGAAAAAAAAAATTCAAGAATAACAAGTATACCTCTCTTACGTATACCTATCCCCGTTGATCGGGCAAGCTTGCTCTGATACCAAATGTAACAACCCGCCCTTAAATGGGCATAAATTTCGACCTAGAAAAGGCCCAACAAAACTTATAACCATCTCAAAGATGGTTGTTGGTCAGTAAAAAGAACAATACAAAGCTATTTATCTACACATTGAGAATCTCACAATGGAAGGATAAAATATAATAATAACAACAGTACCCATTTTATCATAAATTCAAAATGTCATTTAAAACCATAATAAAATATCCATAACCATCGTTACATATCCATGTTATGATATTCCAAAATTGCATCATTTTTATTTCATGGGTACATCAAAACCTATAGAAAATAGTAGGTACATTAATAGACTACTGCCATAAGTCTCATCAACATCTCCGCCTTCAACATTGTCCTTCTTAACCTATGTTGTAACGAGGAGGGAGTCGGAACAACGTATGTTTGGTGAATAAAAATTTTGAGCCATACTATATTAGAACTTGGGCAGTATAATTTAAATAGGAATATGTCTTACTTATTCTTCCTACATCATAAGTCTTTTCAAATATAAGCCCGAGGGTTTTTATCAAAAAAAGGCTTCCCAAATATATGCCCATAACCAATTTGCTATCAACCTAATAACTCATATCTATCATCCATAATGTCCTATCAATGTAGAAGATAGTGATCAAGTCACTTAATTCCTTTTAATGGGAATTAGGTATACTATGATCATTTTAATACCACCTTATTTAAGGCAGGTCCACGTCATTTACTACCTATAATCCTAAGGTAGACTCCTCACTAGTAACTATCTAGCTGACATTGCATGGAATCTCTTCAGCCACTTAATAATTCATATTGAAACGGACCCTTTTCCGAGATATCCTCTACCGTGCCTAACCCATAACCTTCACCATTTACTACTTCCTACATAGAGAAGAGGCGGGCCCACACACAACCACGTAATACCTTCAATCTTTGAAGCATGTCCTTTATATTATGACCCATACCCCACAGTGACGTCTCACATGAGTCTGACTATTCATAGTACTCGTAGCTAGATTAGTTGGGCATATTTATCCTATAGAATTTAGGACTAACCTCGTGCCATTGTAGTTACTTATTATAGGCGATGTCTTACATCAGCCCTAAAGTCACACTGCTGGTAGGCGGATTAGCTGGGTAGACTTTCGTGTGTTTTTAACTTACCTCGCATCCCTATAACTTAGTCTTAATCTATGTACACTCTACATATGTTATCACACATCTCACCATTTCCATAATCAAGGCCTTATAAGAGATCATTCTTACTATGTCTTCAACATTAATTACTTGCCTAAGGGGGACTAAATAAAATTAATAACCAATTTAACTATGCAATTATATGTTATAATTATATGTTATTTACGAACACACACACACACACAGAGATATATATATATATATATATACACACACACACATACATACATACATATGCCTAGTAATTTCTAAGCATGTGGAATATATGCCTTAAACTAGCATTTAAATGTCAACTCCTTAAGTAATTATATAAATCTCATTCCATAGTACCAACAATACCCAAAATTCCAATGTCCATATCAAAAGTTCCAATCAATAGACTTGTGCACAATTAAAATTTAAACCTAACTTATTACATCAAAATAATGGAATATATTGATACTAAAAACTTACAATTCCAATTTTTACGCTCTATTCAACTCCTTTTTCACATAAAAATAAACAAAGGAATTTCTATTTAATTCATGGAATAAGCGGTGCAAATTATCTCGTACCTTACACGCTATTCTTTAATCAGAATCCTTTAACTAGATTCAAAGAAAAAGAGTAAGGAGTGGAACAGAAGGTAAAATTATCAAAACTGCAAATCTACACTATTTCCATTATTTTGACATAAATAATTAAGATTCCACCATAGAGTTGACATTTCGCATTAAAAGAGTTTTGAGGGTTTATAATATGACGTTTCTCCAAACCAAAACTCCCCAAGGCATATTCAAACCTAAACTATATTAATTAATTACTAAAGTAGAAAAGCTAAGATTTTCACTCATAGTATATCCTTAACTTTGGCTCTCCTTCAACAATACCAATCTCTTCATTTTGATATATATATATATATATATATATTTATATATATATATATATATGTGTGTGTGTGTGTGGTTATACATACACACACATTAAGGGATTTGTATATATACGTTAGATTTAGAAAATTGGAGAAGAATAGGTTGGGAAAATAAATAGAAAATAAAATAGATATATAGGATTTCTTACCTGAAACCCTAATGGAGTTTTTCTGAATCTTAGAAGAGATGAACTGCCAAAGCTTCGCTTGGTTCCCAAAATAATTTGAATAAAAGAAAGGGGGCCAAGCTCTTATTTATAGTGGTTGGAATGCATCAGAACCATCGGATTTAGGTCGGTTAAAAATAATAAAAATTTGGACGTTCAAAGTGCAAAACTCAGTTGCAATTTCATAATCAATGGTTGACCGGTCCTTGAGAGCGGTCGACCGTGACGTTTGTTTTGAGAAGATTTTTGTGCCGTTGTTTTTTATTTATTTTCTTCGTTAATTATCATTTAATGTTATTTTTAACGTTAATCACTGTTAACTTTCAAATTTCCAATTTAAGAATTATTTAATTATTTGAATTTTAATTCTATTTGAATTACTTTAAATCTGAAAACTTCAAACATCCATAGCTTTTTTGGTTGAGCTCTCTTTTCAGAACATTATATATGAAAATTGATCGGAATTTCTCCACAAACGCAACGACATAACTTCCGTAGTCAAATTTTGACTGTTGCAAGATTTCCATTTTAGCCTTATTTTATTTAATTAATTAATCCATTTTATTATTTCTTATTACTTTTTACGGGGTGTTACAGTAGGGAATAGTTTCCACACTTTTTACTCACATTTTACATTTATGTAGAACTTTTTACATGTTTAGAACGCTTGCATACATACTTATATGTTATGACTTTGCATACACGATAGGATTGACCACATATATTATGTTTGCATACATAATCATATTGCACTTTTGGTTGAGTGGATGGTTGTGTAGATAACTTGGTTGTATAACATGGATGTTTTAGTGCGTGTAACACTGTCTATCCCTTAGGGATTTTGGCGTCGAAATCCTTTTTAAGGAGGGAAGAATGTAACACCCCATAAAAATTGATAAGAAATTAGTTAATAAATCAATTAATAATAAAGCTAAAAATGAAAATTTTGAAGATGTCCTAATTTGGCCACAAAAGTTGTATTGTTGCGTTCATGGCGATTTTCTGATCAATTTCCATATATAAAGTTTTGATATCGAAGCTCAAATAGAAAATTATTGACGTATAAAGTTTACTAATTTTAAATAATTCAAATGGACAAATTCAAAACGTAAATAATATTAAAATTAGAAATTCAAAAATTAATTGTAATTAGATACTTGGGATTTAAGCAAATGTTAAAAGAAAACATTAATGTTAAATATTAATTAAGAAATTAATTAAAAATAAAATGGCAAAAATAAAAAAGACCCAAATATATGCTACCAGTCGACCACCTTCCTTGGCTGGTCGACTGCCCGGGGAAGGGCGGTCGATCGGTATAGTGGTGGCAGCTAGGGTTATTTCAGGCCAAGAACGAGCTGGATTTTATTATTTTAAACCAACTAAAATCCGACAATTCTAGTGACTTCTAACCACTATAAATAAGACCCTAGGCCCCTCACTTTTGTTTTAAATTATTTAGGAACGTAAACAGTGCTCTATCAGTTTCTTTCTTCTACACGATTTAGAAATTTCTTATGGTCTTCATATAAGGGATTTTATAAATTTAGATTCAATTTCTAATTCTACTCTTCTCTAATCCTTGAAATTATGAGTCTAATCAATATCCAATTATTGTATATTTAAAAAGAAAGTGATATGAAAAATGACTAAAAAGCAAGCGTATTCAAATCCAAAGGAGAAAGCTGTGAATTATCAGTGAGTGGAACTCTTAGTTTTTCTCATTATTGTAATTGTATAGTATAAATTGGATTTGATATATGCCTTTGAGAATTTTGGTTCACGAAACTTCAAATCTAAACCCCTAAAACCCCCCAAAGTGCAATTCTTATGTTTTAAAATCTCAATTATTCTATATTAAAATAGCAGAATTTGTGTAGTTATTGCAATTTTGATATTTTATATTCTATTCCACTTATTATTTTTTCTCTTTTGATATGGTTGAGGGTTCTAAAGTTAGGAAATGTTGTGTAAAATATGGATTCTCCTATTCGTAGTTTGTATTGCCTATTTTCGTAATTTAAATATAAATCTCTTTTCCATTTTATATATGGAAGTTGAATAGAGTGCAAAAGGATTGAATTGTAAATTCTATTGATATTAATCATACTATTTTAGTATAAACAAGTTTGGTAATTTGTATTTTATGGTATGTAATTAGGCTTGTATAAATGGAAGCTTTGACACTTAACGATTAGTATATGGTGTTATCTTCACATGCCTAGAAATATTTTAGTTACATATTTATAAATTTATATTACCGTATGAATACGTATTAATTGCATAATAAATAAATTAGTAATTAGAATTAAAACCTCATAGAATGGAAGCTAATTATGATTATGATTAGTGGCGGAATAAATGATCTTTCTTCACAGCCTTAGTAAAATGCGGTGAGGTGTGTGATAATATGATTAGGTGAATGTAAATTATGACTAAGTTATAGGGATGCAAGGTTAGTCAAAAGCACATGGAATTCTGCCAACAATTCTGGCTACCGATAGTGTGGCTTTAGAACGGACGTGAGACATCGCCTATAATGAGTACCCATAGAGGGTGCGATATTAGTCCTAATTCTGTAAGGTAAGTCTGCCCAGTTAATCTGGCTACTAATGCCTATGAATAGTCGGACTAATGTAAGACGTCACAATTTAGGTTATGGGTCATAATGCATAGGACCTGCTTTGGGGATTGGGGTAGTAAGTGGCCATTGTAAGGTCTGCCTCCTCTCTAATTAAGAAGCACTAAATGGTCGGGGATAGTGTTTAGGAACGGTGATGGAAATCTTGGAAAGGGTCCGCTTTGGGTTTGAGGTATTAAGTGCTATTGTGGGGTCTGCCTCTTCCAAAAAGAAGTATTACGTAGCCTGATGAGATTTCATGCGATGTTAGCTAGATTGTACTAGAGAGGGATCCAACTTGGGTTAGGTATGAAGTGATGGGGACATGCCTAAGACATAGGTATTATATGGTCAGAGTCTGCCTAATTCCCATTGAAAAGGTATTAAGTGGTCTGGGTGCTTTCTCTCACATTGTTAGGACATTTACAATAGTAGATGTATGGGACTGGGAATGACTTTGGGCCTACAGTTGTAAGTAAGTTATAGAGATTGGTTAGAAAAGGGTAAGTTACAGGATTGGACTGGGAAAGCCTTCAGGCTTACAATTGAAGGTATGTATAAGGAACATAGTTAGGATACATAAGACGTATTCTTATTTAAATTATACTGCCCAATTAGTTTTATGGAAAGACTAGCGGGAATCAAAATCAAATATTTAAAGTGTGATGCCGAAGGCGTCGACCTATCGGCTAGGCGCTGCGGTCGGTGGTTGAACGCCAACCGCGGTGCCGTAGGGTGGCGAAAAATCGACGAACTAGCAAGGTGCATGGTTTAACACCACTCTAAGGCACTATGGTCGATGTTCAACTACCGACCATGATGCCCATAGTTGAATGATCGGCGCCCTTAGCACTACACTATGTACTTCAGATACATTATTAAAAATTAGAATTTTTGAGAAAATCATAGTGAATTTGTTGGGACAAATACGCTAACATATCTAAATTGATTTTCATTGAATCCTAGCATTCAAAAACAATTCTACAGATTAAACTTAACCATGGTGGAAAATCTTCAATCAAAGAATTCTTTTTCTTCCCTTAGAAAATTATATTCTCAATAGGCCTTCTGATGACAACTCTATTTCTCACATCATATCGAAAAATAACCAAAGCATCATCGACAAAGAGAAACTCAATTGGTTATCAATAAGAAATGAAGAAGGATGAACCAAGTTCGATCCCGTCAAGAAAATAAAGAAAACATATTATCTAAAGATACCAAAACACCATCTGAAGCAAGAATTGCAAAATTCATGAAGAATTCGTATGGAACGAGTAGCAAGAATGCATATATCAATCTGAATAAAAATAGAAAACCCACCCAATATATCCTTCAATGGAGTGCAATGAACAATATCATGAAAGGATGTTATATATGACCTATAAAATGAAAAAGAGTTCAATATTGATTTTATTCTGTGTTTGTTGATCGATAGCAAAAAGTTTGCAATCATTAAAGAGATTATCTACCAAAGAGTGGAAAGTGAACAAAATAATACAATTCGTGCCTATGTTTAAGGAACTAGATCATAATTTCTACATTTCAATTCATTTATTTCAAGAAATGGAAATCCCAGTGGTGAGGTTACAAAAAAATTCAAAGGAGGCTTTTTCCTCATTGAATTTAAAGATCGATCAAATCACTCAAGAATACTCAAAGATGGTTCATATTTTTTCGATGGAAGAATCATCATCATGAAACTTATCAAATTCGATAGGTATATTTTAACAACACAACCCGTACGGGTAAGATTTTTTTGATAGTAAGAGTGGTAATTCAAGTAGAGCACACCATATGGGTAAGATTACCCAATGTCAATTCAAAAATACGAGATCAAGAGGCATTTAGTGTCATGGCCAATAACATAGGTAAATCGCTAAAACTAGTTGCATCTACTATTATGAAGATGAGATTAAATTATGCTTGGATTCTTGTAGAAATATCTATAGATTTCGAGCTCCTAATATTTCGAGCTCCTAAAAAGAAATCAACAATTATACAACATAGAAGTAACTTAACAAAAGGTGGAATATGAATGGCTTCCACCAAAATGAGAGACATGTAATGCTTTGGCCACACCAATGAAAAATGCTACACAAAATAAGGTGTGATTCTAAAAACATCTTCTCAAGAAAATGTTCAAAAAGACATCTGTCTTGATACAAGTCAGGCTATCTGTAACATCCCCCTACTTGGAGGCCCAAAACTAACGGCTACGGATGCAGCAGCCATCCATAGTTATTAATCCTCGGCGATCAAATATGGCAAAGTTAGGTTCATTAATACAGAAACACATGAATATGGAAAAATTCTAAACTTAAAAAAAATCACATTTCATCTCAAAATATTTCCAATTCATTATACAATCCCATATTCGCAAATCACGTTCAGAGAAAATATATTTATTACAACATACGCCCAAGAGCGACATATGAAGATGCCCCCTTGGATGATCAGAGTATATACATGCAATATAACAACTTTGTCATTACAAACAACACATCGGAATCAAAAGAAAAGAGAACTCTAAATAGCCATCATGTGTAACGACCCGTAATTTTCGATAATTAAAATTTGTTAATCTAATAAAGTTTTGTGATTTAATGTTGGGAGAAATAAAAATTTATGATTTAATAAAAAGAATATAATTGGAATGAAATGTAATATTATTAAATTAAGGTAATTAATAACTGCTTTAAATGTAATTCTAATTAATTGAAATGATTAAAAAGTTATAATTGGTTATATATTGTAGATTAATTATAATAATGTGTGTATTAATTGATAATAGGATTGAAAGAGTAGTTGATAATTTAAAGGTTGTATTAATTAATGAAATAATGTGTAATAAAAGGTAGTTGGATAGAATTAGTATTGTGTAAGTTGTTATAACATTTGTTTGTGAATAATAAACTTACAAATGTTATTGAATGTAGAAATGGTATCAATTGTTATTTGTTGCCAATTTATTTAATCAATTACAAATAAATGTTACATTAATGTGAGTTAAGACAATAACTGCAATTTGTGAATGTCGTAAAATGTATAGAAATGTTAATTTTATTCACAAGGCAATAACCAATTTAATAAAAGAATGAAACCAAGATAAATTAATTTATTGGGATTTTAAATTCCATGTAATGTGAAAATCAACAAAAATTCAATATAATTGGAATATTGCAATTAATATGGTAAAAGACGAAAATGGTAGATTTTGATGTAATAAGATATAAACCAATGTTAAATATGTCCATAAGATAATGATGGGTTGAATAATAAGAATGAAATCAAAATTTGATCAATTTATTGGAAATTAAATTATAATTAATTGGATTTAATTAAGTTGAAATTGAACACTGTAATTAGGAAAATAATTAACATTGATTTGATATGTAAATTTGTTTTAAACGGTTGTAATTGTCCAAGTGATCAAAAATGACGAAAATTTCTTGTTATTAAATTTGAAATTGAAAAGTGATTTAGTTAATTTAATAATAATTTTTTTAATTAACGTGAAAATAACCATTTTGGAAACTGTCTCAGATTTCGACGAAACCAGTTTCATCAGATCCGTAACAGTGAATTATTGTAAGGTTTCAAGTTTCGTCGTGTCTTGATCATCTTTGTCTGATCGTCGAATCAAAGGTACTGGGTTGTGGAGATTCGCGAGTGGAGTTCATCGGTGTAGGTTGTTCGTCGTATCAACGGTTGGATCTTCATCAATAATTCAATTAGGGTTTTGAAATTAGGTGGCGGCGGTTGAAATTTCGAGCATCGGTGGTGGTGGTCGTCGTCGCGGGTGCTCGCGTAGGCACAAGGAAGGCCGGCGCTTCGTTTGGGTGGCGCCTGCGTGGCCGCGACGTGCTAGTGGCAGCGTGCGATATCGGGTTGAACGAACGAAGGAGGGGCGGTCTCGTGTAGGGTTTCGAACGGCCCGGAAGAGAGAACGAGGGTGACAAGTAAGGTGACGTGGCATTTTTTTAATCTCTTTTGTTTTTTTATTTTTAATTTAAAATTTATTCGTTCTAACTATAATAACTTTTACATATGAATTCGAATGCACGCACAGTTTGCTCCGCAGCGATCGTATTGAAATTTCGGACACTATGAAACTAGTTTGGACGAATTCTGAGATTGTTGAATTTTGGGCCTTATTTTGGATTTCAAATCGATTTGAAATCAAAGGTGAGTGTTACACAACTACTAAATTTTCTTATGTTAGTTAAATTAAATTTATGATATGACTAGAAATTAACTGATTGATGTTTGGTATGTTTAAATTGTCATTCTAGTTAAATTTGACTTTTATTGCATTTAATCATCGTTTAATTTAATATTGAATCAAATTGTCAATTTGATACCTGTTATTGATAACTAGTTATCTATTGATGTTAATTGGTTGATTTGGATGATGGTTGTGATGGATGTTTGATTGTTGATATTGGATGACTGGATGTTGTATTTTATATGGTTATAACACTACAAGTTCCCTATGGGTTGAAATGATACATACTCGAACAATCTATAGATTAGGAAAAAATCGTTATGGGTTGAAATGATAGACTCGAGCGATTTCATAGATTTTATTTAATTCGGGATTGCAGTTTGAAATGATATATAACCGTAAAATTTTAAATTGCGGATTGAAATGATAAATATCTGTATCACTTGACCCTAGGGTAGAAAATTATATACGGACACCGGATTGGTTAAATTAAATGATTTTTGAATCTTTAAATTTTGAATTCAGTTAACTCGTATTTTGAAATTGAAATTTGATTTATATAAACTGAATTATTTTCGAAAGTCCAAGCGTAAATGTTGAAATTGGAATTGATTTAATGAATTGTTCAAAGGATTTAAATTTGAATTTCAAAGTTGAGGTGTCAAAATAAATGAATTTATCGAAATTGAGTTATTGAAATGTTGGATATAACTTTGAAATCTATTTTAAACTAATTAATTTTTTTTAATTTTTTTTAAATCTATTTAATGTAATTTAAACCTATTTAATCTATTTTAAATCTATTTTAAATCTATTTAATATAATTTAAATCTATTTAACCTATTTTAAATCTATTTAATATAAATTAAATCTAATTAATCTATTTTAAATCTATTTATATCATTTTTAAATCTAATTTAAATCTAATTTAAATCTATTTAAACTATTTTTATTATTTAAACTATTTTAATCTATTGTAAACTATTTTAAAACATTTAAGCTATTTTAGAGTATTTTAACTACTTTAAACTATTTTAAAACTATTAAAACTATTTATGAATATCTCAACTATTTTCTAAAATTTCAGACTGTGTAAAGTTGAAGTATTTATATTTAAATCTTCGATGATGATACAACCTAAGTTGGAATTTGAAATTGATACCTTTTTGTGAAATGACCTATTTGAGCAAATATGATGATTTTGGAATGAGGATTTAATTAACCTATCTTATCGATAATTTCATAAGTGAATATGATTTTTGAAAGTGAATATGATTTTGAAGTGAATATGGTTTTGGAAGTGAATATGATTTCGAAAGTGATATGGTTTGAAAATCGAATATGATATTTTGACATTAATTACGAATTGACTTTTGAAATGTAAAAGAACCATCCGGTGTGAAATAAGCGGTTGGTTGTTAAAGAGACCGGGATCGGGTATTGTCATACTCTTTGCCAATCCCAAAAACCACTTTAACAACCGTGTACGTGGTGGAATTCCAGAAATGAAGTAGGATGGTTTGGCAAACGATTCTAAATGAGGTATTTACGTGACCCTGACTCCCGTGAGTCAGCTTGATGTGGCTAAAACAGGAGCCATGCTGGGCCAAGTGAGGTCATTCCTCCTACCGGGCACATTTCTTCGATACCATTCTATTACTTTGTGATTGATTTGGTGGCCACCCCTTGATTTTGATTTGGGAGTGTGTTCCAAGGTGGGTGGTAGTAGCTGCTATGCGTTACCACCACTCCGGATCTGCAAAACGGTAGAATCCTACCATGGGCATTGCCTTGCGTGCCTTGTCGTATGCCTTATCGCGTCTTCTACGAGTTTGTTTTGTACCATACCTATGGAGTGCCCTCTAGGTAAACCTCACGGAGGAGCGTACGGTACTGTATAGACTATGGGAATATATAAAATATGTTAAGTGGGATATGAGTAAAGCCTTAACGCTATTTTAATACTTTACTTTACTGTACACATATTATAATAGCGTATTGTACTACATAGTAGATAGTTTAACGGATCCTTAGGAGATGTAAATCCCGAACATCTCTTAAGTTATTTCACTCACGTTAGACACTAGATAGGAAATGTCAAACCCCGTAAACATCTCTGACGCCGTTATACCCATATTTATTTACTGTCAATTTAACTTACATAAGATCTTTTAGTTCTGACTCGAGTATTTTGTCTTTACAATTCGCTCGGGTCAGTCTGAGATTTTCAGTTTATCGAAGACTACTTTCTGGAGGATGAAGACGAAGATTTTGTACGATTATTTAGTATTATATTTACTCCACTGCATCATGTTGTTCCGCTGCATTTATTTATTATTTGTCCTTGTTTTATGTAACTCTGATCTGTATTATAAAGATTTAATCAATGCTATTTGTAAACAGCTTCGTGAACTGTTTATTTGATTATTATATTTTGTCATTCCGCTGCAAGATTCTGTATTTTTTTTTCTTTCTCTGCTTTTTCTTATTTACCCCATAACAATCTGCCCTTTTGAATGGTTTGAGTCTGACGTGTGTGGTTTATCGTCGATTTAAACCATCTAAAATGGCAGGTCATTACATCATGCCTCCTGCACGTCTCCGGAAGCTTATTCGTCATAAGAGGTACATGAAAACCTCAACTCTCAAACTACTCAAAATCATTTGAGTACCCGAGACTTTAAGGGAAAAACATAAACTTCGAGTCCAACATAAAGCCTGGTATGAATAATAATCTACCATCTTAAATCATTTAAATATCTAGTGAGACCACACCGCTTAACGGAACGGGTTTTCCCCTCACTAGTATCTCAAAACCTTTATAAAACCATATACTATGCTCCTGCATCCACAATGGTTAAATCAATTCAAAACAGTATAATATAATGATATGAAAAACAAATGAATCAATTCTGGATTATCCATCCCCATTCATTTTAGGCTATCCATCTCAATTATAATTTCTAGGATACTATTAACCTATTAGTTTTCATGGGCTGACTAATAACCGGTTAAACATTTAAGGACTCCCTGTCCAATCACATAGTTTTCATGGGATCACTATGAACCTATTGGTAACTCCAATATCTTACCTTATCCTAGTTTTCATGGGTTGGCTAGGAACCTATTGGTAACTCCAATATCCTTTCTTCTTACCCTAGTTTTCTTGGCTGACTAAGAACCTATTGACATATATCAATATTTCAATCCGGATATAGTTTTCATGGGCTTACTATGAACCCGTCTTTCTGACATCTTCCTTTATAAATAGTTTTCATGGGCTAACTATGAACCTGTCTTTCTGACATCTTTCTTTATACATAGTTTTCATGGGCTAACTATCTATTAGCCCCTACCAATATCTTTTCCTATACACAGTTTTCATGGGCTTACTGCGAACCTATTGGCCCCTGCCAATATCTTTCTTTTATATTTTAGCATCCTATATTCTAGTCTTCCTGACCTCTTGGATGCAATTCTACTCATTCAGGAGTTCTAATCAATTTATATTCACTACTGGGTTAACCTAATTAGTTCTTCTACCCTTTATCCCCAAAATGCAGTTATGGGTCCGTTATAAAGGAATATATTCATATTTGAAGAAGCAACATAACAATATAGTAATACCACTCTTGTGGGTTTAATATAAAACATGGTTAATCCCTTTAACCTATTACTTTATCAAAGATAACTTCTTCTTAAAATCCATTATAAAAACTCCTTTAGTATAGCCATGGGTTTTTCCTTTTAAAAATAGAGTTTGGGTTATAAAACCTTTCGATACCTTCGAAACCTAGCTTTCGACTTCATAGGATGACCTCCTTCGAAAGCCTTAAAAATCTATTTTCAAAATATTAGGCTCCTGCCTTTTAATAATTTAAAATCTACCTTTCAAAATCTTTCGACTTTAGTAAGTATTAATATTTAACCTTTAGAAGCTTAGCTTCGAAACCAGTTGAAAGTAACCTTTCGACACCAATGGATGTAACCCTCCGAAATCATTAGAAGTCCCCCTTTCGAAAGCATTGGGTTTATACTTAAAACATTATTTGGGTCAAAGTGAATATAGGCGATAGCATATCTTTCGAAACCATCCTTTATCATATAAAATATTAGAGAAAACTTGATGGTGTCGGCACCATCTCTTTCGAAAGCATTTAACATCTGGGTAAAATATTAGAAGGTTGGCATCGAAACCCCTTTCGAAACTGTAACGACCCAATTTTTTCAGTCGTTCGAATTTAGAATATTTAATTGATTTTAAGTATTGAAAAGTGAATTTTATAAGTTAAATCAGTTAAATAATTGAATCTAGAATCTAATGTGATTAAAAATGATTTCTAAAGTTGAATTAAATTCTATTTGAATTTAGATGGAGTTACAGAACTTTTAAAATTGAATTAAAAGTGAATAAACAGAAATTGGAAATTTATCGATTTAATTAACATGTAAAAATAGTTATTTTTGACACTGTCTCCGATTTCGATGAAACCAGTTTCATTAGATCCAAATAGTATATTATTGTAGGATTCCAAATTTCGTGTCGATTGGACTTACGGTTTGATCATAAGAATTAAAAACGCCTAGAAATTTATTAAGGGAATTTAATTAAAATAATTCGATTTGAAAACCTATCTTCCAAATATGATGGAATTAGCCTCCGATGCATATTCCATTGTGTTCGGAATAGGGGTAAAACATTATTAACGCCAGGCGGCACGCCTCGATTGGAGTTCGGAATTATTTTGAGTGAATAGTGTTTTAAGATTGCCTATAAACAGAGGTCCCATACCCTTCATCTAAAACCCTAACTCTATTTCTTAATCACTAGCCACCACTTTACAAACCAACGACCGAAAATCATCCATATTTCTCCTTAAATTACTCATCAGTCACTCAATGGATCGTCGTAGCATGTGAAGCAAATTCGTAGAGCTAGATGAGCTTTACAGAATGTACGGTGGAGATTGGATAATTCATCAGGGATCGGCGTCCAGGGGTCCGCATTCAGTGGGTTGTTCAGGGTCGATTACGCATCGTTGGCGAGGCTAGAGGGGACCGTAATGGGGCTGGGGGTCGAGCTAGGCAAGGCGCGTGCATTTATGGGGTTGGATCGTTCTTTGGTTGGACGAGGAGGCAGGGACATAGGAGAAGACGTTGGTCGATGATGGGTTGAGTTATTTCGATGCCTGGAAGTGATAAAGCATGATTAAGTTATGCGTGTATATTTGACTTAATGACAGTAATTCAAATTTTTAATTATATTATTAAATTGTAAAATCTTATAAACATCACAACTTCTCCATACGAGGTCCAAATCGAACGGAACAAGCGGTGTTGGATTCGTATTAACGAGCACTACATTTTAGAGCTGGTTTGGACTGATTTGGAGCTCGCAAGAATTTTGGTTAAAATTAAACGTTAGTTTAATTTCAATCGAAATAAAACGCTACAACGACGACTGAAAGCAAAGTGAGTAAAACTCACTCTCTCTAGCCCGCTTATATTTTTATATAAGTGGGAATAAATTTATTTTATGATGGTTGTTGATTGTTTGGATGTTATACTATATTATTAGTAGTTGGATATATTACTGCCTATTGGAGCAGATGAGACTCTATACGTTTCCATGTATGAGCAGATGACCCTTTGTACGCGCATCAGCCTCGAAGCAGACATTGTACATATTTTCTCATATGTATATTTGTTGTAGGTTACAGGTTGGAGGGATCCAACTGGATTCCTCACCATTGTTGATGTTTATTTACACATATTGTTATATACGTTGTATTATGTGATATTTGACGAGATGGATACCATGTTTGCTATTATTGATGTGAATCCCCATATTTAGGGCTTTTGCAATATTGGGCCATATTTTTGGAAATTTAAAATATAGAAATGATGATTTCAATTTAAAAAGGATTTCAAAGTAATTTTGAAAATATATACGTTTTAATAATTTTTGAATGATTAAAGAAATGGATTTATTTTAAACAAATAAAAAGTCATAATTTTTATGTTATAGAACTATACTTAAATAGGATTTTTGAAATATGAAGTTAACTATTTTGTAAAATAAGTTAAATTAAGAATTTTGAACTTATTAGAAATGATTTATATATAAGATTTATAAAATCGATATTTTATAAATAAAAGTATGGTATTGTAAACGAGTTTTATAAGTGTTAAACTAAAGTTATAAATGAAATATTATAAGTAAATAAGATTTATAAAGTAAGGAAGTTATAAAAGGAATGTTATTAATAAAGAGATTTAATGAAATGGATTTTTATAAATAGTGTTTTATAAATATTAGAAATGGATTTATAATCAAATTTGTAAATGGATTTGCAATTTAAATTTAGAAATGAATTTATAATGGACTTTATAAATAATAAGATTAGAAAAGAATGAATGTGTAAATAAAGGGATTTATAAGTAAATAAGCTTATAATGGGATTTTGATATATAAATGAGATAAACGGGAAATTGGTTAATAAAGGAATTTTATAAATGGAAGTTTTTATAAAACAGAAATGTGAATTATAAACATTGTTTTATAAATGTGAAATCAATTTAATTTGATAAGCTAAATATGGAAGTTTATAAAGGAAATATATTCACGGTTTTCAAAGTGAAAAATCCTTAAAATGAATGCTTTGGAAAGTGATATTTTAAAATGGAGTTTAAATGGTTTGAAAATACAATAAGTTGTGAATTCACTTATTATTAAAATAAGTTTATGAAATGTTTTCGAAATATTGAAATAGTGAAATGGTTTTGAGAATATATCTTTTTAAAGATAATTTGAAGTAATTGATTTTGGAAAAGTTATTAATTAAATAAAAGATTAATAAATCAGGCCTAGTGACTGTTTAAGTGCTAAATTGTATTTTTGACCATTTTAGTTTCTCGACTTGATGTGGAAACTATTTAGTCGCACAGTTAGTACGTAGCCATCTGTGTAGGTTTGATTATCGTTTGGTGTAAAGGATGTTGATTCGAGTAGTGCAGAGTGATTACTCCAATCTACCAAGCTTCCTTCTTTGCCGAAGGATAGCAAGTTGAAAGTTGGAAACATGATAAGTCTACGAGACTTGGTTTCTGTATGAGGTTGAGTAACGCTTTTGCACTATTGGTGCGAAGAGACCGGGATCGGCTTATCCGAAAACCACTTCGGACCAACCTATATGCGACGGTTGTGCAGGTTTGTTGATGATACTGATACTTAGGATTTCATAGTGAATGACTGCTTGTTGATCATTTGGCGTTAAAATCCTAATATACATATAGTAGCAGTAGTCTCTTCGTTATGAAATATCCAATGCAAGGACTATACGCTACTAATCCTAAGGGTGATTCCCAACAGGATGTGGTAGGAAAGTGCCTTCGGTTTGTCCTGTTCCTGGACAATTTGTATGGATGGATGTCTGACAGTGCATTTTCTGAGATTACGTACATTGGTTTTTACAAACATACATCTGGTGGCGGAGAAGGCAACTTTTCTTAGCTTAACACCCTCCTTGAGACGTATGGGCTCAAGGGTTGTATTTTTGTGGAAGGCAATTAGTAGTCAACAGAAAATGGCAATGTGGCATTCAAAGATGATGATGATGTGATATGTGAAAGGTAATCGTAACCTCTTTTGGCCTCACACCCAGGAAATGACTAAAATAGGGTAGTAGCAGCAAGGCTAAGTGGGTCGCTCCCATCAAGAGATGTCATCATCCTTCTAGATTTACGCTACACATGTCTAAGTATGTGGTGAATGTATGACCCATGTACTCGTTAAAGGTCGGTAACGACCGGGGTGATGACATATTCGGTACTATCCAACAAGGGGAAGGCTGGTCTTGTGTTAGTTTAGGCGGGCAGTATCTGCTCCGTAGGTGCTTCCCTCTAGAGGTGTACTGTGAGGAAGGTAGTCCCTTAACTTGTCATTTGTATGGAATCCAATATCCACTACCTGCCTGCCATTTTGTTTGTAGAGCCTAGTATCTGGAATTTAATATTGGTAACAATTTCAGCTATGATTAATTATTATTTGTGCAATAGACACTATTATAATATAAGAGAATTTGATATGAAATGTTTTGGTTATCGTAAGGGAAAAACCCGTCCGTGTTTATGTGTGGGCGTGTCTTACGAGATACCTTTGTTTTGATAAAAGAACGCTTTTATAAACTTTAAAATAAATTCAGTTGAGATGTGTTTTCTCACGCTGGTTTATCAAATTGATCCGGGCATTCTTCCCTTTTAATTTTTGGGTCAGACCGAGTATATTTACAGGTTCAGATTTGGTGCTTTTGGAGCTTCAGTAGACGAGCTGAAAGTCTTCATGTCGTATACACGTATCTGTTTATTTTTCCGCTGCATTGTTGTTGTTGTTGTAAGTTATCAGCATTTGTGAGGACATGTTATCATAACTGTTTAAGCTGATGATTACTTGTTGCGTACTCTGATATTGATTTATGTATATTACAGCTTCTCTTTGTAAAGATTATTGATCTATATTATATGTTATTCCGCTGCGATGTGAGATTCTGTATTTTTATGGTTATGTTTCTCTCTTCTTCTTCTCTTCTCTTCTTCTTTCTTCTCTCTTTCTTCTCACCCTCTCTCTTCTTTCTCATGACCATCTGCAATCCTGTTCGCTCTGGGTTGACAGGCGTGGTTTGTTGTCGGTTTAGAGGGTATGGATTTGTGGGTCGTCTTAGAAACCATCACCTTCGAAACCCCTAACCCCTTTCGAAAGCTATAGGAAGTGGCTCTAACTTATAAAACAAAGTATCCTTTCGGCATCATTGATGTCTTTTATACCATAGAAAGGTTAAAGAACGGTAGCAGGGTTTCAACTAGGTCGGAACCCTTTCTTTCAAAACATTCTTTCATAAGTAAAGAAACCCAGTCGAAAGCAAACTAAAGTTAATGGCAACCCTTTTGAAACCTTTTAAAACCTCTTTCTGAACCATATGCTCCGACTCTGTCGAAGGCTAAAACAAGACAAAGGTATGCGCTTTTTATTTCGAAAACAAACCAAGGTTTCGACTCCTTCGGAAGCTATGCTTTCGACACCTTACCTTCTGCCTTCCTCCAATCCACTACGTACCATCTTTGTGATACCTTGTGTATTGTTTTCGGCATGGTAGGTTTTGACTAAGATAAAGGCGGAAGCATCTGTATCGAAAGGTGCTTTCCTATGTAGGCGAAACCAAATTTCTGAGTAAACCTGGTTTAGTTCTTATTAAAGTAACATTTTCTCTAACTGACCTGCCACGTGTCAACACCGGATTGGTTGCCTTAACTTTTTTCCAAATTCTTTTTGTAACGACCCGTATTTTTACGGATCGAAACATCGTAAAACAGTTATCATTTGGTCGCATTGTTGATGAGTCATCTAGAGCTTAAGTCGTTTGGAAGTTAAGTCGTGTGTGGCTTAGGTCGACTGGAGATGAGTCGTGTGGTGGCTTAGGTCGTAGGGTGTTGGAGCGACCTAAGGTAGTGGACGACCTAAGGGTTAGCGACTTAACAGGGTTGACGACCTAAGGGGAGTTGGCAGTCTTAGGAATTGAGCGACTTAAGGAGTGGACGACTTATGGGGTAGACGACTTAAGAGAGTCAACGACCTAGCAGTTAGGTCGTATAGTGGTTTAGGTCGTGTGTTAGTTTGGAGCGACCTATAGGATGTTAGCGACCTAAGAGGGTTAGCGAGTCAACGACCTAAGAAGGTTAGCGAGTTAACGACCTAGGAGATAGGCAGGTTAGCGACTTAAGGAAGTTAGGTCGTGAGCGACTTAGGAGCATGATAAGTCGTGAGCGACTTAGGAGCGTGTCAGGGTTAGGTCGTAAGATCTATTAAGCCTTAAGTCGGAGACAGTTGAGTCGTTGAGTCGTTGTAGCTTGAGTAGTAGGTCGTAGACGACCTAAGATTAGTTAGGTCGCGTCTCAGTTAAGTCGTAGGTCATAACTCTGTTGAGTGATTAGGTCGCGAGGAAGTATCTGCGTTAGGTCGCTAGGTTTTGCCTGAGTGTTAGGTCATGAGCGACCTAACAGTTGTTAAGTCGCGAGCGACTTAGGAGTTGAGCTGCTAAGTCGTAAGTCGCGTGGTGATAGGTCGCGCGTCTGCGTTGTGTTAGGTCGTATAAGCGCATAGGTGTTAGGTCGTAGGCTGGTATTGTTGAGTCGTGGGCTTTTTAGGTCGTGGGGGTTTTAGGTCGTAAGTCGTGGACGACCTAACTCCGAGCGACCTAAGGGGAAATCAGCCTATAAATAGGAGGGTTTTTCTCACTTTTTTGGATCCGGATTTCGAAGCAACAAAGTGCTGCCATTTTGAGAGCTCGACTTCTACACTTCTTCACTTCTTTTCTCCACTCTAATCTAGTGATTCCATCCATCCAAGTTGAAGATCAAATTGAAGATTCAAGAGCTTAGATTGAAGATCTACATCCATTGAAGTGAGATTTCTTCGTTTGAAGCGGATTGGTGATAGATCAAGTTAGATCCTTCGCTGTCCAGATCTGAAGTGGGTTTCTTTTGAGGTGTTTAGGTGATTTGGTGAGTGGTGATTATCTCTCACACGGATCCAAAGGGGTATATTAGATCGTTGGCTTGATTTGGAGTTAAAGTAGTGATTTTCATGCATCTTTGTATACTTAAGTATAGATCCATATAGATCCATTGTTTATGATGATTTGACAACCATTTTACTAAGTGTTAACCTATGCAAATTCATTCATCAAGATTATAGAGACATTGCTCATGTTTTCATGCTTGTTAGACTTTGGACTTTTTATTTACGAAATTGCCATTATTGTTATAATTGTCTATTTAGACCATATTTGAATGCTTGATTACTTGGATTAATGTTTGACTTGATTGATTGCTATGAATTAGATGATTGATGATTTGATTTAGACCGAAGATGATTCAAAGCTAAGGGAAAGGCTCTTGAATTGGAGAAGCTGCTCGTGGCATATGTAGCGGATGATGAAGCTCTTATGTATAGATTTGATGATGATGATGTTGAGATGAAGCTTTGCGAGGATGTGATGAAGCGAGGCATGATATGAGATAGTCTTGGTTTAATCCAGACGGGATCATTCCAAGCATGTTGATAACTCGGTGAAATGGTTCGAGTTAGAGGATAATGGTTTGCTCGAGAGGCGCTTGAGCTAGTACGGAAATAGTCGTCGAGGAGGATGACTAGAACGCTGAGATCTCATCGTTGTTGAAGGTTCTAGCATGCTCAAAGCAAGAGTACGTTGGGCAGATTCGATAGTCCCTGAAGGCTAATGATTGATAGTCTAGTACTCTGGGCAGATTCGATAGTCCTAGGCACGGGTCACGATGACGTGCAGAGTTATGTCTAGAACCGGGGTTTCCATTAGCCCTTGACGGACGGCTGAAAGAATGTGCCGGTCATTCAATTAACGATGATATCAAGGCAATGATAACAGTGATAGCCAGAGTCATGGATGTTTGGTTGTAACGTCATTCAGTCTCAAGAGCGGTATTTTCTGGGTGCTTATCTGATCTTGGTTTAGGCCTTAGGGGTTTGTACTTGGAAAACATCGCCCTTGACTCGAGTGATAATTGCTTTACCTTAAATTGTGTGCTTTGCTATGTTTGCTTCTACCTAGTGTGTGTCTGGGGGCTATCACTGTAGAAAGAGGTGGAGTGGGAGGGTTGTATTCCTATTCCTTTTCCTTTATGCTCTTTTGGTATGTTGTTAGTTAATTTACTGCTCACTAAGACTGTTGTCTGACTCAAGGCTTTATGTTTTAACTCTTATTGCCTTGGGCTGTTCGTCCATTTTGGGACGAGCAGACTAGGTAGCAGGTGACAGGTGCTGTTCTTGCTTTCCACGGTGTTGATATCGAAGACGAGCTGGAGGGTTGCATATTATCTTCTTATTATATGTACTGGGTGTTCCGCTGTTTGTATTTTCTCTGAGTGTTATGTAGTGAGGCTTGTTGTATTAACTATTCAGATGTTTGTATTCAACTATTATGAAGTTTTATTGATGAGATTCTATTCTGTGAAGCTTCACTATATGTATGTTCTATTGTATTTTGTCCATGCGCTGTGAGTAATACGATAGATTCTGTTGTTTTAATTTACCCTGACAATCGTCCATGGCTGCCTGGCACACTTTACAGCGTATTTTTTTCTAGGTTCAGTGCAGGGGTTATGGGCGGTCGTCACACTTTTCCAAAGATAACTGCCGCTAATCTAGATCTAAACCATGGTTAAGTTAATCAAATAAGCCCTTCCAACTTTGCAAAGAAGTCCCTCTTCTAAAATTATTTATTTTGCATAGCAAATCACTTTGAAAAAATCCCCAAAAATCCTAGAATTCACTTTAATCATGTTATCTAACATATCAAAATTCCAGACCCAAATTCTTAATATATTTTCCAAAATAAATTTATAAACCCAAATAACCATATTTTCCTTTGAAAATTCATAATAATCTTTCTATAGCTTGGAAAATTATTAAAATTGAAACCCAACTCCAAAATCATGTTTCTCATAACATAAAAATTTCCCATGGAATTTAAACATCATTAAATCTCGGTTTTTCCCTACAACCGTGCTTATCCCCTTTTAAACATTCTTGTTCAAACCATATAAACTGTAAATCAAGCATATCATCATCCAACGTATCATAAAAACGAATTTACCCTTAAATCTGAAAATATGTAACAAAATAGAGATAGAATCATTATTCACTTTAATCTAGATAAGGAGATTGGATTGAGATTGATTTCCCTAAAGCTTGATTCTCTAGCTTTTAATTTGATTTCCTCTTCTTCTCTTAATGGCTGGCCGTTCTTTTTATCTTTTGATTTGCGTTTTCAAAAATGACGTGAATGGGAAGAAAAATGGTAGGAATGAAAATATATATGGGTAAGGGTTATGGGCGGTAATTCCAATTATACCCTTATGTAATTTAATCAACCTAAAACCATTCTTTATCCCATTAATTATTATATTAGGCTTGGCCCTTAATTAATTAATTCAAGTCTCAATTCCCTTATCACTTACCATTTATATTATTCTATTTAATTTATCTAGCTAAATCTCCTAAGTAATGTTATCAAAATTAGGGGTGTTACACTATCTTAAAAGGATGACCGCAAATGACTCATATAGTATGGAATTATAGTTCAATGATCATTAGGATCATATCATTATTGAAAAATACAAAAGAAAAAAAACTAAAGCAAATGATATTGGATTAGGCGCACTAGCAACAGGGATAAAAAGGTGAATTTCAAAAAAAAACTTTTTATTAAATTGCACAAGATCTTTAATTTGTGTTTGTTAAAATAAAATCTGTTCATACTAAATTAAATTTAGTATTCTCATTAATAAAAGAGATTTAAAATATTCTAATTTAATTAATTTGGTTAAATATTTATTTAATGTTAAATGTTTAAAAATAAATTCATTGATAATTTATTTAAAATTAATTTATTTACTTATTTTAATTTATATTTTAATAGTTTGTTTTATTCATATTCCCAATATAAACATCACAATAATATAAGCATATAACATATACCAAGATTTATGGGAAAAATCGATCGATTTGTCCTACTGTCAACAAGATGTGTGTGTGTATGTAATATAAAAAATAATATAAATAATCATAGGCATGCATGAAACAATTAAAATATTGTTGTTGTGGTTGTTATTATAATATCAGATATCTCAATATTTTGTAATAAGTATATATATGTATGAATATATATATTTTATAAAAAACATATTGCTATGGCGGTTGTCCATGAAAACCCGGAGGAGAAGCCTATTCCCAAATGAGCATAAGAAGATGAACCCGAGGACAAGGCAGGGTGGAACGAAGTTAGGAATGAAGATAAAAGAAACAGTGGAGCTAGAGTTTTGGCTGTTAACACAAATACGGCAAGTAAAGAAGCAGTTTTTGCCAAAACATTCAATTTAAAACCATATATACACACGTGGGTTGATAACTTGGCTAGGAACTTAAGGATTGATGGTTGTGTAGAGTAATTTGAAGGATTGAATGATGAAGAGGGTGGATATGCAGATCTAGATAATGAAGTGTATCTGGCTGCCAGTAGCGTGTGGAAGAATTCAATTTATGTATATTTGGTAGGGAGAAGGTTGTACTATGTGCATTTAAATGCTTATATTAAAAAAAAACAGAAGCGTGCAGGAACATGGGGTATTTTTTAGGAGACAACAAAAGAGTTCTTGAAGGTAGACCTTGGTTTATGGACAGTAAGCTAAATTTTACAAAAAGATGGGAGCTAAACCTAAGAATGGAGGGATACCATGCTTAAATCTCATCTAGTTTTGGTTAGACTGATGAACCTAGTTCTATCACTCTGCAATGCAAGAGGTATTAACAAGATGGCAAGTTTGATTGGTTCATGGTTAGCAATAGATGAAAATGTTTGCCCTGGCTCAGTCTACAACATGAGAAATAGGTGAATTTTAAAAAAAATCACTAAGTGGATCTTAATGGGCCTATGAATTTTAATGGTTATACTTAATACAATCTAGTTAGTTTAAATTTAATTTGATTTCCATGCTTTAATTAATTAATGTATTCTAATTAATTCAATATTTATATGTTTTGAGTATGTAAAGGTATACTCATGTGTATATATAACTGTAATGTGCAACATACAAGGGTTTCATGGTTAGTGTATACATAAGTAGATATTGAGATTTATATCCACTGTGTATACATTGGCCATTTATATATATGTTCATTGTCCCAAAAACATTGTCTAATATATTTACAAAATATATAAATATAAATATAAATTTCAAAATTATTTATATATAATAAAATATAAAACATTTAATCTAATTTGGACCAAGTCAATAAATTGTAAATTAAAATTCTGTAGTTAAAATATCTAACTAAGATTTAGTAAAACGTTATAAAGTTCAAAACTATATCTTAAAAATCAGTTAAAATATCTTTAGTTAAATTTAAATGTGTATTTATATAGGCTTAATTACTACAGTCCAAAATTATACACATACACACACATACACAAATATACACAAACACACACACGCGCGTATATACATGGCAAGGTTCGGCTACACCTCATTCTTTCTACACCTCTATTTCCTTCTTATTTCAACCACACATTGAAATTTAAATAATATAATGAGGTGGAAAGAGAGAAAATATATTATTCAAATCAGAATATGTGGTTGAAATCCGAGGAATAGAGGTATAGCCGATCTTTTCCCATTTATACACACACACATGCATATATATATATATATTTATTTATTTAAAATACACAACAATGTTTTAATATATATAAGAAATATATTTGTGTGTGTATTAAATAAATATTTTAAAATTATATATGTATAAAATATCATTCGGCCAATGAGAAAAAAAATTAAAATTTGAAAGCTAATTTTAATATATATATATATATATATGATAAAATTAAATTTTAGGTGGCAAAATTTTCTAATTAAATAGCCGAACTTTATTTTAAAATATTTAATATTTTTTTCTTATTTTTTTTGCAAGAAAAAAATATATTATTATTTTGCACTAACAAGCCAGTTTTATAATAGCCGTACCACTTTACAAAAGTACAACAAGTGTGAGGACATGTTCCTCAGCAGCTTAACTAACATCTTACACTTACACAGCTAATACTTACATAGCTCAAAGACATGAAACATTCTCTCTCAAGTTCTATGACATGATACAACATAGTTACAATTCACAAGAACAAGTTACCCAAGAGGTACCTAATGTCACCACTAGTTGACACACATCGACCAATTTCATGAGGCTGGAGCATTCACCAAAAGAAGGCAGTATCCTAAATAGTAGCAAAGATTAACAAACATGAATAGGAAGAAAGTCATGAAAAACAAACCCAAATAAAACACCATCCAAAAGCTCAGTTATAACCACAACCAACATCAAAGGAATCTCACATCCGCTGTGAACAGTCATCATGGAGATCGGAGATGAAGAGGGTGTAAGCAGCTCGGACAGTGAATGTTAGTCTTGCATTACAATCAGAACAAGCAATTCAAAAGTAGGATCTAACTGCCTTAGTACCCAAATGTAACAACCCGGTATTTTTAACCATTCGCATCCACACATGTCGGACTTGAATTGCTCAAAATATCAGATTGTTAATTTATATTTGGCAAAACTTAGCATATACAGTAAATAAAATAATCACAGACACAGAGTAATATAACAATAAGTAGCGGAAACAAATGAATAGTAGTTCATGAAGCTACTATATATACAGAGTTTGAAATAAAATACAACAGAATATCTCAAATACAATGTAGTCTCGAATACAACAAATGAAAAGTCTGAACAAACAACTGGATAGCTGAAGCTGAATAGATACAGATGGACTTCCAAGTGAAGCTCCAACTCCAAAGGGAGTCTCAAATGCTATGACACTCAGTCTGACCCGAGCGTAAAGCAAAACACAAAACGCTCGAGTCAGGATTAACATTCTTATATCAATAAATTCAACTCAAGTGAAATGTCAACTGAAATACAAGTAACTTAAAGGATGTTTGGGATTTCCATCTTCTAAGGATCCGTGGAACTATATACTATGTAGTAATATACGCTATTATAATATGTCTATAGTAAAGTAAACTATTAAAATAGCGTTAAGGCGTTAAACATATCCCCCTTAACACATTTTTATAATGCCATAGTCTATACAGATACTGTAAACTCCACCCGCAGGTGGGCTATCAGGGAGCACTCCATAGGTACGACAGAAAACAAACTCGTAGAAGGCGCGATACAGCATGTGACACGACACTCGAGGCAATGCCAGGGTAGATATACCGTTTGCGGATCCGGACTGGTGGTAACGCATAGCAGCTACTACCGCCCACCTCGTGACACACTCCCAAATCAAAGGGTGCACCTAATCAAATCACAAAGCAATAGAATGATATCGAAGAAATGTGTCCGATATGAGGAATGACCTTACTTGGCCCGACATGGCTCCTGTTTTAGCCACATTAAGCTGACTCGCGGGAGTCAGGGGCACGTAAATACCATATAGAATCGTCACCAAACCATCCTACTTCATTCTGGAATCTCCACCACGTACATAGTTGTTAAAGTGGTTTTCGGTATTGGCAGAGAGTATGACAATATCTGATCCCGGTCTCTTTAACAACCAAACGTTATTATAACACCGTGGTCATTTTCAAATAGTTCATACTTCAAAATCAAAATATCATATTCATTTCAAAACCATAACAACTCAATATTATTATTCACTTAAATAATATTCATTTCCAGAATCGTAACCCTTTCAAAAATTATAACCATTTCGAAATCATAACATTTTTGAAATCATAAATTTTTGAAATCATAGCACTTTAGAACTCATAACACTTTGAAAATTATAACGCTTTGAAATCATAACACTTTCCACTCAAACAGTTTAGATATAGAAAATAGTATATGTTATAAAATAGATTAAAAATAAAAATAGTTTATATAATAAAATAGTTTATATATTAAAATAGTTGTATACTAAAATAGTTATATATTAAAAATAGTTTATATTAAAATAATTAGTATATTAAAATAGTTTATATTAAAATAGTTTATAATAAAATATATTCATAAGTAAAATATTTGTATATATTAAAATACTTTATATAAAATAAAAATAGTTTTTCTCAAATTTCTCAAATCGATTTAGATCAACTCAGATTCCAAAATTTAATTTAATTTAATCTCAATTCACCAATTCCAATTCAGTTCAAAACCATTTAAATTTATATCGATTTCAAATACATATATAACCTACAATTTAAACCATTTCAATTTCAATAGATTTCAAAGCTTAATTTCATTTATATTACAAATTCAACTTTACCATTATTTTATATTGAAAAAAAATTCACTTAGTCAATCCAATATCATTTAAATAAAACCTTAAATTACAATTTATATAAACTAAATACTCCCTTCAATTTATTTACTTGAAATATTCATTTAATCACTTTAAATCAAAAAATAAAGCTATAAATCATATTTCAAAATCTCAAAGTTAATAAGTTTCAAATCGGTTTTATTTTAGTAAAATTCAAATAAATTTCAAACTAATTTCTATTTCTCTTTCCAACTTAATTTATTAAAATCATTTTAAAATCTATATTAGAAATATGATATCTTAAAAACAATATTTATTAAAACCACATATATTTCTTTTCAAAACCTTGGAAATCATTTTTCAAATATATATATATATATATATATAAACCAACGGTGCCTGTATAAAAGTTTTTATCCTATGGTCAAGTGATACGGATATTTATCATTTCAAACCACAATTTAAATATATATGGGTATATATCTTTTCAACCCGCAATACAAAATTCAATCCAATGAAAATCGCTTGGGTTTATCATTTCAACCCATAATGATTTTTCCCTATTCTACAAAATAGTTCGGGTATGTATCATTTCAAACCATAAGGAATTATATACTAACAGGGAACTTGCAGAGTGAAAGCAGTTATGATAATAAATATAACATATCAACAACAGGCATATATCATCAATAACAAATTAAATATAATATAAACAATAGGATATGGTGTCATATCCCACAGGTGAACAGTTACAGATAATAGGATATCATATATAGCAATTTATAAATTTAACAGTACAATTTTTTTGCAGCATATTTCAGTTGTCGTTTCAATTGAAATCAAATTTAATAAATATAAGAACGTTAATCGTGAGTGATTGCTCACCTTTCGAGGCTAGATAGATTTGACAAAGAAATGAGCTACGAATTCTAAAGCAACACTAGATGGACATGATTCGATGAAGAAAACAGGCACGACGAACAAAACTGATAAATGGAAAAACGATGAGAACTATCAGAATCGGTTTTGATATAAACTGAAAATAGATACATTATTATTATTTCCTTAAAATCAATATTTTAATTCAAGATGAATAAAATAATATACATATAAATCAATAATATCCATATATTACAAAACCGAACAAAAGAATTTCTACACACATAACTCTATATATAAAAGTATATATTACTAAATTCTTCACATCAAACCCACAACACAAGGAATATAAATATAGACATCTATATATGTTACTACAATATATATATATATATATAAGCTACTCAAACAATTATACTTTCATAAGATTTTCATATATAAACTATAAGTTATATATATATACATGCAGGCTTAAAACTTACATAACAAAATATGGCATATATCTAAAATAGTCAGACAATATATATATAGGCCCAACTCTGTTTACATATATAAGGCAAATGTAAAACAGTTCAAAATATATGTGACACCTATACAACTGCAACTATTGTTTAAAACTATATATATCAAAAACTATTTCAAACCATATATAAAATGCTGTCACAACTATATATATAAAACTATATTATATGCAACAGTATAACTTGTATAAGATCCTTCCAAAATATCATATATACAATACATTCTAATTAAACAATAGCCACGCATAAACAAGAACATGCTTCTTTCTATAAAAAATGCATACCATATATAGTGTAGATAAATTTATATGTATATAAACTGGGAGTCTAATCCTTAATATATATACTGATATATATAGAACTTATATTGTAAACAACTTTATGTATTTTCATATATTATAAACACTAATATATATACTGTGACTACTGTCATAACATATATATACTTTAAGCTTGTAACTCTTATATATAAATTCTTATATAACTGTAAAGCAGATTTCTAAAATCAACAAATGCGGCTTGGTCAGCTGGGTAAAAGAAGAGAGAAAAAATAATAATAATAACATATGTATGCAACTTATACGCTTTTATATATACAATATGTATATATTAGCTTGAACATAACTTGAATATATACATTTTTATATAAATAGAACTTTGCAAACCGACCTTATATAACAACTGCAGGAAATTGAGTACTAACACAATCTATATTGAAATCAATATATAAGTAAATTATATATAATAAAGTTAAATAAACCACGATCAACATATATTGAATATGCAGACCTTATAAATACTAATGTATACAGACTTATATTACAATACACAAACTTATGTAAACTAATATATTTTTGTATATATATACCTTTATATAACTGCAGATTTGAAAACTTATATAAGTACTTACATATAAATATATATGTATTCAAAACATAACACACGAAACTGTGTACTACTATAATTCCATATAATTCTTACATATCATATAATATATATATATATAAACTTAAATAAAACTAACCTGAAAGAAAACAAAAAGAAGGTAGAGATCTCGACAAGATGGGGTTGCATAGTGAGGAGGAGCATGGCTGGACGAAGCAAGGGGACAAGGTAGCTGTACTCGGCCTGGGTTGGTCTCGGTGGCGAAGGCAGAGGGGTCGGGCGAGCTGGTGTGTGGTGGTGGGCTGGCGCCGAAGTCAGGGAAAAAAGCATGGGTAAGGCGACGCTGTTAGTCCCTAAGGAGTTGGTTTTGATGACAATAACTTTACTTAGAATTAGATTATAAAATATATAATACTAACATTATTGTGTAGATATATATAGATATGTTTGCAGGTACTAAAGAATGAAGAACTGTATAGTATAAAGATTCAAGATCAAAAGATTGAAGATATCAAGATTCAAGACTCATGAGTATCAAGAATTTCAAGAGTTCAAGTTTCCAAGATAAGTTATATAGTTAGGAATATTGTTAAAACTCATAGAAAGACACTGACATCTTAAAATCCAATTTATTTGTGGAATGGAATCCACTTCGTGCTGGTTAAAGGGATGGAACCCTAAGTAGGATGGAACCTACGAAAATCTAGTGGGACATTGTTTTGTATCCACTAAGCTTAATTCAAATGATTTTTCAAAATTATCTTGTTTTCGAAATGATTTCAAAACTTTCCTTTTAAAAAGATTCAAAACCCTCGATTCCATTTTTAAAATAATTTTAGCCTCAAAACATCTTTATTTTCAGAGTCAAAATTTCTCCTGATTTTAAACCATCTTTTCAAATAATATATTTAACTTTTAAATTATTTATACTTTGATTTAAATTATAGTTAAATAATATATATATATATATTGTTCTTTATATTTACTTATGAATTTCAACTATATTCAAGTATATTTATAAAGTTTTAATATAAGATAAATATTATTTTTATAGAAATTCAAAACATCAAATTTGGCTGAGGGATGTCGACATGCCAATAGGCACCATGTCGACATGGTGACAGTTTAATTCAAAATTCAAATTTCAAAAGAAGTGTCTATTTGCCATAACTTTTCATGAATGGTCATGGCTGTTGTTCTTCTATAAATAGGGGTCAGTTTCAACGAATTTTAATTACTTTTTTCTCTGATTTAACTTCTCTTCTTCTTCTCCACTTTCTTATTTACAAATTACACCATTACTCTGCCGAAATCAATATCGAATCTAACTAGATAATTTCTGGTTTTGATTCTCTCCACTATCTCTACAAGATCCAAGTGCTAATCTGAGTTATAGACTTTTTGTAATCAATTGAGCGAGAGAAGGTGTGATTGTAGCCCTGGAAATCAATTGGGTGAACTTGTTGCCCTGGAAATCAAGTATCTCTACCCAGAGGATTGTGATTCTGGAGGGTGTACCTCGTAGCCTTGAAACCGAGGGTTGTATTTGTAAGAATTGTTTTTGAAAGGAAATCCGTACTTGTGTTGCGGGACTGGATGTAGGGTAACTCCGAACCAGTATAAAATCCGATGTGTTCTTTCCTTTACTGCTTTTACTTTATATTTGCATCTGTGTTTGATTTTATGTTCATATCTGTGTCTGATTAGTGTATACATTGTTATCAAATTAAGATAAACTCAAAAAGATTAACAAATTTCTTAAAAACACTATTTACCCCCCCTTTAGTGTTAATTCTAGCCTTAAGATCCTTAATCCGCATTTCTCACATTTGGTATCAGAGCCAGGTTTTCAAAAGTTTCATAATAAGAATTTTGAAAAGTTTTAAAATGGCTATTTTTGAAAAATCTGTTAAAACTAGTTTAGAATTGTTTAAATCATCAATGTTCCATGAGTCTGCATATGAATGTTATTCAAATTCTAGTTGTCTACCCAAATTTTATAATGTGTAGGAAAGATGCTTTATGGGTATTAAGGAATCAATCCACAATGGACAATCTGTGCAGATCAAAAGGAATAAGTGGATACTTGATAGTGGATGCTCTAGACACATGACTGGTAATCCGGATATGCTGAATAATATTATATACAAAGACGGAGGACTGGTTAACTTTGGAGATAACTCGAAAGGATACGTGATTGGCATCGGCAATGTCGGTAACTCTTAAACTACTATTATTACTAATGTTTTGCTAGTTAAGAATCTGAAACACAATCTGCTAAGTATAAGTCAACTATGTGATAAAGGATATAAAATTAAATTTGAAAAAGATAAATGTCATATTGAAGATAATAACTCAACCATAATATTTGAGGGAACTAGGAAAAGAATATTTATATTCTTAGTATGAAAGTTTCAAATGATAACCTATGTCTTCTGGCAAATACAAGTGACCCTTGGATTTGGCATAAGAGATTTGGACATTTGAATTTCAAACTCTTATCTAGACTGTCAAAACATGATTTAATAAGAGGTCTCCCTAAAATGAATTTTAAAGTAGATAGTTTATGTGATGCATGTCAATTAGGAAAGCTTAGAAAAAGTTCCTTTAAATTAAAAGATATGATTTCAACTTCAAAACCCCTTGAGTTACTTCATCTTTATTTATTTGGTCCATCTCAAATTCAGTCAATAAATCATAGTAAATATGTTTTTGTAATTGTAGATGTTTATTCTAGATTTACATGGACAATATTTTTGAAACATAAAAGTGATACTTTTGAATGTTTTAAGAACTTTACAAAAAGGATTCAAAATCAATTATCTTTAAAAATTATAACTATTCGTAGTGATCACGGTGGTGAATTTGAAAATGAAAAGTTTGAGGAATTCTGCAATAAGAAGGGAATAACTCACAATTTCTCATTTCCAAGAACTCCACAACAAAACGGAGTAGTTGAACGTAAAAATAGAACGATACAAGAGTGTGCGAGAACTATGCTTTTAGATAGTAATTTACCAAAACACTTTTGGGCAGAAGCTATTGCTACCGCCTGTTATATTTTGAATAGAATTTTAAACCTTTAACTGATAAGACACCTTATGAACTTCTTCATGGAAAGAAACCTAAGGTATCATACTTCAGAATTTTTGGAAGTAAATGCTTTATTTTAAATACAAAAGATAATTTGGATAAATTTGATCCTAAATCCGATAAAGGAATCTTTATCGGATATTCTAATAGAAGTAAAGCTTATAGAGTTTTTAATTTAAGATCTAACACCATCGAAGAAACAAGGCATGTTTCGTTTGATGAAAATTAAAAAGATTTTGAAATTACAAATGATGAAGAAGATTTAATTACTCAAAATCAGGAATCAACCGAAATTAATAATGAAATTAATCATCCTAATAAAAGGATTAAACTTTTAAAAGATCATCCTATTGAAAATATAATAGGAGATATGCAATCTATTGTTACAACTAGAAATCAACTAAGTAAAATGAGTAATGTAGCATTTATATCATCTATTGAACCTAAAAATCCTAAAGAAGCATCAACTGATGATTCATGGATTTTGGCTATGCAAGAAGAATTAAAATCAATTCACTAGAAATAAAGTTTGGGAACTTGTTCCTAGACCTGAAGATAAAACTATAATTGGAACTAAATAGGTCTATAAAAATAAAATGAATGAACAAGGTGAGGTCTTTAGAAATAAAGCACGATTAGTCGCCCAAGGTTATTGTCAAGAAGAAGGTATAGATTGTGACGAAACCTTTGCTCCTGTAGCAAGATTAGAAGCCATTAGGATTCTACTTGCTTTCGCAAATCATAATAATTTCAAATTATTTCAAATGGATGTTAAAAGTGCATTTTTAAATGGATTTGTAAAAGAAGAAGTATATGTTGAACAACCACCACTTTTTGAAGATGAAAATTTACCAAACCATGTGTACAAACTTAAGAAAGCTTTATATGGTCTAAAACAAGCTCCTAGAGCCTGGTATGATAGACTAAGATCTTATTTATTACAATCAAATTTTGAAATTGGTAAAATAGATAATACTCTTTTTATTAAAAGAAATAAAAATAATATTCAACTAGTTCAAGTATACGTAGATGATATCATTTTTGGTTCAACTAACTTCGAAATGAATAAAGAATTTTCTGAAATAATGAAAAAAGAGTTTGAGATGAGTCATATGGGTGAATTAAACTTCTTTCTAGGATTGCAAATAAAACAGTTAGATAATGGTATTTTTATTAGTCAAGAAAAATATGCTAAAGAACTAGTTAATAAATTTGGTTTGACTACTGCGAGTGGAAAACCTACTCCCATGGCAACCAATGAATATCTAAGTAAAGAAGATTTCTCGAAAGATGTAGATCAAAAGTTGTATAGAGGAATGATCAGATCATTGCTCTATATCACTGCTAGTAGACCTGATATCATGCATAGTGTATGTCACTGTGCAAGATATCAATCTCATCCTAAAGAAACTCACTTAAAAGCTGTAAAACGTATCATAAGATATATTAAACACACCTCTGATTATGGCTTATTTTATCCTAAAAATGATTCATTTGATTTAATATCATACTGTGATGCTGACTATGCTGGATGTAAATCAGACCAAAAAAGTACAAGTGGAACTTGTCACTTTTTGGGACATTCTCTGGTTTCCTAATTTAGTAAAAAGCAAAATACAGTTTATCTATCAACAACTAAAGCAGAGTATATTTCTGCTGCTTTGGCTTGTTCTCAAGTAATATATATGCAACAAACCTTAAGAGATTTTGGATTAAATATCTCAAAATCGCCAATTTATTGTGATAATACTAGTGCAATAAATTTATCTAAAAATCCTACTCATCATGCTCGAACTAAACATATTGATATTCGACATCATTTTCTTAGAGATAATATAACTAAAGAAGTAATTACTCTCGAATATATAAACTCTGAGAATCAAACTGCTGATATCTTAACAAAACCATTAAATGAATCTATATTTACTAAATTAAGAAGAGAATTAGGTATTTGTTCTATAACTGAAATATAAAATATAAATAACAAGTATAATTAATAATTAATATTAAAATAAATCATAGAGTTAAAATATAAGGACCATGTCGACATCCCCTAGGAAGACATGTCGACATGTAATGTGACGCCCCACCTCTATGCTCATAATAACAAAGAGTATTAAAAGAAATACTGTCTATTATTACGAAGAATAAGGCTGGATAGGAGCGACCATCCGTAATTGGCCTTACACTAATATTGGTTATCTCGATAGGAGTGGTATATACTTTTTATTTTTCATCTATTATTTATTTACTCCCATCGACATATCCAATTATCAGCATAAAACAAACTACGATAGTTCATAATAGTTTAGGACATTAGATATAACAATAACACAGATAATATAAATGCGGAACACAGATTAACAAAAATCTCATATATATATAACCGATGTCAGTTAATACATAGTTGACACAATACATATGATACAACTACAACTGTCGACTCTAGAAGTTATATATACAAGTACATTATCGACTAATATACATGAATACATATCATTCTATACAATGACACGACCACTACAAAATGACCGACAACTTCAGAAGATGTGAAAAGTCTTCAATCCCGAACAGCACTCAAAGAAAGAAATCTACAACCTGAAATACTCGGGTCTGACCCGAGTATTACATTCAAAAGAAAATAATACCCAGGTCAGTCTAATTCAAACCAGTTTATTAGTACCTAGTAGCAATAATAATCAGATAGTCAAATAGACGACAGTCACAGAAATCTCGTATATCCAATTTCTCGATAAGAGAACCGGATAACGGTAGATATAACACTAAGCAGTGTTAATCCACTAAACAGTAAATCCAAATCGATACCACTTCAAAATATGGGATTGAACCCACGAAACAATTCAACAAATCAAAACATCAATTTAAAGCTGTCAAATCTGATAGGGCTGCAGTACACGCACGCGTGTACTGCCTCGCCTCTATCGCATGAGATACACAAAAGCTCAGTGAAAGTCACAATGATCGCAAGGTCAAACCCCGAAGTCGGGTTCAACACAAGTGAATTTGAAAACATACTCAATTGCATTAATACAATGCAAGCCAACAAGGGCAAAACTGCATATATAACTAAACTGCAGTCACAATGAATACGAGGGGCAAACTGCACAATACATATATGGAACATAACCCAGATATGATCAAAGAGCTCAGGTTTACTATGAAACCAGATATGAAACGATTTCACAATTGCAAAGGACCATAAATGCAGACATACACCAATATCCAGTGAACATTAATAATCAGTGACAAATGCAGTACTCAAGTGACGGTCAAAGGCATCATGTACCAGTCTACAATTATCACAAGTAGTTCAAGTAAATTAATGTCTAGTGAATGACTCAAATGATTGATGCCACATGAAAATGCACTCAGGTCAGCACATCAACCCACAAATGGTCATAATAACAAAATGCACTGCAACAGTGAACTTCAGTATGGAAACAAGACAGTGTCAAGTGCCCCAAGGAACCAAGATAGCTAACATGAACAAGGAAAGACTCACGGCCGATGCAGAGGACATCAAAGTCAAGGCATTCAAGTACAACTAGTCAACATGCATATATCTCAAAGGAATGAATGCAACTGATGATAACTACAAGTGAATGCAAAGTGTATACACAAGAGACTACAAGGAATTCAAACTGACCTGAAGAAAAGCACACAGTATCAATATGGAGGCAAAACGACAATGCTACAGGATGGTCAGCCATCACAACAATGCAGATGTCAAGCTAAAATGTAAAGTGAAGCTACCCTGTAACTTATAAATATGTGCACGAAAATATGTACTAACTTAGACTAGAATGAATAAGCAAAACATAGAACAATTATATGGCCAACGTACGCGAAGAAGATTCAACACTATATGATGACCTGGGTTGTCTCATGTTATAGGAACACTCGCATAGATTGAAAATCTTTGTACACTGGCACGCTACAAATATTACACTTGCCCACAAGTGCAGAAAATTACCAGATCTGGAATTTCATGTGTTCGAATTGCATGTAAAAATGAAACACACGAAACCAAAAAGAAAAGTAAACTTGGCCAACCAAATTTTTCGCATGCTTTGAGTAGAATGGCAAAACGTATGGACACATATTTTCGTGTATGAATTATACCTAAATGACTTTCAACATTTATTAAAACTTCAATATGTACATCAACAACTACAGTTCGAGCTATATTACAATGCCAACATCACTCGAACACTTGAAATATCAGTATATCAGATCAATTGGTGCAGACTACAAGTGGACAACAAAATACAACAACAAGTTCAAACTGACTTGATGCAAACAGGTCAAAAGGGATATAAGCAAACAGCATATGAGTGACATCTAGCAACACAATGCGCTCAATGAATCCAAGCAGTGGTCAAACAATTATGGACAGCGATTAACTGCAAAGTGAAATGGAGCCCCGGAAATGCAATCAAACCAAACAATCAAGCTGCGGTCATCCCAGAGGTCTTATCAACATCGAAGCAGTTTTAGACCAAGGATTTTCGGGTATAAAATTATAAAACTTTTGAAATTATCAAACGAACAAGAATGGAAGTGCCACTAGAGGCAGTAAACAATATAACCCAAGTCGAACTAAACAACATCATCACTCTCAAATCAAAGAATCATCAAAGCCGAAACTCATCAAATTATACGAACCCGATAAACTCAGAGAAATCATCGACATCAACCAAAATTGAACTAATAAAGCATAGTAGAATTAGATGTGAGTGAAATAATATCACTCACCTTTACTTCTAGCACACGACAATCGATCGGCAAGTAGACCAGATCGAAGTAACGGCGAGCTCAACCAGCAGTCGCGAGCATCCCGAGAAGCTATCGATGAATGGAGCAAGAGAATCGAACCCAATCTCTACTTAAAGTCAGCACTTCGAAAAGTCATGAAAACCCTAATTCTAGCAAGAGCGAACGAAGAAAATTTTGAAGCCGCCATATTTTCTTTCGTTGTTTTGATCTAGGGTTCGAATGAGAGTCAATGCCAGGAAAGCGGGCATCTGCCTTAGATAATGCAGCTCCAAAATAAAATGGAACGTGGCCAAGATTGTCCTTAAAGCCCACACAAATTTTAACAATTTATTAAAAGGATTTTACAACTAAAAATTTCGATTCGATCAAATTTCCTAATAGAAGTTTGTTATCCATTTCAATCGTCTAGTGACGATAGTAATCTTTTACAAAAAGGATTCCGAATTGACTCAAAACTGCACTAGAAATTAAGCACTGATTAAAATCCCAGTCATAATTAACAACCCATACGATCGTCATTAGACGACAATTAATTGGTGTAAAACTCTGGGTTGTTACAGACTCCCCTCCTTATAAAAATTGCGTCCACGCAATCATAGGGAATAAATGGACAAAAGGTAACAACCAAAAGAGCAAGGCAATGACGAGTGCATAAGCAAAGCAAATGTCAGTAGGGGAAGTACTAGATATGAAATCAAAAGGTTCGACTGCTTCAAATCAAAAGAATCAACATCGTGGGAATCAGGGATCAAACTCAGACGACTAACAAAAGCAAGAACAATCGAGTTCCAGCAACTAAAAGAGAAGGAAAAACAGAGCAGAAACCCCCTACAGAGCACGAATTGAATGTGAGTAAATCAAATTACTCACCTGAATCGCCAGAGAAAAAGACGAAGCTCAAATCTCAAGAATCGCAAATATTCAATCATCAAAACGATAATTGAATTTCTCAAATCAACAAACATTCAATTATCAAAATGATAATCAAATTTTAAATTTAACAAATATTTGATTATCCCAAGCGATAATCAAATTTTTCAAATTAACAAATATTCGATCATCACAAACGATAATCAAATTTCTAATTCACAAATATTTAATTATCTAAAGCGATAATTAAATTCGAAATCAGCAAATATTTAATTATCTAAAGCGATAATTAAATCTCAAAGCAACAAATATTTAATTATCTAAAGCGATAATTAAATCTCAAATCAGCAAATATTTAATTATCAAAAGCGATAATTAAATCTCATATCAACAAATATTTAATTATCTAAAGCGATAATTAAATCTCAAATCAGCAAATATTTAATTATCTAAAGCGATAATTAAAACAACAAATCAACAATTATTTAATTATCTCAGGCGATAATTAAATCTAAAATCAACAAATATTTAATTATCTAAAGCGATAATTAAAACAACAAATCAACAATTATTTAATTATCTCAGGCGATAATTAAATCTAAAATCAACAAATATTTAATTATCTAAAGCGATAATTAAAACAACAAATCAACAATTATTTAATTATCTCAGGCGATAATTAGGAACAACAAATATCCGATTATCAAAAACGATAATCAGAACTCATATCAACAAATATCTAATTATCACAAGCGATAATTAGGAACAACAAATATCCGATTATCAAAAACGATAATCAGAACTCATATCAACAAATATCTAATTATCACAAGCGATAATTAGGAACAACAATTATCCGATTATCAAAAATGATAATCAGAACTCATATCAACAAATATCCAATTACCTGCAGATAATTGGAAACAACAAATATCTAGAAATCAATTAAGAAGACTAGAAAATCAACATAAAAGCTTGGATCGATCCCATCAGATGGCGAGTTTTTAATTCGCCGCACGTGCAACAACATATGGCCGAAGCCTACCAAGTACTCAACATAATTTTGGCGCCCATCAGATTGACCCGGAGGTCCGCAGAGTGACCCGAAGGTCTAGTACTGGTATTTGACCCGAAGGCCCATCATATGACCCGAAGGTCCATCATAGTGGCTCGAAAGCACACGAAAGCATCAAATATTTCAATTAACGAGTCCGGAATTAACCGAAATAGCAAACGCACATGTCCCATACCACGTGTTTTACTAAATCGTTTGATTCTCTTCATCGTTTCCTTGAAAGTGTAAAATTCATCAAAATCATCAAAACAACAGATATTCAATTAACGAGTCCGGAATTAACCGAAATAGTAAAAGTGTGGTTCCATACTCCGCACTTTTGCTAAATCGTTTAAATCTCTTCATCGTTTCCTTGAAAGTGCAAAATTGTGTATTTTGTAAAAATACATTTCACATTCTCAAACGGACAAGTCCGGAATTAAGCGAATCAGTAAAAGAAGGGGTCATAGTCCTCGATTTTGCTGAAACGTTTAAATCGCTTCCTCATTCCTTTGAAATCGCAAACTGTAAAATTTTTGAAAACAATTTTTATTTATTTTGTAAAAATAACAATTCGCATTCTCAACTGGACAAGTCCGGAGTTAAGCGAATCAGTAAAAGAAAGGGGTCATAGTCCTCGATTTTGCTGAATCGTTTAAGTCGCTTTCTCATTCTTTTGAAAACGCAAATCGTTAAAATTTATAAAACAATTTTCATTTTAAAACGATTTTCCAATCACGTGATTAAAACAGCAAATCAGTAACAATTTCGATAAGGAAATTGTACTTCTCAAAATACCGTAAAAACGGTTACACATCAGTATTGCGGAATAACCGCTTGAAAATCCACTTTTTTAAAAATTTGACTGTTACTGAAGTCAAAGCGACAGTAATTTTTAAAACATCAAATATCTCATCAAAAGAATTCACATCAAAATGTGACATCAGTGAATTTTCATTCATTAAAATTGTCAACAAAACACCGTGCCTCAAAAATTCAGCATCGGTGTAAAAATCCCGTTATAAAAATAACGGCAACAAAATACGTTTCATAACCAAGCATCGGTTCAACGTAAAATAAATGCAATAACGTGCAATTTAAATTTTTTTTTTTGCACGTACTACAAAATGAACAAAGAATCATTCAAATGTATCTTCAATGAAGATAATTTTAAAACAGCAAAAATCTAATCAATAGATGATTAGTACAAAAGAAAGCCAGCGGAAATTTCAACAAAAATCACATATCTGCAATTTCTTCGAATCCTCAATTTGGATTCGAAATTCTCAAAGAAACAAATAATTACAGCTATGTAAACAACAATTGGAATTCATATCAATTTCGTATTTTGATTCTTAAATCAAAAAGATTATCAGTTGTACTCAGCGAAGACAGTTTCACTGTTTCCGCTGCGCACTCTGATAAACAGAACACAAATCAATCAAATCATCAGAACACAATTTCACTATTATTTTTAAATAAAGATATTTAAAAATTTCATCCAAATTTCAAAACTTTAGTTTTGACTCAAACACAATTAAAACATCGACCAATAGTTGTAACATATGTTCCATCCGAGTTAAGTTTTATATTATGTCCATAAACCCCAAGCTCTGATACCAACTGTGACGCCCCACCTCTATGCTCATAATAACAAAGAGTATTAAAAGAAATACTGTCTATTATTACGAAGAATAAGGCTGGATAGGAGCGACCATCCGTAATTGGCCTTACACTAATATTGGTTATCTCGATAGGAGTGGTATATACTTTTTATTTTTCATCTATTATTTATTTACTCCCATCGACATATCCAATTATCAGCATAAAACAAACTACGATAGTTCATAATAGTTTAGGACATTAGATATAACAATAACACAGATAATATAAATGCGGAACACAGATTAACAAAAATCTCATATATATATAACCGATGTCAGTTAATACATAGTTGACACAATACATATGATACAACTACAACTGTCGACTCTAGAAGTTATATATACAAGTACATTATCGACTAATATACATGAATACATATCATTCTATACAATGACACGACCACTACAAAATGACCGACAACTTCAGAAGATGTGAAAAGTCTTCAATCCCGAACAGCACTCAAAGAAAGAAATCTACAACCTGAAATACTCGGGTCTGACCCGAGTATTACATTCAAAAGAAAATAATACCCAGGTCAGTCTAATTCAAACCAGTTTATTAGTACCTAGTAGCAATAATAATCAGATAGTCAAATAGACGACAGTCACAGAAATCTCGTATATCCAATTTCTCGATAAGAGAACCGGATAACGGTAGATATAACACTAAGCAGTGTTAATCCACTAAACAGTAAATCCAAATCGATACCACTTCAAAATATGGGATTGAACCCACGAAACAATTCAACAAATCAAAACATCAATTTAAAGCTGTCAAATCTGATAGGGCTGCAGTACACGCACGCGTGTACTGCCTCGCCTCTATCGCATGAGATACACAAAAGCTCAGTGAAAGTCACAATGATCGCAAGGTCAAACCCCGAAGTCGGGTTCAACACAAGTGAATTTGAAAACATACTCAATTGCATTAATACAATGCAAGCCAACAAGGGCAAAACTGCATATATAACTAAACTGCAGTCACAATGAATACGAGGGGCAAACTGCACAATACATATATGGAACATAACCCAGATATGATCAAAGAGCTCAGGTTTACTATGAAACCAGATATGAAACGATTTCACAATTGCAAAGGACCATAAATGCAGACATACACCAATATCCAGTGAACATTAATAATCAGTGACAAATGCAGTACTCAAGTGACGGTCAAAGGCATCATGTACCAGTCTACAATTATCACAAGTAGTTCAAGTAAATTAATGTCTAGTGAATGACTCAAATGATTGATGCCACATGAAAATGCACTCAGGTCAGCACATCAACCCACAAATGGTCATAATAACAAAATGCACTGCAACAGTGAACTTCAGTATGGAAACAAGACAGTGTCAAGTGCCCCAAGGAACCAAGATAGCTAACATGAACAAGGAAAGACTCACGGCCGATGCAGAGGACATCAAAGTCAAGGCATTCAAGTACAACTAGTCAACATGCATATATCTCAAAGGAATGAATGCAACTGATGATAACTACAAGTGAATGCAAAGTGTATACACAAGAGACTACAAGGAATTCAAACTGACCTGAAGAAAAGCACACAGTATCAATATGGAGGCAAAACGACAATGCTACAGGATGGTCAGCCATCACAACAATGCAGATGTCAAGCTAAAATGTAAAGTGAAGCTACCCTGTAACTTATAAATATGTGCACGAAAATATGTACTAACTTAGACTAGAATGAATAAGCAAAACATAGAACAATTATATGGCCAACGTACGCGAAGAAGATTCAACACTATATGATGACCTGGGTTGTCTCATGTTATAGGAACACTCGCATAGATTGAAAATCTTTGTACACTGGCACGCTACAAATATTACACTTGCCCACAAGTGCAGAAAATTACCAGATTTGGAATTTCATGTGTTCGAATTGCATGTAAAAATGAAACACACGAAACCAAAAAGAAAAGTAAACTTGGCCAACCAAATTTTTCGCATGCTTTGAGTAGAATGGCAAAACGTATGGACACATATTTTCGTGTATGAATTATACCTAAATGACTTTCAACATTTATTAAAACTTCAATATGTACATCAACAACTACAGTTCGAGCTATATTACAATGCCAACATCACTCGAACACTTGAAATATCAGTATATCAGATCAATTGGTGCAGACTACAAGTGGACAACAAAATACAACAACAAGTTCAAACTGACTTGATGCAAACAGGTCAAAAGGGATATAAGCAAACAGCATATGAGTGACATCTAGCAACACAATGCGCTCAATGAATCCAAGCAGTGGTCAAACAATTATGGACAGCGATTAACTGCAAAGTGAAATGGAGCCCCGGAAATGCAATCAAACCAAACAATCAAGCTGCGGTCATCCCAGAGGTCTTATCAACATCGAAGCAGTTTTAGACCAAGGATTTTCGGGTATAAAATTATAAAACTTTTGAAATTATCAAACGAACAAGAATGGAAGTGCCACTAGAGGCAGTAAACAATATAACCCAAGTCGAACTAAACAACATCATCACTCTCAAATCAAAGAATCATCAAAGCCGAAACTCATCAAATTATACGAACCCGATAAACTCAGAGAAATCATCGACATCAACCAAAATTGAACTAATAAAGCATAGTAGAATTAGATGTGAGTGAAATAATATCACTCACCTTTACTTCTAGCACACGACAATCGATCGGCAAGTAGACCAGATCGAAGTAACGGCGAGCTCAACCAGCAGTCGCGAGCATCCCGAGAAGCTATCGATGAATGGAGCAAGAGAATCGAACCCAATCTCTACTTAAAGTCAGCACTTCGAAAAGTCATGAAAACCCTAATTCTAGCAAGAGCGAACGAAGAAAATTTTGAAGCCGCCATATTTTCTTTCGTTGTTTTGATCTAGGGTTCGAATGAGAGTCAATGCCAGGAAAGCGGGCATCTGCCTTAGATAATGCAGCTCCAAAATAAAATGGAACGTGGCCAAGATTGTCCTTAAAGCCCACACAAATTTTAACAATTTATTAAAAGGATTTTACAACTAAAAATTTCGATTCGATCAAATTTCCTAATAGAAGTTTGTTATCCATTTAAATCGTCTAGTGACGATAGTAATCTTTTACAAAAAGGATTCCGAATTGACTCAAAACTGCACTAGAAATTAAGCACTGATTAAAATCCCAGTCATAATTAACAACCCATACGATCGTCATTAGACGACAATTAATTGGTGTAAAACTCTGGGTTGTTACATGTAACGTTTTTATTTTTTTAAATTTTCCCACCAAATTTCAAAAATTTAGTTATATATTCTTCTCTATTTCGAATTCTTATTCATTCTCTCTGTTTTCTCTTCATTTTCTATTCTGAAATATATAAAATAGTGGCATCTTCCTCTAAATCAAACATAAAATCAACTTTCTCATTCCCCTCTCCTACTTCTGGTCCATTCCAATGCACTACTCTCGCACGTGTAACTAAATTGGAGGAGTCTATGAAGGATACTCTTCAGATGTTGACTGAAATTCAAGTGACTCAACTTCGTATGGCGAAAGAGCAAGAGAGGCAAGGCAAGATTCTTAGGAATTTACAAAAATTCCTAATGGATAACCAGGCCAACCCTATCTTGATCGATGAAGACTCTTCACTCAATCAAGAACATGAGGATAGCGACGAAGAAGAAGAAGAACCAATGGAAGAAGCACATGAGGAGGATGATGACCAAGTAGTATGCGTTGGAGAAGTGTGTTTCGACAAAAATGGGAATCTTATCGAACAACGTGGAAATTTCTGTTTCCACTATCCAAACTGTTCAATTCATAAATCTCATATGTTCAGAAACACACATTAGTTTCTTCTCTTTCTTTCCGTTGTTATTTGTGTTTTTATGTTTTTCAAACGCAAATGTAAATACAACCATGCTCGTAATAAATAAACTCGTGTTCTTATATGTGTTAGTATTATTGTGAATTCTTAGTTAGGATAGTTAATAGTTTAGGATTATATTTTAGTATTAGATTTAAGTGTTAATTATTTATGATAACACTATCATTATAATCACACGTCATAGAGTGATAAGTTTTAGGGGGAGTTATATAGTTTGGAGTTATCTAGTTTTGAGTAAGTTTTTGTTGATGACAAAGGGGGAGAAGTATAAAATAGGATAGTTAGGCACAGATTAAGGGGGAGTTATTAGAAGTATTAGGATAGAAGTGATATTTTATAAACAAAGGTTGTCATCATCAAAAAGGGGGAGATTGTTAGTCCCTGAGGAGTTGGTTTTGATGACAACAACCTTACTTAGAATTAGATTATAAAATATATAATACTAACATTATTGTGTAGATATATATAGATATGTTTGCAGGTACTAAAGAATGAAGAACTATACAGTATAAAGATTCAAGATCAAAAGATTGAAGATATCAAGATTCAAGACTCATGAGTATCAAGAATTTCAAGAGTTCAAGTTTCAAAGATAAGTTATATAGTTAAGAATATTGTTAAAACTCATAGAACGGCACTGACATCTTAAAATCCAATTTATTCGTGGAATGGAATCTACTTCGTGCTCGTTAAAGCGATGTAACCTTAAGTAGGATGGAACCTACGAAAATCTAGTGGGACATTTTTTTGTATCCACTAAGCTTAATTCAAATGATATTTCAAAATTATCTTGTTTTCGAAATGATTTCAAAACTTTCCTTTTAAAAAGATTCAAAACCCTCGATTCCGTTTTTAAAATAATTTTAGCCTCAAAACATCTTTATTTTCAGAGTCAAAATTTCTCCTGATTTTAAACCATCTTTTCAAATAATATATTTAACTTTTAAATTATTTATACTTTGATTTAAATTATAGTTAAATAATATATATATATATATATATATTGTTCTTTATATTTACTTATGAATTTCAACTATATTCAAGTATATTTATAAAGTTTTAATATAAGATAAATATTATTTTTATAGAAATTCAAAACATCAAATTTGGCTGAGGGATGTCGACATGCCAATAGGCACCATGTCGACATGGTGACAGTTTAATTCAAAATTCAAATTTCAAAAGAAGTGTCTATTTGCCATAACTTTTCATGAATGGTCATGGCTGTTGTTCTTCTATAAATAGGGGTCAGTTTCAACGAATTTTAATTACTTTTTTCTTTGATTTAACTTCTCTTCTTCTTCTCCACTTTCTTATTTACAAATTACACCATTACTCTGCCGAAATCAATATCGAATCTAACTAGATAATTTCTGGTTTTGATTCTCTCCACTATCTCTACAAGATCCAAGTGCTAATCTGAGTTATAGACTTTTTGTAATCAATTGAGCGAGAGAAGGTGTGATTGTAGCCCTGGAAATCAATTGGGTGAACTTGTTGCCCTGGAAATCAAGTATCTCTACCCAGAGGATTGTGATTCTGGAGGGTGTACCTCGTAGCCTTGAAACCGAGGGTTGTATTTGTAAGAATTGTTTTTGAAAGGAAATCCGTACTTGTGTTGCGGGACTGGATGTAGGGTAACTCCGAACCAGTATAAAATCCGGTGTGTTCTTTCCTTTACTGCTTTTACTTTATATTTGCATCTGTGTTTGATTCTATGTTCATATCTGTGTCTGATTAGTGTATACATTGTTATCAAATTAAGATAAACTCAAAAAGATTAACAAATTTCTTAAAAACACTATTCACCCCCCTTCTAGTGTTAATTCTAGCCTTAAGATCCTTAATCCGCAATTCTCACAGACGCAAAAGAGGAGGGTTTGGCTATTCGCAGCAAGAAGAGTAGGCACTCGGTTGGATGACATGGATGAGGAAGGTCGCGTGAGGAGGTAGGATGCAGAGGAGGAAGACGAGGCAGCGACTCTCAGGCAAAGCAAGGTACAATGGTTGTCAGGTTGGGTCGAGAAGAAGAAACGAGAAGATGAGGAGCAGGAACACCTTGTATATTTCAATACATTTCACTGAAAGGCAAAGTTCAGAGACCAAAATAACGTGCGAACCGATATATATATATATATATATATATATATATATATATATATATATATATAATGAAACAGTGAAATGATAGAACAGAAAGGTCAGAAAATAGTAAAAGTAAATTCAAAGAATTAATAAAAGCAACGTCCATTCCGTTCTCTGACCGTTGGAACAAACAAATGGTCAGTGGAGAACCAAAAGGCTTAAATGTGTACCGATACGGTCCGACGTTTTACAGATTCTGCTACGTACCGGACTTCAAAACACAGAATTGAATATACCGCAGAGATCAGCACGACGAGACAATCAAAATGGTATACAAATATTAGTGGTACGATCATCCTATCAAAAGTCGATAATCGGTACCGAAATTGCTGCAAATCTGCCGAAAATAAGATAAACGGAGCAATAGAAGTCCAAATTTAAAGAAACGAAATATGACGTCTTACTCAGAAGATGATTTACAAATTTATTGTATAAAAATATTCAAGTTTGAAAAATATTTTATTATCATCAAATATTAACTGATTTGAATTTACATAGAATTATATAAAAAAATAAACTTCCATAAAATCAGATGAAAATTTACCATTTGCTATGTTTAAATAGACGTATTTCAAATATCAAATTTTTATTTCCAAATTTTATTATTTAAAATTTCACAAAAATTCAATTAATTACGTAAATAAAATTATTAAAATTTCCGGGTCATTACACCAAAAGCACAGAAACAAGCGCTACATAGATAAGTAAAAGACAAATAAACCCTTAAACATGACCGCAGTCATCCAAATTGGACAGTACCAACAAACCAAAAGGGGCTCGGAAGGAGCTAGTATGTAGGTTGTTGAACAAAAGCTTTGAAACTGCATGATAAGGTGAGTCTCGCAAGGGTACAACAAAGGTTCCAGATCGAGATCTGAAGTGGATTTCTAGAGCCAAGGGCAGATGGGCTTCGAAACTTAAAAGGCACATGGGTAAAGGAAGTTGAGATAAAGGAGCAAAATGGGAAAAAAGAGGTGAAACACTAGTGAATTGAAAGGGACGGGAATATGGGTGACGATTTGTGGAGGGAGAGAGCACGATTTGGACGAGAGGTAAGTAGATCTGAGAGGAAGAAGCGGGTGATGGCTACAATGAAGGCCCAATTAATTTACATTTTTGATTCTTGCATTCCATTCGTATTTCAAAAATATTTAATATATATATGATTTAAATGAATTTTAGGTTTTAAAATAATAAATAATCATTCAAAATTATTAAAATTTATAATTCTTAGAAAATTATAATACATATTAAAGTATATGTAAATATGGTCAAATTATAATATTTACAAACATATTTGATTTCCAACTTTTTAATAAATAAATTATTTTATGTAAAATTCTTGTTTAATGAGATCTAGCATATTTATAATTAAGGGAAAACATTAAACATATATAAAATCATTCTAATTGCAAAGAGATAGAGCGCGCACGCGCACTTACACACACATATGTAAGTGTGTGTATTGTAAATATGAAGTTTGCCTAAGAGATTGATGCCTTAGATTCACACCTTGATCTACCGATCTCCTAGATCTCCAAGATCTGCACCATTATTGCTAGCAATCGATGTATCACCATTGAAACTTGCTTCTTGTATTAGGACAAATAGGGTCAGCAAATAGCTAGTTGAGGAGTAGGTTTATGTATCAAAATATACAGAGAAATGAGATAAAAGGTATAAACTAAAAGTGGTGGCTTGGATTTGCATTTATAGGGAGAACCAGAAGACCAAATCTTCATATTTCTCTCTTACTAATTCAAACCCAGATTCACATCACTCTTCCACCTTTTACACCTTCTTTGGTAGGCTTATATTGGTCCTATAATAGAGTAATTTAATACTCAAACTTGTTGTAATTAATTATATTTAAATTAAATTTAAATGTACACTGATATTGTATATCGATGCGCATAGATATAACTTTTATATACGCATCCAATTAATTACTAATAGTACCCAGAATAGTTCTATAGGCTACCCCATCTACCAAATACACCCTCTATACAAGAATTACAACAAAAATTAATATTTCATAATTATTACTATATTTAATTAATTTATAATGGTTATAAACCAATTAGATTGGGTGATTTTTTAGAGACTGAATAGATTCGATTGTGCAATCACAAATGTGAATTTAGCCAATGATTAATATTCAACAATTTAAATATTCAAGTTCACATGTCACATTAGCTAGTGATGTGACAGTTTGAATTAATTCATCGTTTATATATCTCATTGATAAAATCCAGTTTTACCATTTAAGTGGTAACTTTTAGTAACGATTATTTACTCACGTTAACACTATATCACCTTAGGGTATATGGAATTTGATTTTAGTAAAAGTTCTAATATTATCCATACTCAACTCGATTAGTCCATAAACAATGTCCTTGGTTCAATATTAACACTTATTATTAAATGTACTACTTTGGCGTAAGGTTTTGACTTTGACTTAACTATAGTTGATCGTGATACTAACCTCATAAAACCGAGGAGAAGAATTCCTAACTGAATAGTGTTTCACTTTCAATGCTTCTACTCAGACCTAACTATAGTGATTCGATGGTCATCTTATAATTATTTAAATATAATCAAAGTGGAGCATCCATAAAGATTTCCCATAGTATTGTCAATTCAAGAGAACTGTGTTACATTGTCATACTGAGTTTTCATGTTTGACCTAGTTGCTATTAACCAACAAAAACTTTCAATTGAGTTATTCCATAATTATCCAATAACCACGAATACATAACCTCTTGGTGCCTTAACAACCATGTGTAAAACACTACTTAACATTTGGAGTGTGTTACGTACTTTGGTCTCAAGAATGTATCATTATCCTTTCTCGAAATATCTTGTCTAGGAATATTTGAAATAAAATTTTATTTACAATGTGATTAATTACCCATGATCACAACTATCTATAACTACAATCATATAACACATCATTTAAGGATTTTATTTTATATAATTTAATTAATTACTTAATTAATTATATCACGGTATAACAAAGTATATAATAGAAATTAAATACATCTATTACAAAAAAGATTGGTTATAAAGTTTATATATGAAACAAATTACATAATTGCTCCAAAGAAATACCCCTATTTCTCAAATATAACACTAGAAATGTTAAAAGACTGCAGTATGCAAGGGTGTTAATTGGACTAAAAATAGGATAGGATCAAAATTCAAGAAACAGTTAAGAGTCAAGGATAACAAAGGTAATGTGTATATGTAAGAAGTAGGTATGAGTATGTACCATATATATGTGCTAATTACAAGTGTTTGGTCACACTGAATCTCAATATGCTATGGTGGTGCCTTATATTAAACTGATATGGAGAAGAAAAGAAACAACAACATAGAAAGCCACATTTGCACACAAGCCCCAACAATAGAAAAATTATGTGCACATCTGAGCCTTCAAATGTGCACAAGTTAATGATAGAGACTCCCAAAAACCTGCACTATACACCTTTATAGAACATAGAGTCAACTGCATCTAATCGTGTATAGGGGCTAATTATAAGTTAGATTTGTAGATCAGTCGGAAAAGCAGAAGGAGGAGCCACACCAGGAACAGGAGTTGATCTTGTAGGAAATCCAAGAGGGACAAGTGTACCAAAAGTTTACTGAAGATTCTGAAGAGAAGTTTCCTGAAACAATAGAAGAAGTAAATAATGTTAATATTAACTTACAAAAAATCTAAAGAGGAAAAGGAAGAAGCAGATCATACAAATACATATACTAAAGTGGATGATGAGTAATCTAAACAGTTAAAAGAAAAAGAAGTATAGGGAAGGGAAACTCTTCGCAATGGGACTCTCCTGGAAAGTTGAGGAATAGGACTTTATCTTCTAAATGTGTATAACTCATTATAATGCGAGAGGTCTAAATAACAATTCTCATAAGTTTGACCTCTTTAATTTAAGTAGGAGCTACCTTCCTTCTACATTGGTTATCATTGAAAGTAAATTCAGCACTACTAATTTGACTTTTTTAAAATGAAACGATAGGTGATGAATGTGATTTTGTTCATAATAATGATCTTGGTGAAAAAGAAAGAATTTATTTGTGCGGCGTAGGAGTGTATGGATGTGAATAGATTTGATAGAGATGAAAAATATATAACTATCACAGTTAAAATATTCGAGGGCTAAGAATACATGTTACTTATGTATATGCTAGTAACTTAGCATCAGTCAAAACTAATCAATGGACAAAACTGAAGAAGATGGCATCAAACATTAATTGACCATGGATTATAACAGGGGATTACTATAGTAGTAAGAGCATAAGAGAAGAAGGGGGACTTATGTTGAGAGTCTCGCAGTTAGTAGAGTTCATTAATTGTATTTTGGCAACTGGATTAATAGAGCCAGTCCATGTGGGCCAAAAATTCACATGGGGAAGTGGTGACTATAAAAAATATCTTGTAAACTTAGTAGAGTGTTGGTAAATGCAGAATGTATCAATCCATTCAACAGATCTTAAAGCAAACATTTTAGAAAACTCTACAAGCGATTATAACCCACTACTTATATTGAATAAAAAGAAAAGGAGCACAAAGATAAGGAGAAACCTTTAAGATATGCAATAATTAGCATTTATGTCAAAATTAAAATATTGCAGTGAACTTTGAGGAGTGTGTGTAGGTGAAAGGCAGTCAACAGTACAAGGTGATGCATATCCTAAAAACAATAAAAAACATTTTAAAGGAGTGGAATAAAGGTAGACTTAAAGACCAAGATGAAATTAAAACTAAGAAACTCAGTGTAAGGAACCTCTTAACAACATTGATAGTAGAAGCCAAAAGGAAGCATCTTGGCAAGCATATTATCAAACTCAAAGCAGACTAAAAGATGATAAAAGGTGAAAGGAGTCTAACATAAACAAAAGGCCAAAGAAAAGTGGACTACAAAAGGAGACGAGTGTACCAATTATTTTATACTAAAATGTCGGTAAGGAAGAACATAAACAACTTCCACATTTGCATTGATCAAATTGGATATGCAGTTATAGACTTCTCAAAAATAGAAGAAAATCCTATCAAGTAATTGATAGAGTTTTACAATAGGGAATATTATGTGGACTTACCAGTTGTTCAGTGCAGGGGATTAGTCAATGCTAAAGCAGAAGGATGCTGAGTAGAAGGGTGTTGGAGATTGAAGTATGGGAAGCTCTGGACTTCATCCACATTGATTCAATCCCAGGGTTAGATGGGATAAGGTCTTTATTCTACAAACTGCGTTGGGCCAACCTGAAAGAGTTGTTGGTGTTAGCTAGGTAAGAGGCTTTTAGTTCGGCTAAAATATTGAAAGGAATTAATCATACTTTCATATGTCTGATTCCAAAAATTGATAAACCAAGTAAAAGCAGGAATACATGCCTGTTGCCTGCTGTAATGTCATTTACAAGATTTTGAGAAAAATTATATGTAATAAAATAAAGAATGTAACAACCCGCACTTCAGTGGGTCTAGATTTTCGCTAAACCGAAAAACCTAGTCCACTAACATACAGATCGTCAGTTTGGTATCTTGTAGAAAGGAAAAATATATCAGAGCTCTAATGGTAATAACTCATAGTGGAAATAAGAAAATATAATAGATCAATATGACAACTGATCAAAATTTGACATCTCAAATGTCAAGAGCCTCAGCCAGACAATTGTTCCAAATCACCACCAGTAACCGCCCTTCTAAATCCTGTGGATTGTAACGAGGAGGGGGTCAGAACAACGTTCTGGTGACTAGAAAACTATACATCTTATACATAACATTAACTTATGCCGATTGTTCACTATTTCATGTTATGTTAGATTTTATTATTAGTCGCTATGACTCCATTACGACGTACAAATCGTACACATCTATCCCACGTAGATTTATGTCTATATAGGTAAGTATATATATATATATATATATATATATATATATATATATACACACACACACATACCCCAAGTCCACCGATGGACTTAGATACTATCCCCACTAGTATCAATCGCTCAACACCTAGGAAAGATCCATTGCCATCATAATCATCCTATTTTGTATTTATTGAAATAGACAGTACAAGATATTTTCTTTTTATTTATTGAAATAGACAGTACAAAATATGATAATCATCCTATTTTGTACATCTCTTTCTTTTGTAAGCATATATTTATTCCTTGTCATTTCAAACATCGTACTTTTATGAATTTAGACTTGATAATATATGGAAATCTTCTTACAACAATACAAATTCCAATAAACTAAAATCTCACTAAAATTCCAAAACTCCAACTAACTTTGTTTTCAGTCTCATTCATTAATATCAAATAAAATGAAATATCAATTCTGTATGTTTCGATTAATTAGCCTGTCGTAAAACTAATAATTAAAATCAATTCACATTTACAGAAATAAATCTAATACATACGTAATTATAGAAATAAAACCAATCATTACGTAATTACAGAAATAAAACTAATCATTTCGCTTTTGTAATTATTTATACAATTTATAGGCAAGATTACAGTCTTCAACATTTCATATATATGAATTCATTGCAATTTAAATTCAATTCTCAGGCATATAGGAATAGATCTGCAATGATATAATCTAGTATTATATGAAAATATATAATATTCCCACTCACCATTAATTAGTGCTTCCAAATCTCTAGATTTAATCTAGATCTGACCCTGTTATCTGTATTCTTCACTTTTTGACTCCTTATTCTTCACTTTTTGACTCCCTATTCGGATTCACAGACAATATTATACATATCTTATTAGAAATTGGATTAGAGAAATGAGATTTAGTTTTAGATTTATTAATTACAACCAGACCTAAAAGCACACCTTTGATGTAGCAATCTGATTTAAACCTATTTTCTATCCTTTGTTCTTTTCTATTCTTCTCGAAAGTGTATTCGTGCATCAAGATCTATTTTTGTGTATTTAGAAATTTTGAAGGAGAAAGGAAACTGGCAGAGCTTCCCTGCTCATTGAAAAATAATGAGTTGGAAGTGAAACCCTAGATCCTAATTTATAGAGGTTCAAATCAGTGCTAATTATCGGATTGAATTAAATCAGATCTGAGCCACATGGCCTAGGTCTACTACCACCTCCAAGACAAGGCAAGTTGGCATCCCCATGACCCAAATCAACCGTGTATGGGTCATGGTCGACCTTACTTGCTCATTTTTGTGCGTTTTGATCACGTGTTGATTTATTTCCTTCGTTATTAAACAAACGTTAATCAACGTTATCTTATGCCTTCATTAATTTTCTTAAACGTTAAGCTATGGTTAACTTTAACGGTGGTAATCAATCATAAACTAGTTCAATTTTTTCCTTAATTACATATATAATTATTTCTAACTACGAAAATTCAAACGTTGATAACTTTTTCGTCTGAACTTCGATTGAAAAAGTTCATATATGAAATTGATCAGAAAATCGCCACGAACCTAATGGTATAAGTCTCGTGACCAAATTCCAACATTTTGTAACAATTCTATTTTTCACAGTTTATTACTTTTTAATTAATTAACGTCAAAACGTAAGGTGTTACATTCTCTCCTCCTTAAATGTATTTGGTCTACGAAATTCCACAAGGGTGCGATCATGTAAACCATCACACATCCATTCTACACTAACAATCACTTAGTGTACAACCAATTTTGCAACAGTCCGTATATATGTGCAAAGTGCATCACAATACATATCATATGCATGAGCAATAATTTCTAATTGGCGCTTCCTATATGAATATGATTTCTTTTAAACAAATTTTCGAAAATATGATAATGCAACTTTTTGAAAAGTCAAAACGGTTTTTCATCCAAAATTTTCCCACACTCCTACAAATAGAAGCATAGTTTAACCAATTTTTTATCCAATACTTACCATCCAATTTCCTAGCACACCACTGCTAACATCCAAATTTTAGAAAAATTCAATTTTCTAAACCTATTTCTTATTCTTAGAATGGGTCTAGATGGAAAATTCCATACTTCCACCATTCTCTTATGTAACCTCTTTCCGCTGTACCTTGGGATCTACTCCTTTGCCCCCAATCCTTTTTCTTACTTTCCCAAGCACAACTTGCATAAGCAACTTTTTATTTTTAAAGTTAAAAAACATTGATGTTTCAAAAATCATCTTTTTAATTTTTCACTCACCAATAAGGTACCATAGAAAACCTTTCGCAGATAAAACAGCTTCCTTGTCGCTCACTGTATCCATTTTACTACAACTATAACTATGTAGTAAAATCTACACTAGTCAGCTTAACGACTATGTCCCGATGTCAACATGCGGTATTTTAAAATTTCTAAAACTCAAAATCTTTTCAAAGATATGTGCATTTTTTTTCTAAAGTCATATTATTTATAACAAAAACTTTTAAATAATTTTTTCATAAAATTTCTTTTTTCTCAATATATGCATGATTACATTTTATAAATAATTTTTTGCATTTCTAACATTAGTATTTAACTAGCCATTCATCGTCCATAACAGACTCCACTTAATTGCACAGTAAAATTTTAAGTTCTCAAAAACCTTCCTTTATTAATATCAACTAGCAAGCATGTTGAATTTTAAATTTTAGTCTTCGAGGAATAGGAACCTTGACTCGTGGCTAACCTCTTCGTAATCCTGTCCTGTTCCTTCTGAAATTTATCATCCGAAAAATTCTTATTCTTCAGAACTTACATTTTCATTTTACATTTATTTAGTAGTTAGTTAAATAAATTTTTCTTAATTTATTACCTAACTTCTCGTTCCAACTATTTTCTTTTCCTTGCATTAGTTAAGTGACTTCATGAAATCTCTTTTTACTATTTTCTCAAATCATTGCGGTCTACATAGAAAACATAACAAAAAAGGAACATTTTCCTAAACGTACGCAGCTCATAGCAACAACTAATGCTTACAACCCATGAAAGAAAACTATACCGAAAGGAAAGACAACACCGCTAACTACTACCACAGTTAGAATGGACATTCCTAACAGGCCATCCCTCAGCAAAGATCTTCAAATCTTATCCTTCCTTTATTACTTACGATGAATAGGCTCTATTCATCTCTTCCATTCCATACCCAATTATGGAATAACCATGCCTCCTGTGACATCCCGGAATTTCTGACAATATCAATTTAATAATCTGCATTGAAAATTAAATTGATTTGATAAATTCTTGTTGATAAATTTAGAATTGATATAATAATCTTCTTTTAAATGATATTTAACTGATAACTGATCTTTTAAAAAACCAATAAATTGTTTTCTATTTATAATGTATATCTATTTGTATATATATTACAAATAGAAATCTTTGGTTTGAAATTAATAAATAAATAAAGCTTGTTTCCAAATTCTAATATATTTTTGGTAATTTGGAAATTTGGATTTAATTTAAAATATATAGTTTTAAAATAGTTAAGGTAAATGTTTAATTGATTTAAATATATATCTTAGTTTAAGTTCAAGAATTAAATAAAAAGGGTTTGTTTTTAAAATATGGTTTAATAAATATGAGATATTTATTCATTTAAACAATAATAGGAAGTTATAGCCTCTTTTATAAATTAATTAAATTTGACAACTTATTGTTTCAAAATACATTTACTAATGTATTGTTATATATGTAAATATAAATAGATTTAAATTAGAAGTGTTATTTTCAAATTAAACATCTTGTTATATATATATGTATAAGCTTCTATTTGTATATATATATATATATATAGTTTTGTTTCATTTTCTATAATGTAATTCACAAATATAAATAATAAATATATATAGGGAATAAAATTAAGTATTTGGATTAGAAAATCGAAGAAGGAAATAAACTAAGTATAAAAGTAAACACATCACCTAATTCTAACTATATGTTAATAAACTATAAATATACTTATTTATATTTCAAAGATAAGAGCAAAGGAAAATAAACAAAGTTAAGTAAAAGAAAGATAAGTATCTTGTATGTGACCTATAAGTAGTTTGTAGGCAAAAATAGACAAAGTAAAATTAAACACTTTGATAGTTCTGGAAACATGTATAGATGCAAGGCTGTAAGTAATCATGCTAGACAAGAAAAAAATAACTGTATATCTTTGTACAAAAGCATGTTGCAGGCATAACAGAGCAAGGTAAAGATATGAACTATCTTTGTATACAAATGGTATAAAGAAAAGTATATACCAGCCTAAGTACATACGAAATTGAGATAGGGATAAGTATAAGTGGACATAAAGGACGTGGGCATTAAATGTTAAAAACAATTTAGTACACTGATATTTCATTTCAGCCTCCAAGAGATAAAAATCTCTGACCCAATTCAATAAATTTTGTACCAGTGAAGTAATAGCCTGTAAACATTTTCCTATATCAATCTATCTCCTCTCGTGTATAAGGAGACCTAACCTTTCCAGTAAACACATTAAAACTGAGCACCTTCTTCCCATAATCTTATCAAAGCCTATGCATATTTTCTTCAATCTGGAGATTCATTTCTGCATGCAAACCTGAGTTCTAAAGGAAGTTTGCATCTTTTCAAAACAAGCATGCATACAGTTTATAAATCAAGAACAAGGAAACAAAAGCAACTGCATTTTTTTCAAATCAAAACAACTCAGTTCCAAATCAAACAAGTATTTCTGGTTGATAAGGCATTTCAACATTCAAGTGCAAATTTTAAAAGGGAGTTCAATGTTTGCAAAGGGTTTTCAAAAAGCTGTTTCAAAATCTGTTCTCTGCTTCTTCATGGAGGTGAGTAACATTTTAAAATTTAAAAACTATAGTAAGTAGATGTTTGCTTGCTTCTGAAGCTTTGTGATGGATGATACTTTGTTTCTGCATATATAAGTGTTACTCTGTGATTTGAATACATGTGTGCATGCATATCTGATGTGTACATCTGTGGCACTTAACACCTCTGTTCTAAATTTCCTAGATAAGTTTGTTTCCAAAATTCTTTATCTCGTGATCTAGGCTCTATTATGTGTTGGAATACAAATGAAGTATGAATGTTTTACCCTAAATGTTAATTTAAATATATATAATTAGTTAAAATGACTGGGTATTGTTCAGGAAATAAGAAAACTCAGTGAAACCTTAAATTTAGTCAAAAATTATTTGTCGTAGATTTTAGTTTCAGGTGCATGAATCAAAAGCAAAAACTAAAACTTGATTTTTAAAACAGAAATGGGAACTTTTAATGGAGAAATAAAGGAGCAGTTTACCGTTGAATAAAAATCATTCTTTTGTAAATTTCTGTTGATCTAATAAATTGTTGATTCTGGAATTTGTTGTGGAGTTAAATCATTGATTTGTGGATATAGGAAAAATGTTAAAAAAATTTCTAATGCAAGAATTTTTAACTCGAATGGGATTTAGGGTTTAAGAATGGGTTTTGACGAGGCACAGTGTTTCGATTCGTTTGACCCCTTCGATAGATCGAGTTCAATGAAACTCTGGGGGAAGGAAGCTTTGGTATAATCGAAGACGTGGCCGAAATTTCAAGGGTGATGGTGGTCGGACGATCGTGGGCGAGGCGTTGACAGGCTTTGCTTGTGATTCCAGTTTTGGTTCCAGGTTGGGTAATATACTCGAATTCGATTTCGAGATAGGATTGAAGTTCTGATGGTTGGGGTTGTTAAGTGGGAGGAACGTTGACTTGTAGAGGTCGTCGTCTATGGTCGGAAGGGGATGGTTGGCTGGTGCACGTGCACGTGCACTGGTTGTCTGGTAATGTTGTTTGGCCAGGGGCTTTGGTGCTCAGGGAATTCTCGAGTAAATCGAGTGTTTGACTCGAAGTGTATCAGGGGTTGTCTCGGGTTAATATTCGTTTACAGGCTTAAGGGGAAACTGTTCTGGTTTCTTAAATTTTTAAATAAATTTAAACTGAAGTTAACTGGAGAGTAAAGTTTTAAAACAAGCTTTAAAATTTAAGTTTCAATCTGGTTTCAAGTTAGTTGAATATCAGTTTAAAAATATTTAAAGTTTTAAACTTAAATTGTTTTTAACTACTTTAAACAATTTTTAGAAGGAAGGAGAGATGAGTCTGAGTTTCTCGAGTAGAACCCATGATTTACTCGAAGCAAGATGGGGTGTGACTCGAAGTAAATGGGGTGACTTCGGGTAAGGTTTGTGTCAGGCTTCTATAACCTGACAGTTTCAAAACTTAAATTCAATTTTAAAATTTGAATGCAAGTTTAAAACAAAGTTTAAACTAAATTTAAATATAAGAATCCAAAACTGAATTTTGTATCCTAGTTTTAAATTTGAATTAAGTTATAAATTTAATTCTTTAACCATTTTAAAATGCTAAGTGTATTTTAAATGATTCGAATTTAAAATGAAATTTAAAAGAGTAGTTTAAAGGTAAATTGTGTTAAAAATGTTTTGTTAAAGATAATTCAATTTATAAGTAAGAGTAAAGTTTTATCTTAAATTAAATTAATAGGATAATTAAATGGATAAAGATTGGATGTTAATTAATGATTAAGAATTAATTAATCAAGTAATTAAAAGTTAATTAAGTTACAGTTAGAACTTAAATTAATTTAATAATTAGTGGTTAATTAATGGTTTATCAAAGATAAATTAACTTGTAATTAAAAATGATTAATCTAAGTTTAAATTCTTAAAAAAGGAAATTAAGAATTGTAATTAGTTAATGAAGGTCATTAACTTAAGATTTGTTAAATAATGTATTTATGTGATAAATTTTAATAATTAATTAGATAAATTGATTAAGAGAATCAATTGTGAAAATAGTTAAGTATAATTACTTAAGTGAAGAAATTAAAGGAATATTACTTAATATAATTAATTGAGTTTAATTTGATTTGTTTAAGTTAATTAATTTAGTTTAATTAATTTAAATTTATCATTGAATGATTTGATAAGTAATTGCTTAAATATAATAAATGAAGTATAATTACGGGATGAGGTAATTAATGGTAATTACTATATGTAATTAATTGAAGATGATTTAATAATGAAAGTAATTTGGATTAAATTACTTTGTAAAATTAATCAAGGGATTAATTGAGATAATTAATTAAAGGAGTAATTAATTTCTTAAGTGAAGTAATTAAGAGTAGTTAATTACTGAATGAGATTAATCAAGACTGATTAATAAGTGTAGTTAGTTAATAAATTAATTTTAATGAAATAATTAATTGAAATATAATTAGGGATCATTAATTTCTATAATTGATTAAGAATTGATTCATTAAAACTAATTAATCAATAATAAGTGATTTTGAGTAATTAATTAATTATAATTAATTAAGGATAAATATAATTAATTATGGTTAATTAATGAAAAGAGTAATTAAAGGTTAATTACTGTTTTTGGTTAAAGATAATTAATTTGTGAAATTAATTGAAAGATAATTACTTGAATGTAATTAAAAGATAATTAATCCAGGATGATTAATTAAGATGGAAATCTAGAGAATGATTAATTAATTGATTTGTAATTAATCAATGGTTAAGTAAGCAAGATTTATAGTGATGAAGTAATTAATTTAATTTACTTTAAATTAATTAGAGATGAAGTAATTAATTTAATTCATTTTAAATTAATTATAAATGATGTGCTTATGAATCATTGCTTATATATTGATGGATGATATTGATTTCCTTGAATTGTTTGAAATCTCAGATATGAGATAAATAATGCTGTGATATGGATTGTCTATTTATGTGATATTGTTGATTATCTATCTGTGATGTTGTAGATTATCTATCTGTGATATTGTGAACTATCTATCTGTGTGTATATAGATAATTAAAATGAATTGTTTTAACTTTAAAACAACTTGGCCTTAAAAGACACGGTTTGGATTTCGATGAGACCGGGATCGGGTTTCCATATACCGGGATTCTAGGTCTGGAGACCCGAATACCACATCGATCCAAAATAACGATAGGTCGTGAATCTCAAGTGAAGATGAAGATTCAGAGTGCAAGGGTTATTGTCGTTAACTCTGAGGGTGATTCCAAAATGAGTGTAACGAGATAATGCCTTCGGTTTCGTTCGAACCTGGAACGAACTTGTATGGATTGAATGCTTTCAGCACATCGTCAGGTGGACGATGAGCATTCTAAGTGATGAGTTCTGATAAAGGTAATCGTGACCTCAAGCCTCATCAACCGGGAATGGCTAAAACAGGGGAGGTGCAGCAAGGCTTCGTGGGTCGCACCCACTTGAGAGCGAGATATACCCCTGTCTAGATGTCCCTTTTTATTTTCGGCTGTGTGGGCAGTTTTGAGCTCCAACTGCCGGGGTTGTCTTGTTTGGGACTATCCAGTAAGGGATGGTTCCGGCCTTGTGTTGCAGGGAACTTAGGGTGGGTTCTCGGTACGGTGATCTAGGCCACGTACTGTGACGGGCGGTACCCCAGTAGCCCTGCCATTGTATGGAATCCAAAATCCAATAAGTGCCATCGGATTTGATTGTAAACCTAGTATGCTGGAATTTAATCATATAACAATTTCAGCTATTTTCTATTTACTTGAAAACCCTAGACCTATTATAATATAACTGGATTTCCTATCAAATGTTTTGGTTAGCGTAAGGTAAAAACATTTCCATGTTTATGTGTGGGATGTCTTACGTGATACCTTTTGTTTTCAATGGATTTTCAAAGTTAAGCAACTTTAACCTGTTACTCATACCAGACCCATGTCTGACCCGGAGTTTATTTTCTGTTTTTCTTAAACTCTCGGGTACCCAAATTTTTACGGGTAGCCAAGGGATTCAGGTTAGCTTTGACGAATTGTGGAGGAGCAATGGAGCAGGAGGCTTCAGCGTTGTAGATATACATATAGTGTTCCGCTGTGTTGGTATCTCTATGTTTTATTTGTATTGTATCGAGTTGTATTAACTAGACAGGTGTTTATAACTGTCTAGTGTGTGTTGTATTATCTGTGTAACTCTGATGTATATGATATTATGTATTCTCTTATGTGATATATTATATTTTATTTGTTCCGCTGTTGAGATTCTGATGTTGTTTCTTCTTTCTTCTTTATCTTTTCTATTTCTCACCCCTTTCTTTCTTAAAAACGGCGTGATTTTCCGATAGTGGAAAGTTGGGTCGTCACACCTCCTCTCACTGCAGTGGATAAGAAATACAAACTATGCACTCTTCATACTAAATGGCAACTAAGCCTAGGGAAATAACCTTTCTCATTTACTCTTTTGCTTCCCTAACTTAAGTCTACAAATATCTTCCATGTGTGTTTACCATCTCATTACCATTTGTTACCATCTTCTCTTAATCTCATTCTCTCGATAGTATTCTCAATCCTTGGTATTTCCTTTATTTATAAGCCTCTTATAAGCATATTCCAAAACTTATAGAAGTGCACTTTAATATCACCTTTATGGTTTACACACATATCATCATAATATTCTTAGTCTTTTTCTAGTGTCCTCACACTCTGCGGGGATTCCCTGTCACTTTTCCAAAGTAATCATCGATATTTCCTTCATAGCCTTATTTTATTCCCTGTCTCACGTGGGCATTAATTCCTATCTACTTTATATTTAAAATTCTAATTTGGTCTTTATCATTTTTTTTTCAAAACTTAAAACTTCAAAATTTTTGAAATATTTAATCCCGAAACTACTATCTTTAAAAGTGCTGCTTAGAAACTTTTATTAAATTCAAAAATACATGGTGTTATTAACTCTTTTAAAAACATACATTTTTATGGTTTTTGAATCTAACTTATTCCCTAAACTTAAAAGAGAATGTTAACAATTCTAAGTTTAAAATCAAATTAGTTTTTTCTTTTTAAAGACCTATTTAACTTTTATTAAAAATCTGGGATTTTTAATTCAGTCATTTATTAAGTTTTTCATTCGAAAACTTATTCATTTCACCAAACCATTTCTTTCAAAAATAGAATCTATAATGTTTCTAAAACATCTTTCATAACTTTTGAATTATAAAAACTAGAGTAGATAAGAACAATTATCCTTCTATTAATTCCTTTACATTTCCTACTCTCCCAATCATCCAATATTGGAAAAATCTCAACTACCAAAAAATGGGGACTTTTAAAAGATACCTAAATTAAATGCGCATAACAATGAAAAATGTGTATTTTCCTTTGTTTAACTTCGTTGATTAGATTACCAGCATTGTTTAATATAATTTACTAACACTACTTCTAATTATTACTTTTTTTTATTACACTTAATGATACAATATTTTAATGCATTAGAACTACTACTCCCTCAAGGGGAATTGTTAACGCTATAATTCTCTATCAATCGCTTAAAAGAGGATTCGTGTTTTGTGTGAAAGTACAAGGATTTATGTTTCATTTTCTTTATTGAAAAAGACAGTACAAAATACAGGTTTTCATATTTCTTACATCTCTTACTTAGCATTTACATTCCTTATTATTTCTAACAAAACACCTTTATTTGTAACTTGATTGATTCATAGAAACTTATTTTGTTATCCCTTTTCATTCCAATGAATTAAAAATTTTCAAATCCCAACCTAACTAAAATAAACTAAACCTATCTTTTAACTTTTATTTATATCTCAAAACTTCCTATCATTCAACTCTTCAACCTAAACTATACTAATTCCAACTATTTTTCTCTTAAATTTATCATCCTTTTACTTAAACTATTATAGTGAAGTCACTTATATCTCAATTTATCTTCTTTTCTAAGCCATTTACTCTATTCCAAATCCATACCACTTATATTGTCCATCCATATAAATATTTTTATTCCTTAAAAATATTTCATTACATAGAAAGATTCACGAGCTATATTGCTCCATCATTTATTTTCAAAGAAAAAAAATTTCCATTACCGAAATCTAAATATATAGATTTTTCCTACAAAACCTTTAATATATATTTATATATGTTCTCAAAATTTAATACTTGCTAACTTTTCATTAAAAGTCCATTTTAAGTATACAATTTATACTTTTTCTCATTTTCGAGAAATTTCTTATTGTTGGATTGGATTCTAAGTGGACTTTTGACAATTCTCTTAAGAACATCTTTCTTTCCATTAGCTAAATTGTCTCTTTCCAAATCCAAAAATCCATTCATAAATTAGGAGTGACCATTTCACACCCTTTTTAGAGATTTCTCCATCTTCTACTTTCTATAATATATGGACTCTTATTTTACCCTTTATTGGACTTATTGTACATCATCAATTGGTAATCAAATACGGGGATCAACAATCATTAGGCTATCAAAGCCCGATTTAGGAGTCAAGTACTATCCAATTCTAGGGATATTCCAAATGCAACTACTCTTTAGATGGAATTCTTAGGTAGCAAATACTCTATTTATATTTAGTCAAAATACAAATACGTTTACTCAATGATTCCTAGTTTTTAGGAATCGACTAAACTAAGCTCTAATACCAAATGTAACAACCCACACTTCAGTGGGTCTAGATTTTTCGCTAAACCGAAAACCCAAGTCCACTAAAATACGGATCGTTGGTTTGGTATCCTGTAGAAAAGAAAAATGTATTAGAGCACTAATGGTAATAATTCACAGCGGAAATAAGAAAATATAATAGATCAATATAACTACTGATCCAAATTTGACATCTCAAATGTCAAGAGCTTCAGTTAGACAATTGTTCCAAATCAACACAAGTAACTGCCCTTCTAAATCCTGTGGGTTGTAATGAGGAGGGGCTCAGAACGACGTTTCGGTGACTAGAAAACTATACATCTTATACATAACACTAACTTATACCGATTGTTGACTATTTTATGTTATGTTAGATTTTATTATTATACCGATTGTTGACTATTTTATGTTATGTTAGATTTTATTATTAGTCGCTACGACTCCATTGCTACATACGGACCATACCCATCTAACCCATGTAGATTTATGTCTATATAGGTAAGTAAATATATACATACCCCAAGTCCACTAATGGACCTAGATACTATCTCCACTAGTATTAATCGCTCAACACCTCGTTAAGATCCACCGCCATCGTATCACCGAGGAAATCCTGTCGTGCACACCGACTATCTCCAGCCCACAAGATCCTAATATTTCGGGGATTTTTCACATACGCCAATCTTATACATACCTTAGTCTACTTCTAATATTTTGGATTTTAGGCTCTAACACACCACCTTGTAGAATTTAGGCTCTAGAACCACCTTATGGAATTTAGGGTCCATGAACCACCTTACGGAATTTAGGCTCCATGAACCACCACCCCGTCTAAGTTTTGAAGGAATCTTGGTATGAGTTAACTAGCCTTACCCTATCAAACAAATTAATAAACAACTATGGCGATGCATAACCCTGTCCTACCCGTTGACCGTAAGGGACCAATGCTGAGCTCGAGAAATATGCAACTCCTACCCTATTTTATAGTGCCCAAGTACGCCAGCATACGTACACTTATTGTAGCTTATTTTGGTACCTGGCACCAAGACTTTTTGTGCCCCATTGCGTAAACCTGATCTCACTCACCGTCTATTTAGATTTTCTACTGCAATCAAGGCAATATTCTCACTTTAAAACTTGAAGTAGACCTAATTTAAATATGCACGTTTTTCCTTGACATAATTATAACAGATATTTATAATTGTGACAAACAATTTATAATCAAGGCAACAGACACAGTATAGACCTTGGGGTATCCCTCTAGTACGAAATCATACACTCACCATGGGTCATATTGTTTGGATATGTTTTTAGCATCCCAACCAAGTCTAACAACCTTCAGACATTGGTCTACATTAATTATAACTGATAACTTATAATTATTCACACTCATCGTAAACGCATATTGGAGGTTATTTATATACATATTTCATGTTCATGTATATTTATTCTTGTTTTGTTTCTTTATCGCCTCTACATATTTTATATTTGAGTTTAAGTCTTCAGTCTAACTATGCATTTATCTTTTATTTCATTAATTTCAGTTATCGCTTCTCAATTTCAAATATTAATATCGTTGCTACAACATCTACTAGTTCAGCCTTTGATTTCTATTCCAATTATCATTTCTTTTTCTTGCCTATAATCTAGACTTAGTTTTTTTGTCATTAGTTTCCATTTTATTAACCTTTTAGACACATTCTTATTTCAATATTCCGCCTTTGAGATTTACTATATTTGGATAAATTGGAATTAAACTTTATCAATTAATTGTTACACAATAAATTTCCATATCTTATCTAATAGAGGTGGTTTGCGCAGTGTTTATAAATTACAAGGAATTCTCTTTTTACTTATTGAAACAAACAGTACAAAATACGGTAATCGTCCTATTTTGTACATCTCTTTCTTTTGTAAGCATGTATTTATTCCTTGTCATTTTAAACATCGAACTTTTTTATATTTAGACTTGCTAATATATGGAAATCTACTTGCAACAATACAAATTCCAATAAACTAAAATCTCATTAAAATTCCAAACGTCCAACTAACTTTGTTTTCAGTCTCATTCATTAATACCAAATAAAATGGAATCTCAATTTTGTATGTTTTTAGTTAATTAATCCATTGTAAAACTAAAAATTAAAATCAATTCGCAATTATAGAAATAAATATAATCATTACGTAATTACAGAAATAAAACTAATCATTACTTAATTATAGAAACAAAACTAATCATTTTGCTTCTGTAATTATTTAAACAAATTTATAGGCAAGATTACACTCGTCAACATTTCATATATATGAATTCATTGGAATTTAAATTCAATTCTCAAGCATATAAGAATAGATCTACAATGATATAATCTAGTATTATATAGAAATATATAATATTTCCACTCACCTTTAATTAGCGCTTTCAAATCTCTAGATTTAATCCAGATTTGACCCTATTATCCGTATTCTCCACTTTTTGACTCCCTATTCGAATTCACAGACAATATCTATACCAATATTATGAGAAATCGGATTAGAGAAAAGAGATTTAGATTTAGTAATTAGAACTAGATCTAAAAGTTTACCTTTGATGTAGCAATTTGATTTGAACCTATTATCTATCCTTTGTTCTTTTCTATTCTTCTCCAAAGTATACTCGTGCATATAGATCTATTTTTGTGTATTTAGAAATTTTGGAGGAGAAAGGAAAATGGCAGAGCTTTCGTGTCTGTTGAAAAATAATGAGCTAAAAGTGAAGCCCTAGGTCATAATCTATAGAGATTCAAATCAGCGCTAACCATTGGATTGAATTCAATTAGATTTGGGCCACACGACCTAGGTCTACCACCACCAGCAAGACAAGCGGGTCAACCACTCCATGACCTAGGTCGACCACTCATGGTCGACCATGTATGGATCATGGTCGACTTTACCTACTCATTTTTGTGCATTTTGATCGTGTGTTGATTTATTTCCTTCGTTATTAAACAAACTTTAATCAATGTCATCTTATGCCTTCATTAATTTTCTTAAATGTTAATCTATCATTAACTTTAACGGTGTTAATCAATCATTAATTAATTCAAACCTTAATTACATATTTAATTATTTCCAACTATGAAAGTTCAAATGTCGATAACTTTTTCGTTTGAACTCCGATTGGAAAAGTTTATATATGAAAGTTGATCAGAAAATCACCACGAATCCAATGGTATAAGTCCCATGGAAAAATTCCAACATTTCTAAAAACTCCATTTTTCATAATTTATTATTTATTTATTAATTTCTATTTTTAATTAATTAACATGAAAATTGCGAGGTGTTACAAAGAAGATCTTACCAGACATCATTGCTAAGTGTCAAAGTGCATTGACTATGAGAAGAGGCATATCTAAAAACTCAACTAGGGCACATGAACTGATTAGAAATTCTAGTAAGAAATTAGTTGATAAATTTTGCTTAAAGGTGGACCTCCACACCTCCACAAAGAGTATGATAAAATTAGTAGATGCTTTATTATTCATATGCTTAAATGCATAGGGTTTCCAACTAAATTCATCAATCCAATTAATGAATGCATTAAAACACTGATTAGAAATTAGTTGATAAATTTTTCTTAAAGGTAGACCTCCACACCTCCACAAAGAGTATGATAAAATTAGTAGACAATTTATTATTCATATGCTTTAATGTATAGGGTTTCCAACTAAATTCATCAATCCAATTAATGAGTGCATTAAAACACCTACCTTTTCTATCTTGGTGAATGAAATTCCTAGAGGATTTATTAATAGCAATAGAGGAATTAGCAAGGTGACCCCTTATCTCTTTACCTATTAGCAATTGGGTATTTCACTCTCCAAATGGAGTTGGCTTGCCATAATAAGTTGATCCATACTATTCATAGTTTTACCCTAAAGGATGTCATCCCTTATATGCTGACAACCTGATCATTTGCATAAAATTAAGTAATGATGCATCAATAGCAATAAAAAGCATTTTCTAAAAATTGAAAGGAATCATGGGCTTAAAACTAAATGAACTAAAGACTAAATGCTACTTTAGTAAGTTTTGTAGAAGAAGAAGCGAAGTATTGGAGATTTTAAATATGAAGGAAGGGGATCTTCCAGCAAAATATATAGCGGTCCTACTTTCTTTAAACAAGATTACAAATAGAGAATATGCTGAACTTATTAGAAAAATAAGAGAAAATTTACAAGGTTGGAGTTCGAGGGTGTTGTCTTTTGAAAAAAAAGTTAGAGCTTATACACATAGTCATTCAAGGGAAGGTGAACTTCTTGCTGCAGACTTTTCAACTTCTAGATGCACGAATTAAGAAGATTGAAAGAGCTGCAGACTACGTTTGGAAAGGAGGAATTCACAAAATCAAGTATAATGACTTATGTAGACCAAAACATTAGGGGTGTGAAGGCCTTAGAAGACTATGGGACATGAGAGATGTGTTTACTATGAAATAAGGATGGAAAATAACCAACTCTAAGGGGTAATGAGACAAGTGGACGAGACAAAGATATATCTTGATTATCCTTTGGCAAATGGCTGTAGATAATAAAGCATCTTCAACTTGGAAGGAAATTATGAAAAATGAAGAAAAAGCTAGTAGCTTGATGTACTAGGGAGATAGCGAATGGAAGAGAGATTGAACTTTGGAAAGACCCTTAGATTGAAGGAAAGTCTCTAATAGTTATTTAGGTTGGGATACTTTTTCAGCATATGGATGACCAGACAAAATAGTAGAAAACATAATACAATAAGGCAATTAGTGTTATAAAGTTTTACCACTCAATTGAACATAGATAAAAGGTTGAAATATGCTACATTTTCTATGCAAAGAAAGTGATATTTGGTCTTGGAAGTTTACGGATAGGGAATTTTCTACTAGAACAACATGAGAAGAGGTTAGAAGTAAACAATCAGAAGATGATGTGGAACAAATTAGTGTGGAGCAAAACCAACAGTCCTAAAATGGCATTAACTACATATAAAGCACTCATGGGAAGGTTGCTGACTAGAGATCGAATATAAAAATGTGGAGTTACTATTGAAACAAAGTGTGTTCTATGTGAAAAAGTCAATGAAAATCATCATCATTAATTTTTTGAGCATGAATATTCTAGTTATTTGTGAAAGGTATGAAAAATGAGGCTAAAACATCCAGATCTATTGTCCAACCTTAAAGAGGAGGAAAATTACCTTGCTAGAGAGAGAAAAGGTATAGACTTAAAAGCCAAAACGATTGATATTGACCTGATAGTAACTATATGGATAATTTGGAAGGGAAGGAACCACTGTGTGTTCAAGAACAACAAAAGAAGAAAATTGGAGCTTAGTAATTTGATTAAATCGGACATGCAAACAATTTCAAAAAGAATTAGCAAGAAAGCACTCACTGGTGCATCAAAATAGGCAATAAGGGAGCTCGAAGGATCAGGAGTTGCGAGAGGGAGGAATCCAAGGTAAGATATTCCAGCTGCTAAGAATTTAAGCTTGAAGATGAAGTAGTGGAGTTAAGTCAGTGCAGATCTAAAAGGGAAAAAAGATAGATAATGTGAACTATGTAAAAAGTAGTGCTTTGTATATATTGCATTTGTCAACTTAGCAAATGGTTCAGGACACTTTTTGGGCCGAGTAGGCGTTAATAAATATCTACCCATTTTTATAAAAAATCTATGCGTATATATATAATTAAAAATAATTTTATTTGCCATAAGGAAATTACTAAATTATATTTACATTAATATATATTAACATTTATGCATCATCAATTTTATTTTCGGTTATATATATTTGTATTAATTTCAAATTCAAATTTAAATGTTTTGACTAATTCAAATAATATATATGTTTCAACCAGTAGCATTAAAAATAAAAAATTTAAGGTATATTCGACCAAAGTAATTATGTTTTGAATAATTCAACATTTTAAAATTTAGACATTTTGACTTAGTCCACTCATTATAAAATGTATATATTATATATTATCTAAACTGAAAAAAATAGTTTTTTTATTAATAAATACCTGAATAGGTATTTAAATATATATATATATATATATATGTATGTATACAAAAGAAAATAATTTTTATATTCGAAACAACAAAGTAAAAGAATCTAAAACTTTAATATATATATTTATTTAAAATCGAAAGTTTTTAAAAATAATTTTCTTAAATGTTTATATATATAAATAATGACCATAATACATTATGATTATAATATGTATATATATTATAGATTTTAAAAGTATATGTTTATATGTTTGAAAATATATTAATCATTTAATAGGATTTAAAAATTAAAGTTTGATTTTGAATTTTCTTTAATTTAATGGTCGAGCATAAGAAGACCATATATAATGATAATGGTGACATATGTATTTATATAAGTGAATATATATAAATCAAAAACTTCTACCTTTCTCTGAAATGATCTTGCCGAGAGTTTGTAAGTTGTTAGTTTAGTTTGTCCTTTTGAAGCACCACTGTCTCCCCTTCTTTTCACATTTCAAGGCAAAGAAATTGATTCACTAAGGCCAGGGGTCGGCCATGGGTTGAGGCATGACACCAGAAAAATCAGTGTTTTATTGTGGTGGGTGATAAAGTTAGGGGTATGCCGTAAGAGAAATTATGTAATTTTTTTAAAATTAATTAACTCTTTAATCAATTCTCGTTCATAATAAAGGTGTTTTTCATTCTGTTATATATTCGTTATCATGTGTTATAAGTAAATATTTAATTAAAATATATTTAATAGAAAATCCAAAAGTGGCGTGTTTATGATAGTAGTTACAAATAGTTGTAATCATGAGTATTGTATCACAATATAATATATACATCATTGAGACTAGAGTACCTAACGCTCTCCAAATTTCAGGCAGTGTATTACTCATGACTGCTGGGGGCACATAAGGGTTATATACTGATAGTTATTGGATTACCATGGAATGACTCACTCGATAGTTTTCTGTTGATTAATATAACTAAGTTCAAATAGAAAATATCGATGTGACTAATTCACACAGCTCTCTCGACTTGAGAATACTGTTGACCTTCAATATGAAAGCTCCGCTTTGATTATAGTCAAATCACAACATGACATCCATCGAGTGACTATAGTTGGGTTTAATGGAAGTATTGAAAGTGAAACGCTATTCAAGAGAAGATCCATCTCCTCGGTTATATGGGGTCAGTATCACAGTCAACTCAAGTCAAAACCTCTAGCCAGAGTAGTTCTACTAATATTAATTGTTATTATTGAACCATGGACTTTGTGTTTAGAATATAGAGTTGAATATGGACGATATTGGAATTTTGCCCATTACCAAATTCCTTAAGTCAAAAGTGATATAGTTTTGAAGAAGAGAATTGGTGTAAATAATAGTCACAATCAGGTAATGCTTAAAAAGGTAAAATTGGATTTTACAAAACCAAGTAAGTGATAAATTGGGCCAAAATGTCACACCACTTGCTAAGTGATGTGTGAACGTTAATATTCGAATAGTTCGACATTAATCGCTGACCAAATTTACACCTAAAGAGTCGCATAACCAAAACGTTGAATACTCCTTTTACCAAACAATTTAATTTGTAATTGTTATACATTAATTAGTATTTATGAAATATTAATTATAAATTTTTTATTTTGATTTGATGAACAAATATAAATAAACAAGTTTATAATAGTTATAATTATATAAATTGATATATGATATCGATACACATTTAAATTAGATTTAAATGCAATATAATTTTTTCCGGCTTTAAATGGGTTTGAAGCCCATATAGGTGCTGGTGTGTTCGAACATGATGTAGCATGATAAGGTGCAGCCACATGATGGAAATAAAGGGGATTGGTTTGGATGGATGAGAGAGAGAGAATGGGTAAGAAAGAAAAGCAGATCTATATCCTAACTTATCTCTCTGTCCTCTCATATATATAAACATCATTACCCTCACTCATTCGCTACTTTGGACAGCTTTCATTATCATTTGTTTCTGGTCGAAATTATACTCCATCTTTCACTTCATTTCTAAATCTCAAATCTAATAACACAGTTGCTATATTCGATAGCCGGTAGTCATCGGCTTAGAAGCTAGCAGCTTGCTGGATTGGAAACTAGTTCAAGAAGTTGATCACATAATTTCAATGTGTACTAATAGGGTTTGAAGGTAAGGTAATTCTCTAATTGACAGTCATATAATAATATTTAGATAATTTATATCTCGTATATTATTTGCTAGTTAGACGACGATTCTGTTATATCCAAATATCGTCACATTCACATTGGTTGTTTGTTTATATACTTGTGTATAATAAATTTTTTATGTATATGCCTTTTCTATTCACGGCACAAAATTAAAAAATAATTGATTTTTTATTTAAATTGATTAATATACATTATTTAATTATACTGGCTTCATAATTCAAATATTAATTCCTATAATATACAAAATACAGTTTTAAAATTTTATACAGATAATTTTATACTTAATGGACTTTGGCATAATTAAAATAATTTTATAAATATACATTTTTTTTTAAATATTATTTAAATCATTTAATTCTATAATAAATAATATATATATTATATAAATATGTTTTAAATTTTATAAAATTAAATTTGAAATTTTCTTTAAAAAAATATTTTTTATTAATTTCCTTATATAAATTAATATATATATATATTTAAAATTAAAAAAAAACCAACTTTTGCTGTGAGCATTATAATAGGCATATACTTATTTTATATACTTACAAATATATATGTATGTATATATATTTCATTAGGTATACTTATATGTATATTTATTATTAAATTATTTATAAGATATATATATATATAACCTTTATCTAAAATAAAAAATGGATTTTTATTTTGAGTTTACAATAAAGTAAATAAATAAAATTTTAATATAATTTCAAATATATACATATATATATCATAAATTTTATATACATAAATTTATTTATATATTTATAAATAATTTCAAAATAAAAAATATGTGTATATATATGCAATATTTTAAATATAAAAATAAAGTATATAAACATATAATTTGTTGATATATTTATACGCTAGATGAGCTAACATGTCCGTTGTAGTGTAAATCAGCATTTATGTACGAGCAGGTTAAACCTTGCACGGATTGTTATGTGACACATGCACACACATAAACATGTGTATATGATACATTTGTACAAATATTATAATATTAATTACGTAATATAAAACCATATTATAAATATGAATAAAATAATGATTTTATTTAAAAGGAAATTTAGAAATGTTCTAAATAAACTAGACTGCATATGCCTAAAAAAGATCTAAAATGGATTTTTTTTTGAAATTCAACCATTACTTCCACTACTGACTAGTCTAGTTCCAAAAATGGTATCAGAGCCAAATAGCTGGTGCGGTATAAATCAGTCATGCTAGGGTTAATTAATTAAGCTTACAGCCCTTATAGTAGGGTGTCCAGGAAGGTAGTGTCGAGGAATTAGGTCTAGATAATCAAGTACTCTGCCCTACCTAGCTACCAACCTGACTCGGATAGATATGTGAGCCAAAAGGTTGTCCCTAATAGAAAAGGTCCAATTTGAATTGGGCCTTGGGCTAATTTTCAAAATTGTTTGAAAATTAAAAATATAAATTTTAAATTTAAAGTTAAATCTAAGATAAGATATACATATATTATAAAAGTTATAATACAATAAAAAATTTCAAAATGTTTGAAAATTAATATAAATTAATTTTGAAATTTAAATTTTGTTATTAATAAGGTTAATAAAATATATTAATTAAATATAAGTGTGTATTATATATTATAATATATGTTACGTTTTTTAAAATGTAAACTAACATAAGTATACATATACATAAATGAAATGAATTTCAAAAGTAATAACAATTTAATTAATTTAAAGGCTAATTAATTAAATAATATACACATATATATGATATATGTGTTATACTATAAAGGTTACAGTATATATAATATATGTTCAACGTAAATGTTATATTAAGATAATATGAAATTCATTAAAATGTTGATTAATTAAAATTAATGAAATAAAATTTAATCAATATAATATTATACATAAGACTATTATATAAGTAATATGAAATATAAAAGTTATATAATAATAAAACTTATATAATATGAATGTATAAATTAAAGGGGGAACATTAAGAAACCCTAAATAGACATACATACGTAAACGTACGTATACTGTGATTTCTGATGTGTCTGACACTTGAATCTCAAGGGTATTTCATAAAAAAAAATATTATTCCATAAATCAATATCACTGAATATAATATATTGAAGATTTAGGAAACTTCAATATAATGTTGTCATCTACCATATATATTGATAGGTTACTGGCATACTCCTTTGTTGTTTAGCAAACTTAAGCTAGAGATATTATATGTAGTGTTATTAATATATTTAATTGACGAGGCAAGATAACTATATGTATTTATTAAGCAAACTCTAGGTATACATACTATTCTTAGGTCGTTGCGATATGGTAGGTATGAGTGAAAATTTTCATTTTGATTTGTTGAGCAAACTCATGAAATTATGACAAGGTACTAAGGGTTAGGAGTTGCATATGATACAACCAATAAGGAGTATCCATCATCCATAGAGCTATGACTTGTTGAGCAAACTCGAGGTCAGAATTCCAAGACGGATGAGTCCTAACAGCTAATAGTGAAGTCAAAGATTTCTATGTTTCGAATTAGGGTTTGGTGAAACATAAAAGACTAATGGGAGTTTATTAGCAAAATGAAACATAAAGTTTAACCATACTAATATTATAAGAAATCTACTATGATTTTTTCCTAATACTCTACCAATTAAAACTTGTGACGCCACACCTCTATACTCACACTAGCCAATGACACTACGGGGTAATGCCGTCGACTAGCATGAAGAATAAGGCTGTTGAGGAGCGACCATATGTGTAATTGCCTTGTGTGAGTACCGATATGTCAGATAGTATGACATGCATTTCATTTCAAGAGGAAATCTGACATATCAAATACAAACTCAAAGCTACTACACAGTGGCTATGTGGCCTTCGAAAACAAATATAAAATAAGCACAACATAAATCAGTCACAGATATTCATATCACTAAGGTGGAAACATATATGAATATAACACATAGAAGTGTACATCAAAGTAGTGGTCATACAAGATCTAGTACATCACAAAAGAATAGGTACAAGTGCTAGACAAAAGAATATGTATCCATCAAGGAGTCTCTATCTCGAATGTATAAAAACAAAACTACTAAGCTAAAGTAGTTAGCCAAAAGCCAGGAGCTTGTCCCTGCTAAGAAGTCAAGTGGAAGCACCTGAAACACCTCGGTCTGACCCGAGTATTATTTAAGAGGAAAAATAACAAACGATCAGTCTAGCTATAAATATCAGATAAGATGAGATAGGATAAGAGATATGACAAATATATATGATAACCACAAAAATCATACAATATCTCAAATTTTCTCATACACCAAAAAGAATGACATATTCTTTAACTTATTCACCAAATCAAAAATATTGATAGAGCTTATCAATGCAAATCACAAAAATTGGTGAAACACAAATTCCAGAAATCATCAATTAGAAATCCAGAAATCACCAAAAGGGGGAGGCCTATCATAAACGGGAGCATGAAAACTCACCAACACGTGTTTCACAAACGGGGCGCTATCCCATAAAAATACGAGGTACAGTCCCCCCTTAGGGACTAATATGCTAAACATCGACGCACCTAAAAAGATACGCCCCATGCTCCGAACTCGTTGAGCCGATTGCCCCATGAACGGTCAAAAGACCAGGGGTCGCTAGCCCCTTTAAATGAGACGAAACTCCATAATACGGGGTATAGTCCCCCACGCGGACAAAGAGACATCGCATATCGCTAGTCTAAACCAAAAAATGATCATCATTGATCAGTAAGAAGTGTAAATTACACTAAGCTAGTAAATAAATGAGTTTAGCTTTATGTCCCATAACCACTAGCTTAATTTAAAAATTTAAGAACAGATTGTAGATTTCCACTCGAAAATTGTCACAAGAGTTCGATCGAACAAGTCCAAGAATTAATCGACGAAGTAAACGCAAGCATTTCATACCATTTGTTTTGCTAAGTCGTTTAATTAGATTTCTCATACGAATGAGGTAAAGGTTTGTATATACTAATAGATTTGAAAACAGTTTTAAAAGTGAGCCTTGTATTAAAAGTAATTGTTGAAATCATTTTTACGAAAGAGTTTGAGTATTTACTACTAGTATAGAAACCTTTGTATTTTAAAGTGACAAATCATAGAAACGATTGTAAAAACAATCTATCACCAAAAATTCACATTCGACGACGTGAATTAAAACCATGAAAATCGATATCAAATCCATTAATTGGATATTCCTAAAAATCCAGAGAAGAAGTCATCAAAGTCGATAATAAATGACAACAACCAACCGGATCAACAAAAATCGATAAAATGGAAATCCACTGAAAATTAGGCGAATTGGTTGAATTAAACATCACCAGACGTCTGGTGGTTTTCCCAAACGCCTGAGCTGAGAATCTGGAAATTTTCTTCCAGATCGCCCAGACGTCTGGGAATAACCTCAGACGTATGAGCTGTACATCTGGAATTTTTATTCTGATGGCCCAGACGCTTGAGCTGAAGCTCAGGGAAAAAATCAACCTAGGCCATTAATGGCCAAATCGGTTCGGAAGCGATCAGATGAGCAATGGTGGCTAGGGATTTATGCCAAGTGACAACCCAGCCCTATAGGCTCTTCAATTCACTCCAAACAACATGTCCAAACATCCATAGTGGGATTTTCATAGATTTTGACTTCAAAATACTAAAAATTGGAAAATTCATCAAACCAATTCAATCGAAAGTAAATGAACATGAAATAGATGTTAGGAATTCATACCTAACAACTATCAAAGGTATAGACATAGATGTGAGTTCAAGAACTCACCTTTAAACCCAAAAACAGGAAATGAGTAAAACAAAGCAAGATCGATTTCTCTTCAATAACACCTCAAGAATCTTCAATCTATTATCAAATGAAATGAATTTCCTAAGTTAGGTTATAGGAATTTCTGAAAATTGAAGAGAGATTGAGATAGAGAAGATGAAGAGGATGCTTACCTAAGCTTCTCTTTGATTTATAACTTAAAGTTGAATTTCCTAATAGAATTAGGGCTTAGGAATTTCTAATCTCTTTTCTTTTCCCCCATTTTTTCTGTGGCTTGAGTGTTAGGAATTTAGAAAGTGGAATGAATGAAGAGGAGAGGAGTTAGGGTATTTGGTAGAGGATTTTGGGTTCTCTTATTGGGTTAGTGGGCTAGAACCAAACCCAAAGCCCAAATGAAAATACCAAAATCTTAATCAACTCTAAACATATCGAAGTTTATGCTCAAAAAAAGTTGTAAACGTCGTTTTGAACTCAATGGAAGTGGTCTCGAGTCCGGATTTGACTGTTTACAAAAAGTCACATTTCGGACTTTAAATTCAACAAACGATGCTATATTTAAATAAAACATTTAAATATATAATCGTAAAATATGCGGGTTGTTACAGACTCCCCTCCTTAAAGAAATTATGTCCTCGCAATACTTAAGAAGAAAATAAAAGGTAACAACCACTCTAAGGCATGATAACACAAAAGAAAATTTTGAAGTGAGAAGTTCACCCTATAGAGCACGAGAGAGTAAGTCCGGATGTGTTCGCTCGATGAATTCTCTGGATTCCCAAGAACAATCTTTAGGATTTGAGGACCATTGAACTTTCACAAGCAGAACATCTTTATTACGAAGGCGTTTAACCTCCGTAGCAGTGATACGAATAGGTTGTTGCTCATAAGTCAACTTTGGCGAAACTTCAATTTCTTCAATAACACTGGGCTTGAGAATAGAATCAGAATCTCTAAGGAATATTCGTAGCTGAGAAACGTGAAAAACGTCGTGAATAGCAGAAAATTGAGCCGGTAATGAAAGGTGATAAGCCACGGAACCAATGCGTTCGGTGATGAGAAATGGGCCGATATATCGAGGTGCTAATTTTCCCGATCGACTGAAACGCACAACACCCTTCATAGGTGAAACACGAATGAATACCAAATCTCCCACAGAAAATTCCAAATTCCTTCTTCGGTTATCGACATAGGATTTTTGTCTACTTTGAGCTTCTTTCATCCTATGATGAATAAAGTCAATCTTTTCTATGGCATCATGAATAAAATCAGGGCCTAAAACTAGCTTCTCACCGGCTTTAAGCCAACACGAAGGAGATCGGCATGGCCTTCCGTAGAGTGCCTCGAAAGGTGCCATACCAATACTAGATTGGAAGCTATTATTATAAGAAAACTCAACAAGGAAATATGATCTTCCCAACTTCCACAAAAATCAAGAACACATGCACGAAGAAGATCTTCAAGAGTTTGATTCACACAATCTGTTTGTCCATCGGACTGAGGATAATTAGCGGTGCTAAAATTAAGCTTCGTTCCCAAAGCTTTTTGAAGCCCTTCCAAAATCCACTAGTAAATAATGGATCACGATCGCTAACAATAAAAGTAGGAACTCCATGCAATTTAACAATTTCTTTAACATAGAGTTTGGCCAAAAGAGGTACGGTCCGATTGGACCGAACGGGAATAAAATGGGCGTATTTTTTAAGTCTATCTACAATCACCCATATACTGTCATGACCCGAATGAGAATTGGGAAAACCATCAATAAAGTCCATGGAAATTTGATCCCACTTCAATAAGGGAATGTCTAAAGGTTGCAATAACCCACCGGGCCTTTGATGCTCGGCCTTAACGAGTTGGCAAGTCATGCAACGCTTAATGAAGTTAGCAATATCAAATTTCATTCCATCCCAATAATATAGTTGCTTCATGTCCGCGTACATTTTACTACTACTGGGATGAATGGTAAATTTAGAACGATGAGAATCTTCTAAAATGTCTTTACGAAAATCACTAATATTCGACACAATAAGTCTACCAAATTTTCGAATGCCACCACGAGCATCGATTTCAAAGTCTTTCAGACCATCAATATTATTTTTATCCCTGCTAATTTGGCTAAGAAGAGCCAATTCGGGATCTTGCTTTTGAGCTTCAAGGATGCGGTCTAAAAGAGATGGATGAGCTTCAAGGCTACACAAAACAAGAGATGAACATAAATCGGATTCACGATCTCGAATCTCACAAGTGGACAGAGTCTCGAGATCATTCCATTCGGATATCATCATGGAAACAACTGCTTGTTTCTTATGACTAAGGGCATCGGCAACACGATGTCCCTTTCCGAGAGTATAGAGAATATCAAGATGATAAGATGCAAGAAATTCGAGCCAACGTTGTTGACGCAAATTAAGTTCCTTTTGAGAGAACAAATAGTTCAAAGATTTACGATCGGTGTAGAGAACAAATTTATCTCCCAAAAGATAATGACGCCTGTTTGCACAAAAAATGGACAAACACCTCAAAGTTGTATGATTTAGTAGATCTTATGTTGTTCTTAGTGATTTGGGTGATTTATGCAAATATATGAAAAGCATGGACTAAACTGTAAAAAGACACGCAAGTTTATAGTGGTTCAGCCAGAATGTGCCTACGTCCACTTTATATGTTATTTCTCTTCTCTTGTTTTGATTACAAGTACAAAGCTTTGATACAAGTAAAAGAAAGTTGTTTGAAAGTTCTCTCCGTGCTTGAGCTCTCAAAAACTTGTCCCCATTGCTGTACCCCTGCCCCTCTATTTATAGAGTGAGGCTAGGGGTAGGGGTCCAGGATGTGTATAGTCGCTGATGGGACTGGGCTGATGTGATCTGGCCTGGTACGTCTTGGTTCGGCATCGCTTGGTTCGGAGGTGGTTGGAGTGTAGAGTGGACCGGTAGTTGCTTGGACCGGTGGTGGGATGGTGAGGTTGGTCCGGTGTGGAGATGGAAGTAGGTTGGTTCGGTGGCAGTAGGTTGGTCCGGTGTGGAGATGGAAGTGGGTTGGTTCGGAGGCAGTAGGTTGGTCCGGTGTGGAGATGGAAGTAGGTTGGTTCGGTGGTAGTAGGTTGGTCCGGTGGGATGGAAGAAGGTTGGTTCGGCAGTTGCATGAGACTGCCGAATGGGTTCTGTGAGACATGGATGTCGGATGAGTTCCTGCCGAATGGGCTCTGGAGAACGGGAATGCCGGATGAGTTTAGGCGAGCCTGGATGGATGAGTCAAGCTCCTTGGTCTCGAGGTCTTCTGGGTGAGAACACGCCCAACATTTGCCCCCCAAAGTGGGGCATATGCCGGAATGTGCCGCGCTTTGTTTTTAAAACTAATGACGTCAGCTTGGATGCTTTCGCTGAATCAGCCGGTCCGGTCGTCTATAGTTGCCTATAAGTAAGGGCCCAGGGCCTCTATTACCTTCTACCGAACGAACAGCCAAGCCAAGTTAGTCACATAGCCGAATCAAATTCTGCCGAACCATTTCAGCTTGCCGAACCAGGTACTCAATTTCCCTTAGCCGAATGGTTTTTTGTCTGTGTCCACCGAATGAAGTGCGCGTGCCATACGTACCGAATGAATATTAGTTGAGAGTGCCGAACGAGTTCCTTGAGACGAGACTGGTGAATGGGCTGAAGAGAATGCCGAATGCCAGATGAGAATGCCGAATGAAATTTCCAGATGAGAATGCCGAATGAAATTTCCAGATGAGAATGCCGAATGAAATTTCCAGATGAGAATGCCGAATGAAATTTCCAGATGAGAATGCCGAATGAAATTTTATATTCAGTTTACCGAATGATAATGGGAGTTTGAGCATTTTGATTTTATGAGTGAAATTTCATATTACACACATACTTGTTTACATCCTCTTGTTCTAACAATGTGTTTTTCCGGTGTTGCAGATAATGTCTCGTAAAGCGGAAACTCGATCAGACAAAAAGAAATCCGGGGGCGAAGGAGGTTCCTCTACCGTGCCCCCAGCTCGTCCGAATCCAGAACGTCACGGATCTGCCCCGAGATCACTAGTGGACGGGTACGGCCCTCAGGAGCTTCTGAACTCCCCGCCCGATTGCTTTCCTAGCTCCCTCAAGGAGGAGCAGCTTGACGTCATCTCCCGTTCTTTCGGAATCGATAGGGCGCAAATGCTGTTGCCAGGGAGAGAAGTTATGCCATACGACCCTCCTGAAGGGTACTTTGCCTACAGCAGATACCACTGCATGTGTGGTGCCATTCCTCCTCTTAACGCTTGGGTAGCCAGCTTCCTCACATATCTAAAGGTGGCCCCATTCCAGCTTCAACCCAACTCCTATGCTATACTGGTGAGCCTCTTCGTCATTTTCCGGAGGAAGTACGGTCGTGCTCCTTCCAACCGGGAGATCCGGTACTTATATAATCTGAGGGGCTATAAGAAGGGATCCCCATACATCAGCTTGGAGTCAGCTGTAACCTTTAAGCCGATCTTGGATCTGTATTCCAAATTCAGTATGTTCAAGAAGGAGTGGTTCTTCGTCAGAGACGACTCCGTTTCTATTCGGCGTTTTACTTCTGGATGTAAGTTGATGCTTTATTTATAATTTCCATTCTGGCTGCGATGCTTCTCCTCATACATTGTCATTTTTTGCTAGCGACAGGTGGCTTTGCAGTTGTGGAGACTGATCGCCTGGTTCAGATGGCGGCTGAGGTAGAAGCTATTCTCGGGAGATATAGGTCATCTGCCTACCTGATCAGAAACTCGACCCTTCTGGAGTATAACTTAATTCTTCCACAGCAGTCAGTAGTCAAGCCGAGGGAAACGGCGGAGGAGAGGGCGGCTGCTCAGGCTAAGGGAAGTGTCACGGTGGAGAGTAGCAAGAGGAAACCTTTCACAAAACCTCCAGCCGTCGGAGGTAAGAAACTTAAGAAGTCGGACGGTCCCTCTCCTAGCACATGTCCGCTTACTCAGGAGGAGGAAGACGTAGAGGAGGAAAGAGGCGAGGGTGGAGGTGACCGGGAAGGTGGCGATGGTGGTGATGGCATCGGGGCCCTGCTTCCTGGGCCAGCAGGCGAGACTCAGGAGTGGACGGATGATGTATTCCACCAAGCTTTTGAGGGGCTGGACGAGGAAACGGCTTTGACAGAGAAATCCGGGAGAGCTGACAAGGCTGGGACTGGTGCAAGCGAGCCTTCTCGGACTATTCCAGCCAAGGTGGCTCCGACGACTCAAGGTAAACTTTTGACTCCTGCGGGCTCCATTTATGATAGGGACTTAGGAATATTTTATGATCCGCTCCCGTCCTGGAATGAAATCCAGGACTCATTGCAGTATCCTACTCCTCCCCAGGGTTTGTACAACTACAGATGTGTTTTCTTTCTTCTTTTAACTTTTAGTGTACCGTGTTTTCTCGAATTACGGATCAATGTAAGCTTGTGACACTTGTTCTTCATATCAGGAGCAGGTAAAACGGCCAAGGCCTTAGATCTTCGGCACAGGCTTGAACAGTACAAGCTTTCCAAAGCTTCCGCCAAGCCAAAGTCTTCGACCCACCGCTCCGGGGATGTAGTCGGCTACCGTCCCCTTCTCGGGGTTATTGAAGAGGGTATCCAAAAGAGAAAGAGGAGTCATCCCTCATCCGAACCTTCACTTGGTCCTCAGCCCCCAGTTCAGCCTCTTCATGATATCACGGAGGAGGATAGCGAGTTTGCACTCTCTCCGCACCCGTCCGAAAACCCTACCGTTATTCAGATTGATCGTCCTGACTTGGCTCGTAATCCATTTGCGGGTCATCCTGATCTGGATCCAAGTTCCCATGATATTACCTTTGACGAGGTTACTGGTGAGCACCTTCTTCCCCGCAATCCCATGGTACGGGTGCTTGATGAGACTAAGTCCTTAGATCTCGATCTACTTACTACTCGGATAGTTATCATGGGAGACGAGGCCAAGGCTAATATTGATCGGGTGGCGGAGGAGACTAGGAAGCTGATGGGGCATCATGCCCGGCTGGTTAAGGCTGGAGAGGAGATTGGGAGTGCCAACATCCGACTAAGATTGATGGTTTCGGACCAGGCCAAACAGCTCGCTGATCAGGCCATTCAGATTTCTCAGCATGAGGCTGCCTCCGGGCGGTTGAGGAAGGCTATGGAGGAGGCTAGTAAGGCGGAACTGCGGAAGATGGAGGCTGCCTGCAAGGAGCAGATAAATATGGCCATCTCGACAGTGGAGGAGGTTCGGAGGGTGGATCTTGAGCGAGTAGAGGAGCTGTCGGGGAAGCTTGAAGCCGCAGAGCTTGCTCAGGTTAGGCTGAAGGAGGAGATGGAGGCGATGCGGAAATCCCTTCAGGCTGACTGCTCGAGATACCGTTTGGAGAGAGAAACTGCTGTTGGAAGGTTATCGGCTTCCGAGGCCCGGATGAGGGAGTTTGAGGAGAATGAGGGGATGATGGATGAAATGCTTCAGGACATGTACTTCCGAACTTGGAGGCAGGGCAACCTATCCTGGATGGATGATTATCCTAGGGTCATGGCTAAGATTTATCTTCGGGCTCTGGAGGAAGCTAAGGCGGATGCGGATAAAGAGGGTGGTGTGGCCTTCAGCATGGATGTGGTCACTGCCCAGTTTACCAAGGAGGAGAAGGTGGCGGTGAAGGAGGGTATGCGGTTGCTTGCTGCTGAGGAGGTAGGCGTGTAAGTAGAGGATGACGATCAGGATAGTCAAGAAGCAGGTGCTGGTAAGTCTTCCTTTTTTGTCTCTCCATTAACTTGATTGCTTATTGCTAATGAATCCTTTCTCTGACTGGACAGGTGGTCAATCAGGACAAGGATGAAACTCCAATGCAGCCGGCCCCTTGATTATACCTGGAAAAACTCTTTTTGTGGATTTGACAGGGTTGTATATGTTAGTCTCAAAACAGTAAAGTAGCCTTTAGGTTGTAATATTTTGCCACTTGTAATAAATAGTCCTATTTCTGACGTGTAACTCTTAAGCTGATTTTGTCGTCTTTTGAATGTTTGCTGTTATTTTGACATGTCGTATGAGAAATATAGCTGTGTATATTCTTGTAATTAAATTGTGTTGATGTCAGGTTCTGGTTTTAAAACATAATTTCATGACTTGTAATATTAGCGTGTGGTGTGAACAAATTATAGTCATGTATTTGTACACAAAAGAAGAAAATACCGCCCTTCATGTTTTAATCGTAGATGGTAGTCTTGAATATCTTGTATGACCGAGCATGGAATGCAGTCGAGTGCCCTGCCATCCAATCGTGAGTTCCTACACCCATTGGCTAGTATCTCCTATTCTGCATCCTGTACTTTAGGGACCGTTACAGAGGATAGGAGAAAAGCTTTTTAAGTAAAATTGAAATATGTGAAAAAGTAAAACTTCCAATCACGGAAGGCCTTCGATGTGCTTAAGTTCGTGGCAAACGGGTTTTGTAGTCACTTTCCCTAGCTGTGTGTCTTGGAGACATTGGTCACCCATCTTACGCCTCCGCGGGGAGTTAATTCTTTTTTACCACAGCCGCACTTAAGACACATCGGAGCCGAGATCGCGCACAGTAACTACCCGGGCCATTATGGCCCGTAATCGTGGGTATTATTCGATTTACTGTGGCCGGCTAGCGTGGGTGCCGATCGTCAACCGTGAACTGCCCCTGGCTGGCCACACCTTATGTTGGGGCTTATAGTCGGTTCACAGTTGTCGGCGAGCCTAACGCCGTAATGAGCTTCCTCGGCTATAGTCGGCCTTCTCGGTGGCTTATAATCGGCTCATTACAGTTGGCTTTAAGGGCCGTCGCGAGCAATGAGTTAACTCGCAGCAGAGGGATGCCGGAGCGAAAGTGTCTCATTGGCGAGGGCATAGATTCGCATAGTACTTGTTAGGTCTTGTCCAGGAGAAGTTGCGCTGTGGAGCGCCTTGAATGAAAATGCTATTTGCATAGGATTTTGTTCAACAGAAAAGGATACAGTTAACAAGCAGCCAAGATATGAAGGAACAAGTTAAAAAGAGACAAGTTTTTTTAAAGTGGTTCGGCACGAAAATGCCTACGTCCACCGATTCTCTTTGTTAATTCACTTCATATGGGCAGTGTGAGTTAACAAAAGTATCGGCGAAGGTGTTGGATGTTCCATGCCCTCTGGAACACCTCTCCGTCCACTGTTGACAAAATATAAGCTCCGTTGTGGAGATCATTATATGGTCCATCCCGGATTGGATCAAGGTGCGATGCTTGACTTTGGAGTTGTATGGTGCTGCCACTTTTTGCTTGTGGGCTGCTGCTTTGAGGTCTGAATCATTTCTTCTCTCCTTAATTAGATCCAAAGACATGTGAAGGAGTTCTTCGTTCTCCTCTGGGTTATAGTGGATCCTACGGTGGGAAGGCACAATGGTTTCAACTGGGAGCATAGCCTCCGATCCGTATGCCAAAGAGAAAGGAGTGTGCCCCATTGATGTTCTGAAAGATGTGTGATAGGCCCATAGTGCCGTAGGAAGTTCATCCACCCAAGCGCCCATTGACTTTTCGAGCTTCTTTTTTATTAGAGTTTTCAGAATTTTGTTGACGGCTTCGACTTGTCCGTTTGCTTGGGGGTACACTACGGATGAGAAGCTCTTGTGAATTCCGTGCTTTTGGCACCAGTTGGCGAATTCCTCGCTGTCAAACTGAAGTCCATTGTCTGATATGATTTTGAGTGGGACTCCGTACCTGCACAGAACATTTTTGATCAAGAAGTTAATAACTTTTGCTGAAGATACTTTATTCAGGGGTTCTGCTTCCACCCATTTGGTGAAATAGTCGACTGCCACTATAGCATATTTGGCCCCGCCTCGGCCCATTGGTATTTTGCCGATTAAGTCAATTCCCCATACAGCAAAGGGCCACGGGCTGGTCATTTGAGTAATCTCAGTTGTTGGTAGTGAATTTGGTGATGAAATCGGCCATGGCCTGCCCCTTGATGGCGGTGCGAGGATGGTAGGTAATATCATATTGACTTAGTTCAATGCACCATTTACATAGCGTTCCAGTCTCCTTCTTCGGATGTGTTCTTCAATCAAGTCCTGATTCCTTCTTGTGCGGGGGGCGTTTATATTAACTTCGTCTTGAGTGGCCAGGAAGATGTTTTCGATCGTTTCATTTAGAGGAGTGTAAGCGTCAAATCTTGGTCCTGGCTGATATGGACGCTTTTCTCCCTTCTTGCCCCCAGCATTATCCCTAGAGTCAAATCTTCGAACGTCTTTTGCTACAGCGGGCGTGTCGCCGTGAGCTGCCTTATTCTGTTGTCCTGACTGCCCCTCAACGGCAGCATCCTCAAGCCTCATATATTTCCCAGCTTCATGGAAGAAATCGGGTAAAGTAGCTGGTTTCTCTTTTGTCAGCCTTCTAGCAAATTTAGTATCCGGATGCACACCACTACAGAGGGCCATTAAGATAAGCTTCCCGTCGGCATCTTGTACTGCGGCATCTGCGGCATTGAATCGGGTTAGGTATTGCTGCAGCTTCTCTCCAGGTTTCTGTTTGATACTGGATAAGGAATAAGCGTCTTTGGGTTGTTCCACATGAATACGGAACTGACTGATAAACTTTTCTTTCAACATTTCCCACGAGCTGATGGATCCCTAGGGTAAATGACAGAACCAGGAGGTAGCTAGATCTTCTAAGAATAGTGGAAAGCATTTGCACAGTACTCCCTCTGTTGCTCTACTCATGAGCATGTGATGTGTGTATCTTTGTAAGTGTACGATGGGGTCGGAGGTTCCCTTGTACGGTTCCATTGTTGGCATCTTCCATTCTCGAGGGGTGATAGCAATTTCAATGTTGCGGGCGAAAGGGTTGGTCACCCTAGCGCCTATCCCTCGATCTCTTTGCTCCCGTTGGACACACTCTCTGAATAAGCGCGCCATCCTTTCATCAGAATTTGGAGCAGATAGAAACGAGTTTGGTTCTGTTCTATGGGATTGATTCTGTCCAGATGACCTGTAGGGATGGTATCGTCTATCATTCCTCACATTTTCCAGCGGCTGCCTTTGATCTTCTGGGAGCATGCTCGGGTCAGCTACAGTTGGCCCTTGCCTTGATCTCCCCCTGCTGGGTTCTGATCTAAGCACTTCCTCGGGTCCAACTTCGGGCTGGACTCTAGCTCGGCCCCGTTCATTGGCGTTTCTGTGGTTAGGCAGCATGACAGGCTCAGCTACAGTTGACCTTCGCCCGGTACCTCCCCCGTTGGGTTCGGTACCGAACATTTCCTCAGGCCTAACTTCGGGCTGTGCTCGGTCTCGGCTCCTACCATGGCTACTTCTGCCGTTAGCTCCTTCGAAGAAGGAAGATCTTTGTTGTCTCTGAGATCCTCCAGATTGGGACTCGCCCCATGATTCAGTGTTGCGGTTGGATTCTTCAGCGTCCCTTAAGCGTGACATGAGATGGTCCACCAAGGCTTCCTGCTGGGACGTGAAGCGGTTAGTTACTTCAACCACAACTCTGTCCAAATCTGCCCTAGTAATTGCTGCAAGCTGTTCTATGGCAGGAGTGGTTGGGTTAGCTTGTCCTTCATTTGTTACTGCTGCTGGAGGAGGACGATTTACTTGATCCGTGACAGCTGGATCTGGAAGACTGCTGGATGCGATGTTTTTTCCTTTGTTAACATCTTTTCTCCGTTTGGGAGGCATGTTTTCCAAGTGGCGAACGATGCTGTTAGGAAAACTGCTAAGTGGATGAAGCTGAAGCTTCGAGCTTCTAGCTCTCAATGAAAGCACCAAAAATGTTTGCACAAAAAATGGACAAACACCTCAAACTTGTATGATTTAGTAGATCTTATGTTGTTCTTAGTGATTTGGGTGATTTATGCAAATATATGAAAAGCAGGGACTAAACTGTAAAAAGACACGCAAGTTTATAGTGGTTCAGCCAGAATGTGCCTACGTCCACTTTATATGTTATTTCTCTTCTCTTGTTTTGATTACAAGTACAAAGCTTTGATACAAGTAAAAGAAAGTTGTTTGAAAGTTGTTTGATACAAAGCAACGGGGACAAGTTTTTGAGAGCTCAAGCACGGAGAGAACTTTCAAACAACTTTCTTTTACTTGTATCAAAGCTTTGTACTTGTAATCAAAACAAGAGAAGAGAAATAACATATAAAGTGGACGTAGGCACATTCTGGCTGAACCACTATAAACTTGCGTGTCTTTTTACAGTTTAGTCCCTGCTTTTCATATATTTGCATAAATCACCCAAATCACTAAGAACAACATAAGATCTACTAAATCATACAACTTTGAGGTGTTTGTCCATTTTTTGTGCAAACAACGCCAAATTCTAAGGGAAAAGACAATGGCCACGAGCTCTAAATCATGAGTGGCATATCTAGTCCCGACAGGCTTTAATTTCCTAGAAGCATTAGCGATAACACGTTCCCTTTTGCATGAGAATGGCACCCAAATCAATACGACTAGCATCTGTACAAACAGTGAAGTCTTGGTTCCCTTCGGGAATCACAAGAATAGGAGCATCGAAAAGGAGTTCTTTTAATTTTTGAAAAGAAGCTTCTATGCTAAATCATTTATTTCATGATCCTCTTTCCCGAAAAGCTAAGAATTCAAAATTATGATTAACTTTATGTAATCATCTTTTTAGAAAAATTTACTTATTATAAGTCAATTTACTGTGTTTGACTGTCTCATCATAGCATTTAGGAGACTCCTATCGATAACTTTGATTAGGCGCATCGACCAGAATTCTTAAAGCACTCAATGGGCAATACAACAAAAAACCATCTTCTATATGATAAACATGTCTCTTAAAATTTTACGAATATTCTTTGCTCGTTTTAAGAACAAAATCCAATTATACTTATAAATATATCTTATTAGAAAGATTTGCACTTTTAAATTGCTGTTTTCACCCATAATCGATGAATACAAGGATGGACTCATCGAGATATTCGCAGAATACTCGATTCATAAGATGGATGAAATAAGCTGGAGGGTTCATCAAACCGAATGACATAACGAACCACTCATAAGAATCATAACAAGTGCGTAATGCGGTAAGTAGAACGCTATCCTCCGCAACTCGTAGCTGATGAAAACCGATGGCAAGGTCGAGCTGAAAAGACCTTTACACCACTCAATAGATTGCTTAGGTGGTAATCCTAAGGCAGGCTCAAAGATATCGGGAAATTCACGAACTACTTGAATGAGGGAAATAACATCTTCCTCATCATGTGGGTTTAAAGAATAAAATGATGCCACCTTATTGGAATCGAAATCATTGACAACAATAAAAATCTGCTTAACAGATTGGGGATGTCGAAGATGGATAGTCCTCCAGGGATATAGGATATGGGCTTCATAATGATTAAGCCAATCCTTTCCCAAAATCAAATTCCGAAACCTAAGTAGCGCATAACATGCAAATCGGATCGGAAAGCATAATCACATAATATAATCCTGACATTTTTACAAAGTAAACTGAGTGTTGCGGATCCACCAACTAGATTCGCAATTCTTAGTGAAGTCATCAAGCCCATAATATTTAAAGAAAAAGTATCAACAAGTTCTTTTGATATAAAGAATGAGATGCGCCCGTATCAAAAAGAACTCGAATAGGATGATCACGAAACATAATAATTCCATCAAGGACAGAATGAGAAATACCTTGACCAAGAGAAGTGTTACTAGGGGCTTGCACAACATTCAGCTTTCCCTCTTTCTTGCTTTGAAGTTTGGGACATGAGGATATATGATGACCCGAACTTTTGCAATAGCTGCAATAAAGGGGTTTCGGACACCTATTCGCATAGTGGTCCTTAGAACCACAATTGTAGCATTCTCCATGATTAGGGGTGGGAGTCTTTGCTACCGAAGTTGTTTGCTTTCCTTTCTTGTTGGGATTAGGCTTGAACTTAATATGCCTCTTCTGGTTGTTGTTGAAGTTCTGTTTAGGACCCACAACTTCAACATCACTTTCTTTATCGGCCTCTTCAAGTCGAAGAGCGATATCTACAAGTTGATCGAATGAAACTTCTAGTTCCAAAAGTAAAGGCTTTTTGAGATTCTTAATCAACCCATAGACAAACCTCTGATTTTTCTTCAATGGGGTATTAATATACTCAACCCCATATTTAGAGAGGGATTCAAAAGATGCGACATAATCTGTCACAGAAGATTCACCTTGAACAAGGTCAATAAAGCGTCGGGCTAAAGTTACATTTTCAGCTTTCGGCACAAACTTCAATTCGAAACTTTCCTGGAATTGCTCCCAAGTAAGATCTGCTTCAATAATTTCCGAAATCAAAAGCTCATACCAATCTAATGCTCTCTCGTGGAGCATGCTAGAAGCCACTTGGACTTAATGTAGATCCATAAGATTCATGCGAGAAAAGATGCGATCGCATGTTCTAAGCCAAGCTTGGAATTCTATAACGCTTTCGGAACCCTAGAATGGCCTTCCACCCAAATTGGTATAATCACTTCACAAATGTGCAAACCCGGATTTAGGATGAGTAGGCTCAGGAATGGGACCGGTAGCTTGGGCATTCTTTACAAGATCCAAAAGCTGTTGGGCAGACATGAATACGCCATCCTGAGGGGTACCACTAGATTGACCGGCGCTGGGATGGCCAGGCCTAACCATTTATATTCTTTAAGAAAAAAAAAAGAAGAGGAAAAGGGCAATTCTCAGAATGAATATCAAACAAACTTGATTGATAAAACAAGGAACCATAAAAGAAAATAGGATAGAACAGGACCAAAGACTCGGATTAAATCCTAAGGCACGATTCCTAAGAGAGACTTAGGACAATGATCCTTGCTAGATTATTCTACATTGTTTCGAAGTTTGGCTTTGATACCAAGCTGTGGCACCCCACCTCTATACTCATACTAGCCAAGAACACTACGGGGTAATGCCGTCGACTAGCACGAAGAATAACGCTGTTGAGGAGCGACCATCTATGTAATTTCCTTGTGCGAGTACCGATATGTTTGATAGTATGACATGCATTTCATTTCAAGAGGAAATCTGACATATCAAATACAAACTCAAAGCTACTACACAGTGGCTATGTGGCCTTCGGAAACAAATATAAAATAAGCATAACATAAATCAGTCACATATATTCATATCACTAAGGCGGAAACAGATATGAATATAACACATAGAAGTGTACATCAAAGTAGTGGTCATACAAGATCCACTACATCATAAAAGAATAGGCACAAGTGCTAGAAAAAAGAATATGTATACATCAAGGAGTCTCTATCTCGAATGTATAAAAACAAAACTACTAAGCTAAAGTAGTTAGCCAAAAGTCAGGAGCTAGTCCCTGCTAAGAAGTCAAGTGGAAGCACCTGAAACACCTCGGTCTGACCCGAGTATTATTTAAGAGGAAAAATAACAAACGGATCAGTCTAGCTATAAATATCAGATAAGATGAGATAGGATAAGAGATATGACAAATATATATGATAACCATAAAAATCATACAATATCTCAAATTTTCTCATACACCAAAAAGAATGACATATTCTTTAACTTATTCACCAAATCAAAAATGTTGATAGAGCTTATCAATGCAAATCACAAAAATTGGTGAAACACAAATTCCAGAAATCATCAATTAGAAATCCAAAAATCACAAAAAGGGGGAGGCCTATCATAAACGGGAGCATGAAAACTCACCAACACGTGTATCACAAATGGGACGCTATCCCATAAAAATACGAGGTACAGTCCCCCCTTAGGGACTAATAAGCTAAACATCGACGCACCTAAAAAGATACGCCCCATGCACAGGCGAACATCGACGCACCTAAAAAGATACGCCCCATGTACATATTTATTGAGCCGAACATCGACGCACCTAAAAAGATACGCCCCATGCTCCGAACTCGTTGAGCCGATTGCTCCATGAACGGTCAAAAGACCAGGGGTCGCTAGCCCCTATAAATGAGACGAAACTCCATAATACAGGGTATAGTCCCCCACGCGGACAAAGAGACATCGCATATCGCTAGCCTAAACCATAAAATGATCATCATTGATTAGTAAGAAGTGTAAATTACACTAAGCTGGTAAATAAATGGGTTTAGCTTCATGTCCCATAACCACTAGCTTAACTTAAAAATTTACGAACAGATTGTAGATTTCCACTCGAATATTGTCACAAGAGTTCAATCGAACAAGTCCAAGAATTAATCGACGAAGTAAACGCAAGCGTCTCCAACCACTATTTTTGCTAACTCGTTTAATTAGATTTCTCATACGAATGAGGTAAAGGTTTATATATACTAACAGATTTGAAAACAGTTTTAAAAGCGAGCCTTGTATTAAAAGTAATTGTTGAAATCATTTTTGCGATAATGTTTGAGTATTTACTACTAGTATAGAAACCTTTGTATTTTAAAGTGACAAATCATAGAAACGACTGTAAAAACAATCTATCACCAAAAATTCACATTTGACGACGTGAATTAAAACCATGAAAATCGATATCAAATCCATCAATTGGATATTCCCAAAAATCCAGAGAAGAAGTCATCAAAGTTGATAATAAATGACAACAACCAACCGGATCAACAAAAATCGATAAAACGGAAATCCATTGAAAATTAGGCGAATTGGCTGAATTAAACAGCCCCAGACGTCTGGTGGTTTTCCCAGACGTCTGAGCTGAGAATCTGGAAATTTTCTTCCAGATTGCCCAGACGTCTGAGATGTACATCTAGAATTTTTATTCCGATGGCCCAGACGTCTGAGTGTTTTACTAGACGTTTGAGCTGAAGCTCAAGGCAAAAATCAGCCTAGGCCATTAATGGCCAAATCGGTTCGGAAGCGATCGGATGAGCGATGGTGGCCAGGGATTTATGCCAAGCGACAACCCAGCCCTATAGGCTCTTCAATTCACTCCAAACAACATGTCCAAACATCCATAGTAGGATTTTTCATAGATTTTGACTTCAAAATACCAAAAATTGGAAAATTCACCAAACCAATTCAATCAAAAGCAAATGAACATGAAATAGATGTTAGGAATTAATACCCAACAACTATCAAAGGTATAGACATACATGTGAGTTCAAGAACTCACCTTTAAACCCAAAAACAAGAAATGAGACTAAAACAAAGCAAGATCGATTTCTCTTCAACAACACCTCAAAAATCTTCAATCTATTATCAAATGAAATGAATTTCCTAAGTTAGGTTATAGGAATTTCTGAAAATTGAAGAGAGATTGAGATGGAGAAGATGAAGAGGATGCTTACCTAAGCTTCTCTTCGATTTATAACTTAAAGTTGAATTTCCTAAGAGAATTAGGGCTTAGGAATTTCTAATCTCTTTTCTTTTCCCCCATTTTTTCTAGGGCTTGAGTGTTAGGAATTTAGAAAGTGGAATGAATGAAGAGGAGAGGAGTTAGGGTATTTGGTAGAGGAGTTTGGGTCTCTTATTGGGTTAGTGGGCTAAAAACCGAACCCAAAGCCCAAATGAAAATACCAAAATCCAAATCAACTCCAAACATATCGATGTTTATACTCAAAAAAAAGTTGTAAACGTCGTTTTGAACTCAATGGAAGTGGTCTCGAGTTCGGATTCGACTGTTTACAAAAAGTCACATTTCGGACTTTAAATTCAACAAACGATGTTATATTTAAATAAAACATTTAAATATATAATTGTAAAATATGCAGGTTGTTATAAAACTTGTAGAAAATGTCTACTCCAAAACTGTTTTCTGATAATGACAAGCTTACTGGACCAAACTATAATATTGGCTAAGAGCGATTAAGATAGCATTGACTAACAAGTGTCCATGGTCGGTTATTACATGTGCACTTAAAGAAAAACCTGCTGATGATGTGGACCCCAAATAAGACTTGCTTATGAAAAGTGGGATTCAAACCCAGTCATCCAAGTTTTCATGTTGCTTACGTTAGAAACCCGTTGCAGAGGCAAAACGAAAACATTTTTGTCCATAAGATATTTGTTAGTCTCAAAGCCCTTTTTGGTGAACAGTCATGTTCCGCAAAGTATAGGCTTATGAAGAAGCTGTTCAATACCAAAATGACCAAATGATAAAAAGTGGATGATTGCATGCTAATGATGAAGGGCTATATTAATAGGCTTTCGCAATTGGATGTACAGAGAAGCAATGAATTGCAAATTGATTTGATCCTTGGTTCTCCTCAGTATGAACCGTTCATACTGAATTATAATATGAACCAATTAAATATGAATCTCGTTAAGCTCCTCAGTATGTTGTGGTTTGCCGAATCTGCATCTAAGGATCAAAGGGATGTACTTGATGTTAAGGGTAGTGCATCATCTTTGAAAGGTTCGAAGACTATTTGTGGGATTATTTCTATTTCTAGATTCTTTGAGACTGGATATATATTTCATTGTGCAAATAATGTTATGAACATTAGTTTGAATGGAAATAAAGTCTATACTAAAAACCTTGAAAATGGAATTTATGTAACCAATGCTAATTATGTATGTTCTGTAAATAATACTTCAACAATATAAATGATAGTTATCTTTGGCATTGTAGGTTATGTTATATTAGTGAGAGACGACTACACAAATTAAAAACTGAAGGTTTTCTTTTATCACTTGATTCTGAACCACTTGACATGTGTGAGCCGTGTCTCAATGGTAAAATGACCATGCACCCCTTTAATGGGAGCAATGAATTGACGAACTCTTAGGGCTAGTACATAGTGATGTATATGGCCCGATACTTGTAATCACTAAAAATAATAGTTCGTACTTTGTTACCTTCACAGATGATTTCTCGAGACTAGAATATGTGCATCTTATGAAGAACAAATCCGATGACTATTAGAAATTTGTTGAATATAAAAAAGTAGTAGAAAACCAAATGAGTGGTAAGATTAAGATTCTTCAATCAAATCGATGAGATGAGTACATTGGGCAGGAATTACAATGGTACTTAAAAGATAATGGGATTATCTCTCAGATTACTCCACCTTATACTCCATAACACACCGGTGTGTCAGAGTGAAGGAATCAAATTTTATTAGATATGGCTCATTCCATGTCAGTAAGGCTGAGTTACCACTGTTCTATTGGGGATATGCACTAGAAACCACAATGCATATGTTGAACTTGTTGCCCACTAAATCTATGCCGAAAATGCCATATGTGATGTGGCAAGGTAAGAAATCCCAACTCAAGTATTTAAAGATGTGGGATTGTCGGGCGTACATTAAGAAAGTTGGTCCAAATAAACTAGAGGAAAGATCGGTACTGTGTAAATTTATAGGATATCCCAAAAAATCAATAGGATATACTTTATACAACACTGAGAAACAAAAGGTTATTGTTTCTCGACATACTATCTTTTAGAAAAATAATTTTCATTAAAGGAACTTAACAACGAGGTTATAGACTTGGATGAGATCCAAGAAGTCAACATTGAGGCCAAACCAGTGAGAGAACCGAGCTCATCTGGATATGAATACACGCAACTTATTAGAAGGTCTAGTAGGGAATCTCACACACTAGAGAGATACCAAGCTTTTCTCATGGATGGCGAGAAGGAGGACTGTGTCTTAGATGATGACATCCCTCTATCTTTCCAACAAGCATTACAGAGTAAATACTTTGCACTCTGGCTTGGAACAATGAAATTCTAGATGGATTCCATGTATAAAAACATAGTATGGATTTTGTAAGACATACCGGAAGGGATAAAACCCATCAGCTTCAAATGGATTTTTAAGAAAAGCTATATGTAGATGGGGTAGTAAAGACTTACAAGGCAAGGGTAGTTGCGAAAGAATTTTTTTCAAATTCAGGGTGTTGATTATGACGAGACCTTTTTGCCTGTAGCCATGCTTAAGTCCATTCGAATTATGCTAGCAATTGCTGCATTCTATGACTATGAAATATTGCTAATGGATGTAAAGATGACATTTCTAAGTGGTGATTTAGAAGAGACCGTATATGTACCATAACCCGAGAGTTTTGTGGTCAGTGGGAGTGACGGCAAGGCTTGCATGATGTTGAGTCCATTTATGGACTTAAACAAGCTTCAAGGAGTTCGAACAAATTGTAACATCCCCTATCTGGGGGCTCGAAGCTAAGCGTGAAAGATGCTATAGTCATCCATAGTATTAACTTCCGGTGACCAAATACGGTAATGTTAATGGTATTCATAATATCAGAACCACTTGAATATAAAAAAGTCGCATAATTCAAAAACATCTTTTCTCATTACATTTCAAGGCAAAATTTCATATCCAAGTTACATAATTCCATAACGTTTCCCAGGCATTGATCAAATATAATTATTATAAATACGCCAAGAGTAACATATGAAGATGTCCCCTTTGATGATTAGAGAAATACTAGACTAACCGTCTTAATACAACACAGCGGAATTTTTAAACAAACTGTCTTTATATAACTAGGATTGCCTCATGCACGTCTTCAGAAGCTTTATTTGTCCGCATACTAAAACCTAAAAACCTTCAACCCTCAGTGTACTCAAATCGATTTTGAGCACCCGAGAGTTTAAGGGAAAAACATAAACTTCAAGTCAGACATAAATCCTGGTGTGAAAAATATTATACATCTCGGTTATTTGATATTAAGTGAGACCACGCCGCTTAGTGGAACGAGTTTCCCGTCACTACTATCTCTTTAAAACATATCTTTTTGCAAAATATAATCCTGCAACCAAACTGCTTAATCAAACAAATTATATTAATAATGACAATATCATATATGCTAAAAACAGGTATTTACTGGACCAGCTGTCCAAAACAAATGTAGTTTTGTTTGGCTAACTACTAACCCTTGGCTGAATTGGGCCTACCAGACAAAATAATAAATATGATCTAACAATTGTTAGATAAGTCTTCTGGACGGTCTGTCCCTAACTTACTTCTCCAAGGGTCTCCTGATCCTAATGGTTTTGTGAGCTCACCAATAACCTTTCTTCTTTTCTGTACATATATTCCTTTCTTTGTGTAACCATCATTTAAGTCTACCCGTGACTAAGCCTTACACACTGGAATTTTGGACTAAAATTAGCTTGGGGTTAAAGCTAATGTATAGGGCACGACGCTACACCAATCTCATCTGGTATACAAATATCCGAGTCATTTTACTTAGGGTTAACTACCCTTTAAATTTTCCATGAAAACCTTTTCAAAATGATTTAACCCTTTAAATCACACTTATACAAGGAAAATATTCTATTTTCTTTACTCAAATATTATTGCCATGAAATATGCTTTACTCAAAACATAGTTGATGAAAACATTTGAAACCTTTATTTAAAACCTTTAAACAATCTCACTTGAAATCCATGAAAGTACCCTTTTCGAACCAATGAAAGTACCCCTTTCGATATAAGTAAACTACTTTACTTTATAACCTTAGGCCTAAAGGCCAAACACGCCTTTCGAAACCATTGAAACCATCTTCTTTGAAAGCTTTATAAACCTTAGACATCCTATTTTAAAATCCTTTAAATATGCCTTCCGAAACCATTGGAAACCTTCCATTTAAACTAAGGTAAACCTTTCGAAAACACTGGGGAATCACCCCTTCGAAACCTTATATGCATATACCTTTTGAAAATACTGCGAACCTTCCCTTCGAAACCTTTACTTATTACCATTCAAAAGCACTAAAGTATACTACTTAAAACTAACCTTTCGAAAGTATTAGGTTCAAGTATAAACTTGTGGAAACCTTTCGAAACCTTTGGAAATCGTTCCTTTCGAAACCTTTGGGTTTAACTTTCAAATATAAAAAAGCATCATAAAGCAACCAAGTCGAAAGCAACTCTTTCAAAAACAATTCAGAAGTAAAAGAAGTGGATGGTGTCGAAACCCATCCCTTCGAAAGCATTGGAGAGGAGGCTCTAATTTTAAAACAAAGGGTTCCCTTTGAAACCAATCTGGGTCGAAAGGTAAAAAACGGCAGTTAGGGGTTTTGATCCCTTCGAAAGTATTTGCTTTAAAACATAGGCGCAACCTTATTCGAAAGCCTTCTTTCTTTAAAACCATTGACCAAGTCGAAAGCTATCTTATTCGAAAGCAAAGCGGGCACATTTGTTTTAGAAAACAAGGCAAAGCCCCAACTCCTTCGAAACCCCTTGTTTCGACACTATACCTTTCGCCTAAGTCCAATCCACTATGTACCAAGTCTTGATACTATGTGCATTGGCTTCGACTGAGGTTGGAGGCGGAGGAATGGAGTCGAAAGGTGCTTGCCGAAGATGGTGAGATAGCGGAACCCTATAAAACCTGATTTTTTAACTTAAAAAGGTAATTCTTTTCAACTAACCCACCTATTTGTCATCTTATAATTGGTTGCCTTTACTTTTCCAAAATATTTTCGAAAAGGTGTTGCCGAAATTTCAGAGTCAACAGTTTAAAAACATTTGCAAATAGGTCCTTCTCCTTTTATAAATATATAAAACATTTAAGTCACATACCTTAAATAATTTTATATATCTATTAAAACACTTAAGAAAATTATATAAAAATTCACATGAATCACTTTTAATATGTTTTCTAACATATTTAAATTTCAGACCCAAAACATATACATAATTGCCGAAATTAATTTTAAACCCAAATAACCTTTTTCTTCACTAGAAAATTAATATTAATTCCAAAATAATTCAGAAAATTATGAAACTTGGAACCCATTTCCAAAATATCATTTCTGATCTTAATTAAAATTTGCAAGGCATTTGAATGTCATAATATAGGTTTTTCAATCCAAAACATCTCATAAAATCAATATGAACGAGCATAATTCATCAACAATCATATATATACATATAAACATCAATCAAACATGGCAATATATTTGCAAAAACTTTCGGATCTGATTCTAGAAACCGAAATAACAAAAATATGAGATGTAACATATTACTCACCTTTAGCTTTGGTGTTAAGGTGTTGAGATTTGATTATTGGATTTGAATTTAATTAAGCTTTCCCCTTGATTTATCTTTTTCTTCCCCTTGCTCCTTTTAATGGTGGCCGGCCTCTTAGGTTTTATTTTTAATTTGTAAATGTGAGAATGATGTGGCATGAAGGGTTTTGGGTATATGAATATACCTCATTTCTATTTTATTTTAATTCCATTTATTTCCTTAGTTTAACTAGGCACGACGTACCCTTTATGTTTCCACAAATCTCAATCCCTTAACCATTATTCTATTTAATTTAGTTAATTAAATCTTCTAAATAATGTTATCTAAAATTAGGGGTGTTACAGACTCCCCTTCTTAAAGAATTTTGTCCTCGAAATTACGATAAGGCACACATCAAAATCAGTCAAGGGGTAAAACTACCATGAAACAAGCCAAGATAAGTACCCCGAATCATGCCCTTAGTTTCCCAGTACCGTCTCTCTCGTCGTCACTCCACTGGACTCTGACTAATCCGACTGTCTTGTTCCTAAACTTCTTCTCTTCTCTCGCGACTATACTAACTGGTTTTCTAACTATAGTCAAAGTCGGCTCCACTATTAAGTCATATAACATAGTCGATGCTATAGTAGTCTCTGGATCTTGAATACATTTCCTTAGATGAGAAACATGAAAAACATCGTGGACTCCTGCCAAACTACTCGGTAACTCTACTCTGTATGTGAATTTCCCGATCCTCTCTACAATAAGAAATGGTCCAATGAATCTCGGTGCCAAGTTTCCCGATTTCCCAAATCTGATCACCCCTTCCATCGGTGATACCTTGATGAAAACCTGATCTCCAACTGAGAACTCCAAGTTTTTCCATCGTCTATCCGCATAGCTCTTCTGCCTAGATTGAGCTTCCTTCATCCTAGCTCGAATAATCTCAATCTTTTCTGCAGCTTCTCTAACCAAACCTGGACCAAGAACCAACCTATCCCCGGTCTCTAACCAACAAATGGGAGATTTGCATGTCCTTCCATACAAAGCTTCAAACGGTGCCATCCGTATACTAGTCTGATAACTATTGTTATACGAAAACTCGACTAAGTGTAGATGGTCTTCCCATGATTCCCCAAAGTCTAACATACAAGCTTGTAGCAAGTCTTCCAAGTCTTTGTTAACCCTTTCCATTTTCCCATCTGTTTGCGGATGGTAAGCAGTACTCATCTTGAGCTTGGTTCCTAAAATCTCTTGTAGACTTCTACAGAACTTGCTAGTGAATAAGGAATCTCTATCGCTTACTATACTGCTAGGAATTCCAAGAAGTCTAACTATATCCCTCATAAATAACTTAGCCAAAACAGGTGCCATCCTGGTTGACTTAAATGGAATGAAATGGGAACTCTTGGTCAATCTGTCCACTATGACCCATATGCTTTCATTTCCTCTATTAGATCTCGGTACCCCATTTATAAAATCCATTGAAATGGAATCTCATTTCCAAACTGGAACATCTAAAGCCTGAAGTAACCCACTTGGTTTCTGATGTTCGGCTTTTACCTATTGACAATTCAAACAGTGCTTCACCCATAAGCCTGCATCCATCTTCATACCTTTCCAAAAGAAACTTCTCTTCATGTCCTGATACATCTTAGTTCCTCCTGGATTAATAGTAAACTTCGAACGATGGCATTCCTCAAGAACTTCTTTCCTGATGTTTCCCACATTCGGAACACACAATCTCCCTTTCTTTCTTAACCACCCATTCTGGTCAAGACTGAAATCTTTCGAGTCGTCGCTCTCAGTTCCTTCTCTTAACTTTATGATCCATTCAACTAACACTGGATCCTCATTCTGTTTAGAAGCAATCCTTTCTATCATCATCGGTCGAACTTCTAAACGAGATAGCATACAGTTTTTGCACTAAACCAACTCTGAGATCTCCACTGTACTCTGCATGTCATCAGCGTTTCTAAATCTTTCCATTGGGCTATCATCGCTAACACTGCATTCTGATGCTTCCTGCTAAGTGCATCTGCAACTTTGTTGCCTTTCTCGGGTGTGTACTCAATATCGAAATCATAAGCTGCTAAAAAATATAACCACCTCTGCTGCCTCATATCCAGCCACCTCTGTTGCCTCATATCCAACCACCTACTCTGCCTCATATTCAACTCCTTTTAAAGAAGGACGCTCCTCATAGCGATGTGGAAAATGAGCGTATAAAAATGATTCCCAATGCTTCAACCATATGATCCATAATATACGCTATGCTAAGTACTAAATTGGATGTAGCATATGCATTAGGATGCATAAGTCGATACTAGTCTAACCTTGGAGAAAAACATTGGACAACATAAAATGTGTATTGAAGTATTTGGAAATACTTTGGACTTATTTCTCATATACGGGAATGGAGACCTCCTTATGAAGGGGTATACAGACTCTAGCTTTGAAAGTGATATAGATGATAGTAAGTCAGCGTCTTATTATGTCTATACACTTAATGGTGGAGCCATCATTTGGAAAAGTTCAAAACAAGAGACGGTAGCTGATTCAACAATGGAGGCCAAGTACATTGCCCTCAATAAAGCAACTAAAGAGGCAGTCTAGTTGCGTAAGTTTTTGAGTGAGGTTGGAGTGATTCTTGATATAGAGAATCTTATGTCATTGTTTTGTGATAACAATGCGGCGATTCAGATCGCAAAGGAACCCAGAGTATACAAGAAGTCACAGCATGTTCTTCAAAAGTTCCACCTTATTAGGGAATTCATTGAGAAGATAGAGGTCGTGATATTAAAGGTAGATACCAAGGACAACATAGCAGATCCATTCACTAATGGTCAAGCTCAGCCGACTCTCGAGAAGCCGACTAAAGAGATTGGAATTAGAATCCATAATTGGCTCCAAGTGCAAATAGGAGACTGATAGAGTTAAGTGTATGTCCTAGGGGAAATTCCATAATTTATTGTAAATTAATTAACTCAATAATCAATTCTCGTTTGTAATAAAGGTGTTTTCTTTTTGTTATATATTTGTAATAATGTGTTATAAATAATTAGATATTTAATTAAAATATATTTAACAGAATATCCATAAGTGGTGTGTTTGTGATAGTAATTAAAAATAGTAGTAATCATGAGTATTGTATCACAATATAATAAACAAATCATTTTAAATATTCCTAGTCAAGATGCATCGAGACTGGATATCGATGCATCCATTGAGACTAAAGTACGTAACGCTTTATAAATGTTGGGCAGTATATTACTCATGACTATTGGGGCACTTAGGGGTTACTTATTGATGGTTATTGAATAGCCATGGAATGACTCATTCGATAGTTTTTTGGTAGTTAATATAACTAAGGTCAAACAGAAAATATTGATGTGACTAATTTACACAGTTCTCTCGACTTGAGAATACTATTGATCTTCAATATGAAAGCTCTGGTTTGATTATAGTCAAGTTCTGGAACAACGTACATCGATTCATTTTTAGTTGTGTCAGGTGGAAATATTGGAAGTGAAATACTATTCAAGAGAGGATTCATCTCCTCAGTTATATCGGGTTGGTATCATGGTCAACTTAAGTCAACTTAAAGTCAAAATCCCTGCCAGAGTAGTTCGGTTAATAATAATTTTTATTTTGAACCAAGGACTTTGTGTTTGGACTATAGAGTTGAATATGAACGATATTGAATTTTGACCACTACCAAATTCCATAAGTCCAAAGTGATATAGTTCTGACAAAGAGAATTGGTGTAAATAATAGTCGCAATTAGTTAACGCCTAACAATGTAAAATTGGATTTTAACAAAACCAAGTAAGCGATAAATTTGGCCAAAATGTCAGACCACCTGCTAAGTGATGTGTGAACGTTAATATTCGAGTAGTTTGATATTAATTGCTGACTATATTTTTGCCTAACGAGTCATACGACCGAAACGTTGAATACTCCTTTCATTGAACGATTTAATTAATTTATAATTGTTATAAATTAATTAATATCTATGAAATATTGATTATAAATTTTTTATTTTGATTTGATGAAAATATATTGTTAAATATGTTTATAATAGTTATTAATATATAAATCGCTATACGATATCGATATGTGTTTAAATTAGATTTAAATGTAATATAATTTACTCGAGCTTTAAATGGGTTTGAAGCCCATAGGGGTGCTGGTGTGTTCATTCATGATGGAGCATGATGGGTGCGGCCATATGATGGCAATAAGGAGGCTTGGTTTGGATAGATAAGAGAGAGAGAATGGGTAAGAGAAAAAAGAGGATCTAGATCCTAACTTATCTCTCTATTCTCTCCTCTACATAAACATCATTACCCTCGGTCGTTCACTAATTTGGAGATCCTCCATTATCTTTTTTTTTTGTTAAATTATACTCCATCTCCTCCTCCATTTTTAAATCTTAAATTAAATAATACAGTTGTTATTCGAGAGCTGGTGGTTATCGGTTCAGGAGATAACAGCTTGCAGGATTGGAAACTAGTTCAAGGAGTTGATCTCATCGTTTCAAGGTGTACAATAGGCTTTGGAGGTGAGGTAATTATTTGATTACAATTGTATAATAATATTTGGATAATTTGTGTCTTGTATATTATTTAATAGTTAGGCGACGATTCTATTATATCTATATATCGTCACATTCAAAATGGTTGTCTATTTATATAGTTGTATATAATTAAGTTTTTTGTGTATGACTTTTCTAATCATGGCTCAAAATTAAAAAAATGATTTTTTTCAATTTAATTTAATTAATATACATTATTTAATTATACTAGCTTCATAATTCAAATATTAACTCTTATATTATGCAAAATATAGTTTTAAATTTTATACAAATAGTTTTATACTTAATGGACATCTAGCATAATTAAAATAATTATATATATATATATTTAAATATTATTTAAATCATTTAAATCTATAAATAAACAATATATATTATATAAAATATGTTTTAAATTTTATAAAGTTTAATTTACATTTAATAATACTTTTGGAAAATAAAACAATAATTTTTATATAACTTAAATATTTAAATCATAGCCGAGATTAATAATTGATTATAAAATCTATTTTAATTATAAAATATATAAGTAAAATATTAAAACATTAAAAATTTGTTCAAAATTTTTAATTTTCTTTCAAGAAATATTTTTTTATTAATTTTCGTATAGAAATTAATATATATAACTATTTAATTAAAAAAAATCAACTTTTGTCGTGATTATTATAATATCCATATATTTATTTTATATACTTTACATATATATATATATATTTCATTGAGTATACTTATATATATATTTATTATTAAATTATTTATTAGATGTATATATATATATATTATATACGTTTGTTTAAATAAAAAATTGATTTTGATTTCAAATTTGCAGCAAAATAAATAAATAAAATTTTAATATAACTTTATATAATTTTAAATATATACATATGCATACACATATATATATTATAAATTTCATATACTTATATTTATTTATATATTTATAAACAATCTCAAAATAAAATATAGATTTGTAGATACACACACACTTGCAATATTCTGAATACATAAATAAAGTAATATAAATGTACATTTGGACGATATATTTATATACTATATGAGCTAACATTTCCATTGTGGTGTAAATCTTATCACTTATACATGGGCATGTTAAACCCTGCATGGATTGCTATGTGACGTATGCACATACATATACATGTGTCTATGATACATGTGTATATATGTTATAATATTAATTACTTAAATAAAGCCATATTATAAATATGAATAAAATAATGATTTTATTTAAAAGGAAATTTGGAAATGTTTTAAATAAACTTGATTTCATAGGTCCAATAAAGATCCAAAATGGAATCTTTTTCTAAAATTCACCTATACTTCTGCTACGGACTGGCCCATTTCCAATAATGGTATCAAAGCCCAATAGCCTATGCAGGCAAAATCAGTCATGTTAGGGTTAACTAATTAAGCTCATAGCCCAAATAATGGGTGTCTAGAAAGGTAATTTCAAGGATTTGGTTTGGGTAATCAAGTAGTCTTCCTCACCGAGCTACCGTCCTGACCCAAACAGATATGTGAGTTCAAAGGTTGTCCTTAATAGTAAAGGCTCAATTTGAATTGGGCCTTGGGTTAATTTTCAAAAATTGTTTGAAATTTAAAAATAAATTTCAAATTTAAAAATTAAATTTAAGATAATATATATATATATATATATATTATAAAAAATTTAATATAATAAAAAGGGATCTTAGTAGGGATAACAAGAGGCAAAGAGGAAGACCCAAGATTACAATTATCAACAGTATGTCCGAAAGATTGGCAAGTCATGCAAATATCCAGTTTCCAATTGTACTACACATCTACGGCAACATGACCATCAGCAATTCTGACTCTAAGCTTTGAAGGCAAAGGCTTATCGGGAGTGATTTCAATCAATGCTTTGGCATACATTAATCTTTTCTTGGCCACAGTATTAACATCAAAACATTTACCTTGCCTACAAGGCTAGCAAGCCAGTCATGCCCAATAAGGGGTTGAAAAATAGACGAAATATGAGAGAAGTGCATCCAAATAGGGATAGATAATACCTGTTCCCTAGCCTTGTCCATCGAAGAGCTCCAAGTAGTAATAATGAAAGGTTTCCCTTCAATAAGAATCGGATAAGCCTCAAGTACACGAAGTCTTTCATCATTATTCATGAATTTGAAACAGAACATAAAGTTATCGAAATGCACATGTAGTCCACCCCGGAATTTCCAAGCTTGACGACAACGCTCTTAAATCGAATAATAGGCAGGGTTAGAATCGAGGAAAAGCGCAACCAAGTAATCTGACCAATAATCGACTCTCGCTTGCAATACTTCGACACGAGGAGCCATCACTCCATCAATTTCAAAAATATCAAAGGAACGGGGAGTACAAACTCCAGCGTTTCTCGACAGTGATGATAATAAGGAAGACAACTTGCCAGACTCAACAGTGGATTGGGATTGATGAATTATCACTATAATGTCCCACGTTTTTTGACCCTCAGAAGTCGACACTAATACATCCACGGTATTTACGTGTCGAGCATTCAAGTGCCAGAAAGATAGATTGTTGGGGGAAAAGAAAGAAAAGACAGAACACAATCTCACATCGTGATGAGTAACATATAATATATAGCAGATCTTTACAAAAAAAACTGTAACATACATACACCAAAATCAGGTGCACTAATCTATCCTCAGCTTGGATATTTATAACAACCTGTCCTCACAGATGCTGAGAAATAAAACAATTAACGAATGCAGCGGATAAAATGTATGTGAGTACATCTTGGAGGACTCCAGCTCGTCTCTTGAAGCTCCCAGCATCAAAACTAAATCTGCACAATATGCTCGGTCTAACCCGAGTATAATAAGAAAAATAACGCCCAGATTAGTCCGGTAAACTAGCATGAGAAATACATCTCAAATGTATTTTAATGGTATAAAACCTTTCAAAAATAATGGTATCTCATAAGACCATATTCACTTCTATGACCCGCCCTTCTAAACACAGAAAGACGCATCATTATTAAGAAAGAAAGGGGTGAGAAATAGAAAAGATAGAGAAGAAAGAACTAAACAACATCAGAATCTCAACAGCGGAACGAATGAAATATAATATATCACATAAGAGATTACATAGTAACATATACATCAGAGTTACATAGATACTACAACACATACTAGACAGTGATAAACACCTGTCTAGTTAATACAACTCAAAACATCACAGAGATGCAACACAGCGGAAATACACATAAACACTAACACAGTAGAACCAATATATATCTATACGCTGAAGCCTCCTGCTCCATTGCTCCTCCAGAATTCGTCAAAGCTAACCTGAATCCCTTGGCTACTCGTAAAAATTTGAGTACCCAAGAGTTTAAGAAAAACAGAAATAAACTCCGGGTCAGACATGGGTCTGGTATGAGTAAACGGTTAAAGTTGCTTAACTTTTTAAAAAGCCTTTGAAAACAAAAGGTATCACGTAAGACTCCCCACACATAAACACGGAAATGTTTTTACCTTACGCTAACCAAACATTTGATAGGAAATTCAGTGATATTATAATAGGTCTAGGGTTTTCAAGTAAATAAGAAATAACTAAAATTGTTACATGATTAAATTCCAGCATACTAGCCAACAAGTGGGTAATACAATCGAATCCGATGGCACTTATTGGATTTTGGATTCCATACAATGGCAGGGCTACCGGGGTACCGCCCGTCACAGTACCTGGCCTAGATCAGCGTACCGAGGATTACTCCCAATCCCCTGCAACACAAAGCCGAAACCATCCCTTACTGGATAGTTCCGAATAAAATCACCCCACGGTTGGGATCCACAACCGCACACTAAGCCGAAATAAAAAGGGACATCTAGACACGGATGACCTTACTCTCAAGTGGGTGCGACCCACGAAGCCTTGCTGCACCTCCCCTGTTTTAGCCATTCCCGGTTGATGAGGCTTGAGGCTACGATTACCTTTAGAGAACACATCTCTTAGAATGCTCATCGTCCACCTGACGATGTGCTGAAAGCATTCAATCCATACAAGTTTGTTCCGGGTTCGAACGAAACCGAAGGCATTATCTCGTTACACTCATTTTAGAAACATCCTCAGAGTTAACGACAATAACCCTTGCACTCTGAATCTTCATCTTCATGTGAGATTCACGACCTATCATTAATTTGGATCGATGTGGTTTTCGGATATCCAAATCTGGAAACCCGATCCCGGTCTCATCAAATCCAAACCGTGTCTTTTAAGGCCAAGTTGTTTTAAAGTTAAAACAATTCAATTTTATTATCTATATATACACAGATAGATAATTCACAATATCATCATAAATAGATAATCCATATCACACAGCATTACTTATCTCGTATTTGAGATTTCAAACCATTTAAGGCAAACAATATCATTCATCCACACATAAGCAAGGATTAATAATCACACCATTTATAATTAATTTAAAATGAATTAAATTAATTATCTCATTTCTAATTAATTTAAAATGAATTAAATTAATTACTTCATTCTATAAATCCTGCTTACTTAACCATTAATTAATTACAAATCAATTAATTAATCATTCTCTAATTTCCATCTTAATTAATCATCTTTGATTAACTAACCTTTAATTACATTCCAGTAATTACCCTTTAATTAATTTCACAAATTAATTAACCTTAACCATTCACAGTAATTAACCATTAATTACTTCATTAATTACATTAATTAATGATCCTTGATAAATTATTTCCATTAATTAATTAACTATAATTAATTACATTAATCCTTAATTAATTATATTAATTAATTAACTTAAATTATTCACTTCCATTTATCAACCTAAATCATATACAAGAATTTCCATCTTGAAATTACTTACCTTAATTAATTAACTTCTTAATTAATTATATAAATCCTTTGATTTATTACACTAATTAATAAACCTTTAATTACTTGTCCTAAGTAATTACACTTTAATTACTTCCATCAAGTAATTTCCTTTAATTAATTACATCCAGTAATTATACCTTAATTACTTTGCTAAGTAATTTTACTTATCAATTTTATTAAGTATTTATACTTGATTAACCATCAAATGGTTATCTTTAATTAATTTACAATTAATTATCTTGAATCAATTACATTCATTTGATTCATTACAATTGGTAATTCATTTCTTAATTGCCTTTAAACAAATTTATTAATCTTTAATTACAGATTAATTATTCTTTTAATTATTAATATATAAACCTTAATTATCAATTAATAAGACTTAATTAACAAATTAATTAATCCTTAATTAATCTCTATAGATTAATTATTTCTTATTCATTAATTAATTAAAAAAACCAAATTATTAATCAATAAAACTCAATTACAAACTAAGTACTTCTTAATTACTAATTAATCAACCTTTAATTTCTTAATTAATAAATTTCCAATTCATTAATCTCTAATTATTAGTAAATCAATCATAATCATTAATTAATTAAATTAATTAATTATTCTTAAATTAATCACTTAATTAACCTTTATTCTTAATTAATTAAATTAATTAATTATACTTAATATCCTAATTAACTTAATTAATTTCCAAGATAATAAAGCTTCTTTAACTTAAGATAACATTATCTTATAATACCTTATTCACCATTTACATTTGTAATCATTATAACTTATAATTAACTTTACCTAATTAAATCAATAATTAAGTATAAAAAAATATCATTAACTTGATAAATTAATGTTAACAAAACTTCTCTTAAATACTAAAAATACTATCAAGTAATAGTTTTAGAAACTAATTTCAATTTAAATTCAAAAAATTTACTTTTATATGCTTTTAAAAACAGGTTATACATCTGCTCAGCCCTTGATTTGGGTCAAACCCGAAGACAACTTGAGTCATACCCGAGTCTTCCTCCCTTCTTCCCCATTTCAACAATTTAGTTAATTTTTAAAAATTTTAAAACTGTAGGCTATTACCCACCAAACACACGAGTATAAACTCGAGTCTATCACCAAAATTTCCGACACCATCTTCGAGGAAACTCCGTCAGATTCTCGAGCAAACACACGAGACGCTCGTCTTCCCCAAATCATACCAGGTATGATATGCATGTGCACGTGCACCAGAACTCCGGCCACCCACGACCCAAACTCCGACCTTCCACACATCGGCGACGACCTAACCTAGCCTCACGTTCGCCCAGAAAACTGAGTCGACATCGAACTCGAAATCGAGCCAGCAGATCCAAACTGCCCAAAAACGATCATCACGTTGACGTGTCGTTCATCCACCTCTGACCATTATAGGTCATGCGATCGTACCTGGAGCTACACTATGCACCGATGATCCATTCCCCAGAGTTTCGAGCAACTCGAAACAACAGAGAAGGAGCAACACGAAAATTCCAGACTTGACCAAACTTAGGGTTAGAAACCTAAATCTCCTTTTCCACGTCGCCTCGATGATCTAGACCACTTCCAGACATTTTTCCCAAACACCCCGTAGCTTCGTCCATCCCCAGTCACGATTCCGACCATCCCAGCCACATAGATCATCAGGAAACACTCGAAATCCTATTTCCAGTTAACCCCAAAATCCACATTCATTTCTTCATTTAAAACTGTGATTTGGATTTTAAAAATCATATTTTCCCAGGCCACTTCAACTTATATACTTGAATTAGAGAATTTAAACCATTAGTTTTTGACATGTTTGTAATTTAATTTCTTGTTTTACTTTAAAGCTTGATTCCAGACACTATATAAATATAAACATGTTTAAACTCTTTTTAAATCCAAGTTCAGAGTTTAAACAAACTATATTTGTTTGAATCTAAAGCCTATCAAAGATCAGAGGAGTAAGAAAAGTGAAATTTGAATTAAACTTAACTCTGTAATATAAAACAGAGAAGAGCAATATATATAACATGCATGTACAACATGAATACAATCACATATCAGAATTCTACACCTATATTTACACATGCAGGCATCATTATCATAGAGATTTCACAAGCAACATTCATTAACTTATTTAGATTTTAATAAAAATGTTTACTCACCAGATTTGAAAAAGGCAGAGGCTTGAAAATTTGTATGCTTTATTTCTTTTGAAACTGAAAACTTGAAAAGCTTTAAAACTTGAAACTTTGAAACTGGAATGGACTTCAGAGATTTCTTTTGAAAGATGCTCTATTTTCTTTAAAAACTGAAATGCTTAGATTGATTTCAGGCTTTGCATTTGAGAATAGCCTTGCTCAGGCTTTTGATAAGATGATTACAGGGTTTGTTGTTTTTTCCCTTTGCATTGTTTAAATGAATCGAAATGCAAAGGAAACTTTGATACTTAATAAAACAAGTGCAGAGGCTAAGTTGTTTTAGTACAAAGAAAATAATCTTAGCTGGTACAGGATTTTATATTTTTGATCAGAGATCTTTTGTTATGGAGGCTGAAATGAAGACATTGGGTATAAGCATTAATTAGCAATGTCATACATATCCCTTCTTATTCAACTCGTATGGTACTTGTGTGTTACTTTACTTCTTTTCTTTCCCTGCAAATCTCAATTGCCATAGTACAAATATTTATTTTTCTTTGTACATCTTGTATGTATTTTTACTTCTTTTTGCCTGCCAATCTAGACAGTGCTATAGTATAAATATTTTTACTTTAACTTAAATCTTCTTATTGCAATTCGTGTATACATATATCTCTACTTGCTATAGTATAAATTATTAGTCTGGTTTTTTTCTAGCCTATGTTTTTATAAAGTTAGAATTATCTTTAAGTGTTTCTATAAGTTGTTATATTTATTTTATTTATGTTAGCTTGTATTTATTCCTATTTTCACATGACCATTAATTTTTATTTCTATTTAAAAACTTAATGTATTTACTAATGTATATTTTTCTATTTTAAACTTAGTTTACCAAACACTTTATTTATATTTATTTATTTATTTTATTTTTACTTATTTATTTTATTTTATTTTTACTTATGTTAAATATGTTTATATATATATATATATATTCATACTTACATTTAAGACCATATATTAGTTTCATATTATATTTAATATTGACAAGATTTATTTTAAACATTATTAACAAAATTACATCAAATTATTATATAGATCAAAATGTAATAAGTAGAGTTTTATTTTAAATTTAAGATAGATTTTATTGTAATTATATTGGAACACTTTTTATTTTAAATTCTCAAATTATAATTTTCTTCTAACTACACACCTATATATACACATTAAATAACACTTATTAAATTAGAAATGATAGGACTATTTAAATCTATTTATAAAATAACACAAATTAAATTTGTATCTAATTATTCTTATTTAAAATCAATCTAAAATCATAATTTAAAACATCACATTATAAATTAATTGGTTATTTATATTTCAAAATAACAATTTTATCAATTTTAAATAATTTAAATAGGAGATTATCGCATTTTAAATTCCTCGAAATTCCGGGATGTCACAGCACATAAACACAGACAGGTTTTTACCTTACGATAACCAAAACATTTTTATATAAAAATCCAGTGGTTTTATAATAACGTCTGGGGTTTAAAGTAAATTATGAATATTGCTGGAATGCTTGCATATCAGGTTCCAACGTACTTGGGCACAACTAAGTCCATACGACACTTATTGGAGAATGGATTCCATCAATGGCAAGGCTATTGGGGTACTGTCCGTCATAGTACACCTCTAGAAAAAATGCACCGAGGTCAACAAAAACTTCTTGCATCCCTGCTACACAGAGTTGGCTGCCTCTTTAACATGGCATACCAGATTACATCATCCTTCAGGCACCAAGGCTGCAAATAGATGCACCAGGCCATAGCACCACTCTCGCACGCATACCAAGGCTGTAATATCGACTCTAGATCGAGGAATGATGCTCTAAATGGTAGCTAATTACATAACTCTACTGCATATCCCATTTTTTAGTCATTACCGGGTTTCGAGGCTTGTAAGGTCACGATCTATGTGACGCCCCACCTCTATACTCACACTAGCCAAGGACACTACGGGGTATTGCCGTCGACTAGCACGAAGAATAAGGCTGTTGGAGAGCGACCATCTGTGTAATTGCTTTGTGCGAGTACCGATATGTCAAATAATATAACTTACATTCCATTTCAAGAGGAAATCCGACATATCAAATACAAACTCAAAGCTACCACACAATGGCTATGTGGACTTCAGAAACAAATATAGAAATAAACATAACACAAATCAGTCACAGATATTCATATCACAAAGGCGGAAACATATATGAATATATCACCTAGAAGTGTACATCAAAGTAGTGGTCAAACTAGATCCACTACATCACGAAAGAATAGATACAAGTGCTAGACAAAAGAATAAGTATACATCAAGGAGTCTCTATCTCAAATGTATACTATCAAAAACTACTATGCTAAAGTAGTTAGCAAAAAATCAGATGACGGACCCTGATAAGAAGTCAAGCAGGAGCACCTGAAATACCTCGGTCTGAACCGAGTATTATTTAAGAAGAAAATAATAAACGAATCAGTCTAGCTATAAATATCAGACAAAAATGACATAGGATAAGAGATATCACAAAAACGTATGATAACAATAATGCCATACTGTGACAAGTATACATCAGAAAATAACAAAAAATCATACAATATCTCAAATATACTCAAACACCAAAAAAAAATCACATTCTTTAAATTATTCACCAAAACACAAATATTGACAAACATATCAATGCCAATCGCAAAATTCGGTGAAACATAAATTCTAGAAATTATCAACTAGAAATCCAGAAATGCAAATGGAACGCTAATCCATAAAATGGGCCGGTGCAACACCGCAATACAATAACGGTACGTCCGATGAACCGAAACTCAAATAATTCGGAACAACGACGTAGTACAATAACGGTACGTCCGATGAACCAAAACTCAAATAATTCGGAACAACGACGCAGTACAATAACGTTACGTCCGATGAACCAAAACTCAAATAATTCGGAACAACGATGAAGTACAATAACGGTACGTCCGATGAACCAAAACTCAAATAATTCGGAACAACGACGCAGTACAATAACGGTACGTCCGATGAACCAAAACTCAAATAATTCGGAACAACGACGCAGTACAATAACGGTACGTCCGATGAACCAAAACTCAAATAAGAACATGGGTCGCTAGCCCATAAAAGAAATGAGACGAAGCTCAACATAATGGGGTATAGTCCCCCACGCAGACAAAGTGACATCGCACATTGCTAGTCTGAATCATAAAATGATCATCATTGATCAATAAGAAGTGTGGATTACACTAAGCTAGTAAATACATGAGTTTAGCTTTATGTCCCATAACCACTGGCTTAACTTAAATATTTACGAACAAATTGTAGATTTCCACTCGAAAATTGTCACAAGAGTTCAATCAAACAAGTCCAAGAATTAACCGACGAAGTAAACACAAGTGTTTCATACCACTTGTTTTACTAAGCCGTTTAATTAGATTTCTCATACGAATGAGGTAAAGGTTTGTATATACTAATAGATTGGAAAATGGTTTTAAAACAAGCTTGGTATTTAAAAGTAGTGTTGAAATTGTTTTGATGAAAGAGTTTTGAGTATTTACTACTAGTATAGAAACCTTTGTATTTAGAAGTGACAAATCACAAAAATGATTGTAGAAACAATCAATCACCAAAATCCACATTCGATGACGTGAATTAAATCCCAAGAAATCGATACCAAATCCATCAAAATGGAGATTCCCAATAATCCAAAGAAAGAAGTCATCAAAGTCGATAATAAGTGATGACAACTATCCGAATCAACAACAATCGATTAAAAATAGGAAATCCACACAAAAAAGCCTAAATAGGCAAAAATAAACGTTTCCAGACGTCTGGTTTGGAATCCATACGTCTGGATTTATTTTCTGGAAATAGTTCAGAAAGCCACCCAGACGTTTGGAATACCAAAGCAGACGTCTGAGCCATGACCAGACGTCTGGTTTAGAACCCAGATGTCTGGTTTTGTTCTTTGGAAATAATCCCAAGAACCCTCCAGATGTCTGAAACTTCAAGTTAGACGTCTGATCTTAAATTTCAGGCGTCTGGAATTAGTCTCTGACTTTTTTTTATAATATGCGTGCACACATTTTTCTCTCCAGGTCCAAACCAGACGTCTGGACTTGGTCACCAGACGTCTGGTCACCTGGTCTGGGCAACAATTTGCCTAGGCCAAAGTGGCCAAAACGTATCGGAAGCGATCGGACGAGCAACAACGACTAAGGATTTACGCCAAGCGACAACCCGGCCTTATAGGCTCTTCGATACACCCCGAACATCAATGTCCAAACATCATTTTCATAAAATTGGACCAAAACACCAAAATATGGAAAATTCACCAAATCAATTCAAATCGAATACAAATGAACATGCACAAATGTTAGGAATTCATACCTAACAACAATGAAAGTTATAGACGTAGATGTGAGTTAAAAAACTCACCTTTAAACCCAAAAATACGAATGAGAAGCTTTGAAATCAAAAGAAAGATCAACCACACCTCAACTTCAACTCTAGAAGCTCCAATCTAAGATTACAATGAATATTTCCTAAGTTAGGTCATAGGAAATTTCTGAAATTGGAGAGAGATTGAGATGGAGAAGAAGAAGAGGATGCTTACCTAAGCTTCTCTTTGATTTTGGAGCTAGAACTTGAATTTGCATATCAAACTAGGGTTTGGAATTTCTGTTTCCTTTTCTCTTCCCCCATTTTTACTAAAGCTTGAAGTGTTAGGAAAATGAGAATGAAATGAGAAGAGGGGCTGAGTTAGGGTATTAAGATGGGTTAGTGGGCTGAAACCCAAACCCAAAGCCCAAGTAGAAAAATAGCAAATTCTACTCAACTCCAAACATATCGATGTTTATACTCAAAAAAGTTGTAAACGCCATTTTGGACTCAATGGAAGTGGTCTCGAGTCCCAATTCGACTGTTTACAAAAAGTAGCTTTTCGGACTTTAATACGATTAACGATGCTATATTTAAATAAAACATTTAAATATACAATCGTGAAATATGCGGGTTGTTACAATTTACCTTTTCCTCTCTTAGAAATTCCCACTTGGAATGCTAATGCTGCCCTCGAGGCAGCATTGTAGTGGCAGCATTCATCCATACAAGTTGTTTAGGATAAGATTAAACCAAAGGCACTACTTCTACTCCATTCATTTTGGAATCACCCTCAGGATTAGTAGCAGGTAGCCCTTGCACTTAAAAGAACTCCATCTTCGATCATCTTCAAGATGTCCCAATTCGAAACTCTTATGTCGGTTCGAAATATCTCTCCGAACCGACAACGATAGTTTAAAACCGTCCAAGATTTGATAGTCGATTATTTAACTATCAAATAACAAACAATTCAACCAAAGGTTTTGCTAGGCATGGTTAAGTACTAAGCAACCACTAAGCCTCTTAAATTAATCATCTCGCTAATTAAAACAACTTTGTAGATACTTGTATTAGTTATACTTTTACAAAGATATATTCACTAAACAATTCATTTCCCAAACTTAGAAACCCTTCCAAATACTTATATTAATGATTTAGGCATGTTCACAAAACGTTACATTTCTAATACTTAGAAAATGTATGCATATACTTATCTCAACGGTATAAGTATATTTACAAATCGTAAGAAAGATTTCATTTTCAAACCACACTTAAATTTGGGTTAAAACAATGTCATTTTAAACAAAGATAATAATAACCCAAAACACTATTCCTTCGGTGTTAAGTATGAAAAATATATTTCATACCATCATAACTAAGAAGGTCATTTTAGGAAATCAAATCTCTTTAATAGAATAACTCTTTTATAAGAATCCTTTTTATAAGTATAAGCTCTAAATTCATTTTTGAATTCCTTTCATGAAATATTATTTATAAATTCCCTTTGTAAAAATAAATAATATAATTACACCCTCCTTTTATAAATTCCCAAATGGTATTTATTTCTCCCATTTTCCAAAATGATATTGATTTCTTTTTTTATTGGATATTACTTATAAAACCATTCTTTTACTCATAAAACACTTTATATAAATCTATCCTCCACTTATAAAATACTATTTATAAATCTATCCCTTTATACAACATTTTATACAATGATTCTCGAATATTTATTTCTAATATTTCTATCTTCTTTAAAACATAAAAATCCATTTTAACATAAAAGATAACCCTTTTTATCTTTTTGAAAATAAAAATTTATTATTATAATAATTTCCTACAAGACCAATACTTCCCAAATAATTAATAAAGCAATTACTTATATATATATATATATATTAGAAAAGAAAAATAAAGAAGTTGAAATAAAATAGAAAAGTTTTATATACTCATTTAATTTAAAATATCACAGAAATTCCAGAATAGTCGGATTTAAAATCATTTTCCCAAATCAAAATCATTTCCAAACCATATCAAAAATTAATAGTATTTCGAAATACTATATGGAGGCCAATAAATACTATAGCACTTAACCAATGATATACTACCTTTTCTACTAAAATGGTTCAATTTTTCACATATGTCGGTGCTGCATCTAATATAGCTAAACAATCAAACTTTGACATTTACAGTCTATATCATAGGAATATAACTGAAATAAATCAACAAGTAAATAAATAGCAATTAAAAGTAACAATATCGAGAAATATGGATTTCTCAATAAAATTCCCTATTTTAAAATTTTAAAATGTCGATCGCTTTTCAAACCTAGATATTTTAACAAATCAGCCAATAATTTCAACTAAATACAAAGAGTAAATTTTATCTATTATATAACATACTGATTAAACAAAAAGGTGAGTTAAACTCACCGAAATTCCAATTGGTGCCGAAGCGTTCTGGTTTGAATTAAAATCGGACGATGTCCGATTTTAGTCTAAATTTTCACTTGCTCCAAATTCAACCAAATTCCACCATGTAGTCTTTGCCATTACAAGCGCAACGTAAAAAGTTTCATCTCGATTGGACCTCGTACGGAAAATTTATGCATTTTATAAGTTTCCCATTTAAATTTAAACAATTGATTATAAAAATTAAACTAATTATCAAATTAATACATTTTAACTCCTTTCAGAAACTCGTTCCTGCTTCTTTCCTGTAGCATACATCACCATGGCCGATTCATTTCGATGCCAAATCCTTCTCCACCCGGCCATGAACACCCATGCTGATTTCGCCAATGCTCTTCTAATCCACAACTCCACCTCTGTAACGACCCGCCCTTCTCGACCCTCGAAAATCGACACAAAATATTCAACAGTATAATATGCCGACGATCGAACGCCGGAAAAGACAGATTGTAGGAAAGAAAGAAGGTAGGAGAAGAAGAAGAATGAACTAAACAACATCAAAACCTCACAGTCGCAGCGGAATAAAATATAATATATAGAACATAACTTTACACAAATCAAAACTATATCTGTTTATATACAATACATCATCATCAGAGTATATCAATACAACCAACCATAATCAGTCAAACAATCTCAACAATCACAGCAGCGGAATAATACAAGTACGAGAAATACGTCTCGGACTCCAGCTCCTCTCCTGAGCTCCATAGCAACCTATCCTGTAAAATACTCGGTCTGACCCGAGCATTATAATAAAATAACACCCGAGTCAGTCTGGAATACCAGCGCATCATAAATACATCCAAACTGATTATTAAAGTTCAAAAATCCTTTGAAACAAAAGCATCTCGTAAGACCACGCCACAAATAAACATGTCGGGTTTTTACCTTACGATAGCTAAAACACTTTTTATAAAAATCCTCTGATATTATAATAGTGTCTAGATACAAATACTTATTAAAATAGCTGAAATTGTTACATGATTAAATTCCAGCATACTAGGTATACAAACAAATACCGTACAAGGCACGTAGGGAAAATGGATTTCCAACGAATGACTAGGCACTGGGGTACCACCTGTCACAGTACGTGGCCTAGATCACAGTACCGAGGAGTACGCCCGCTCCCCTGCAACACAAGACCGGAATCATCCCTTACTGGATAATTCCAAGTAAAATCACCCCACGGTTGGGATCAGCAACCGCACCACTAAGCCGAAATAAAAGGGACATCTAGACAGGGATGACCTTACTCTCAAGTGGGGGCTACCCACGAAGCCTTGCTGCATAACCCCTGATTTTCAGTCATTCCCGGTTGATGAGGCTTGAGGCTAAGCGATACCTTTACAGAACATTTCACTTTGAATGCCCATCGTCCACCTGACGATGTCACGAAAGCATTCGTCCATATAAGTCCGTCCCGGGTCCGAACGGAACCGAAGGCACTATTCCTACTACATCCATTTTGGAAATATCCTCAGGATTAGTAGCGACTAGCCCTTGCACTTCACTGCTCCATCTTCGACTCCGAAATCGTTTTCGCGAAACGTACAAACCGGATCGAAGTGGTTTTCGAGTCTCCAGACCTAGAATCCCGGTATACGGAAACTCGATCCCGGTCTCTTCGAAACGATTAGCGCTTTTGGCCAATATTGATAGTCGGTGATTTAACTATCAATTGATGCTCACAAACATCCATACACATCCATCACACAATAAATAATCTCCATATTATTTATTTTCTTCTAATATCTTTCAAAGATATATTTTCACATTTTCAAAACTCATTTGAAACAATTTTCCACTCTACCTTTACAAGGTAAATCTTTTACCCTTTATTCCCATCGGGAATAACCAAGTATAAAACAATTTGCATTTAAAACAGTTAAAATACTTTATACTGAAATATACTTTAAAATATGAAAATTACTTCTATTTATTTACTCCAAATATAAATTTAAAATATGTGAAGAAAACTAGTTATTAACATATAAACTTTGATTTAAAAAAAATAAGGGTTTTAGTTTTAACTAAATTCAAAATAGCGTTATAAGAAGAAAAATGCTAATTTTAACAGCTTAAGCTAAAACCAACTTTTAAATAAATCCATTTGTAAAAATAATTGCTAATATACTCCCAAATTATTACGGTATTAAAATTATTAATTTATTTCTTTAAAAATAACGATTTCTTAAAAATACTTTTAAAACGATTTAAAACTTAACCTTAGTTAAATAAAATCTTTTTATAAACATTTACTTGGTTTTCCCTGGGAAACACTTTCCCGTTTCTAAACATTCCAAAGTACTCTTTCATATAAATCCACTGATTTATTTCATGTCAATTTATGATTTCAACATACATTTCCAATTCCATACTTAACTATAACTTCCTCCGAAGTTAAATCACAATTTTTCATTTCCGGAAATTCATTTTTAAATATAGTTTAAAACATTTTAAATTAAACATTTTTGGTGAATTTCCAATGGAAGCCAAATTTCCAATTCACTTAATTAAATTCCAATGAAATACGGCATTTTCAAAACATTCTATTTTTCATTTGAACTTGTTAATTTATAGTCGGAAACTCCATTTTAACATATTTTCAATTTCCGGATAACATTAGTCATTATTAAAATAAACAACGTTATTTTAAACAATTTATAATTTCATAAATTTAATCTCCAGAAAATTTATATTTCATATTTATCGATTGATAAATTTTCCCACAATATTAAATCTGAATTTTACCAATTTTCATTTTCCATTCCAAACCAGATTTCAAATTCTATTCTTCAAAAATTCTTAATTTAACAATTTACTTATTTCGAAAAACCAAATTTTGTCCATTTATAAATTAAATTCTGTAATTATGATTTATACAACAATTTCACAACACAATTAAATTTCCAGATTTATCAATCACAACATATAAACAGGTATTCACTATCAATTATAAAATAATTGCTACAATTGTGAGGAATCCAGTTGGATCCCTCCAACCTGTTTCTCCCTGCATCACAGATATTAGCACATCGCAATATAAATATCAATCCAGACTGATAATCACAGATATAATCAACCATTCACACAGATATTTAAATATCAATTATTTATAATGCCTAGCATCCAGATGTGAGTGAGAAAAACTCACTTTGAGTTCGGCGAGCGTTCGAAATTTAAATTAAACCGGACGACGTCCGATTTAACCCAAATTTCTACTTGCCCGAAATGACTCTAAATCTGCACCATCGCGTAGTACGTCTCTCTGCGATTCCAATGCATCCAAAATGTCTCAATCTTAACAAATCCCAGCCATCAAATTCGAAACGAGATCAAGGCCGCTCCCGTTCTCCCTCATCATCGCGAATGAGCTCCAGGCGAACGAACCCACTGACGCTACTCTTAGGGTTTCGAACCACAACCCCTACGATCCACACGAGCACGATCCAGACCCACCCCGGCGAAGCTCGACACGGCCTCCACCTCCAACCCCCACGCGCGCGAGCTCGATCCCCTATAGATCTCGAAAAACGAGACTAACCCGGTGGCGAACGACACCTCCTAGCACCCCCTCTGGTCGACTACAACCCATCTCCACTGTACGGATCTGACGAGCTCGAAGAGTTCTTCAATTTGTTAGTTGGAATATTTTGCAATAGATCGATTGATTTCTCAAAAATTTAAGCTAAACATCGGAGACTTTCGGCCATTGATTGATAAAGTGGCGGCCTGCGTCTCCTTGCTAGGGTTAAGAGAAAATATAATAAATGTAATGTATATATTATATGGTTTAATATTATTTTATTATCGTTCTTTTAAAATTTTACAACTCATGCAAACGAACTCCAATTTTCACGTTCCGACAGGCTATCCTGGGGTTTTTCCGCATTCCAGACACAATGGAACAGGTTTCGTAAGCTAATTTGATCGTATGCGCGAGATACAGAATTAAACGATCAATTTAAAATTAAATCGGTTAAATCGATTTCGATGCGTTTCGAGCTGCCACGGTCACACGACAACTCCGATTGCTACGAAAATTGAAATCCGATAATAACTAACTATTACGGATCCAATGAAACTGGTTTCGTCGAATTCTGAGACTGTGCCCCCGGAAGGCTATTTTAACTCGTCTGTTAAATCAGGCGATTTTCTGAAATTATCAGAAACACTCAAAATTTTACTTTTAAAATTTTAATAACTTAACAATAAATCATATAAAATTTATAATCACATTTAAAATCATTCCGGCTCAATCCGAACTCAAAATCTGATTAATTGCATTTTAATAATATTAAATTCATTTTTAAATTAATATAAAATCCCAAATAATAACTCGTCGACTTTTAAATTCATCTAAAAATCCAACAATATTATTTATAACCAATCGAACCTAAAAATACATTTAAATATCATTTTATTTCTATTTACACCCAAATCCACTTTTTTTATCCCAATCCCGAATATTTAATTATTATTCTATTCCAATTGAATTATCTGATTAAAAATTATAACTTATTTTATTGATTGAACCCGAATCCATCCCTTTCAAAATCAATTAAGGATCCACATTAAACATTTAAAACGAATTAAATGTTCAAATTCAATAGCTTAAAAAAATACGGGATGTTACATTCCTTCCCCCTTATAAAAATTTCGTCCCCGAAATTTTCTAAGGTAGAAAATACTCTCCAACCCGGTTACTTACCCAATTGGCTGAGTTAAAAACTTATATACATTTTCCCAAAAGGTTTCAACTCCATTTCAAAACCATTTGCTTTCTCTACTCTAAAGCCTGTATTTTAACATTTACTTTCAAATATAACTTTACTTATTAATAGATTTTCCCAAAAAACCCCAAAAATTTTCTAACTCCCAAAATTTCTGGAAAATTTTGGCGGAGTCTCCTTTGTACGGAGGAGCTTCTGCGATATCGCAGGATACACAAATATATATACATCGGCTCACACGGCCGGAAACCAAAATATATCACAATATATATATCATTTTCCAATTATTTTTGCGTAGGCGTACCTCTTAGCAAATTTTTTTTAAAACAAGCGGCTAATATCTCGCATATACGCGCTCCAACTCTTTCGAACGCCTCCCGCACCTGTACTTACTCAACAAACTCATCAGTTTTCAAAGATATGAGCATTTTCATAACATTTCCAATATAAATGCAAGCCAAACATATCCATTTCATAACCAAACCAAGCAAACTTCATCATTAACAATGTCAACCATACTTTATCAACAATTCAAAGATTTCAATCATCTTTTAATTTCTTATTCAAGTCCAAACTTCATTCTATTTCTCTTGAATGACTTGCATTCAAGTTTAATATTCTCAATTCATATTTACATCAATTTGATTACATGCGTATCACTTGCATCAATTTACTTCAATTCAATTACAAATTTATTCACAATCAAATTCTTATTCAAATTTGAAGTATTTGCATTTCTTTTTATAATCCATTTCCCTTCATATGCAAACATTATTTATTAAACGGCAATTTATTCCAATTGATCCAAAATCAATTCCATTTGCTATTCTTAACCAATTCACTTGAATTCATATACTAATTCTTTAAATTAGATTCCAATCCAGTTTAACTTATGCAAAACTCATTCCATTGCTTGTTAAACAATTTAATTTCGAATACATGCTAATTTTCATGTCCTTCAAGCAAAATAATCACCACTTAAGCTTATAACCATTTAAAATTAATTTCAACTTGGATTCATATAAATTTTATTCCATTACAAGGTTCACAAACCAAATATTTTCTCTTTCCAATGTAATTGTTAAATTACATTTTCCTTACATCTTTATTTCATCACAATAATTAATTAATACAATTACACATATATTTCCATTTAATTATTTAACAAATTGCATTCAAGATTACTTAAATAAGCCAATTCACAATCATTTTGTTTTCCTTTCAAGTTGCTTAAGTTCTTTCACAAAATTTCCATCATCTTCTTATATCAATTTTATTTTATTTGATTCACATTCAACCAGTTTCAATTCATTTACAAAGTTTAATGCTCTTCGTATATTTATCCAATTCATTTTAGATTTATTTTATCAACAAAGAGACCATTTAAATTATTTCACTCATTTGAATTTTACTTCAATTCAAATCATCATTATTATAAGCTAATTCCATTATTCATTCTCACTTCCAACATTTATTGCCAAACTTAATTTCCATCCCAAAACTGGATTTTATTTACCTTTCAACTCTGACCAACTATCAAAATCCTATTTATTGCAATACAAATTCCATTTAATTTAGCTTACACAAGATTTTTTTCCAAACAATCATTTGGATTTAATAGAGTAAGCATTACTTCATTCAACATCATTTCAACTAAGTTAAATTTCCTTTCAATTCGATTCTTATCCAAATTTAATTCAAGTTTACCAAATTATATATATATTCAATTTAATTCCTTTCCAGAATTAATTCAAGTTCATCTAAGTTTTATTTAGCCAACCTGAATTTAAACCATTTCCTTTACTACCTTAAATAAGAATTTAATTACATTCAATACTGCTTATAATGCATCTGAATTTTGAATTTCACTTCACTTTATTCCTTCGTAAATAAATTCAAAACTTATTTACTACTTTGAATTCATTCACATCTTTTATATCTCACTTTACTTTATCTTTCTCCACATTTCATTTAGGATTGAGTTTAGAGTCACCATACCATTCATTATTTCCATTTGTGACTATAATTCCATTTTACTTTGGTTTAAAATCAGATTGCCCATTCTCAAGTTCTTCAACTTATTTATTTATAAGTTTATATTGCTCACTTAAGTCCATTTCCATTTAATCACACTTCAATTTAATTCCAATTCATTTAGATTTAATTCAGTTTCAAATTCTCAATTTTATTTAACTTATCATAAGTTAAACCAAATATATTCCATTCACCTTCATTTATGGTTAAGTTTGAATTTGCCACCCATTCAATTGCTTCCATTTAAGAACTTCAATTTCATTTTTATTCAAGGATTTGGATTGCTCATTTAGGCCCATTTCCATTTTATAATTACAATCCCAAATTATATATATTTGTATCCCTGAATTCTTAAGAGTATTCACAATTTTAGATTATAAGTATAACACTCAATAGCTTATGAGTACAATTTATTACACAATGACCCCCCAATTTCAAAGTCATTTTGCTTTTCAACTTAACTCAAATCAAATTAATTCCAGTTCCCAATTTCATTTAACTTATCCCAAGTTAGATTCAAATTTCTATTCACTTCAATAACTTCATTTACTTCTTTTCTCACTTAAATCAACTTTACTTTCAAGGTTATAGTTGATTTATTTCAATTTCCACATTTTTATTTTAACAGAATTCCCAGAATTCAATTTACCCGGATTTATTTCAAAACCAATTCGAAATAAAAATCAACATATTCCCATTTGATATCCAATCAAATACCAAATCCCAAAGCAATTTGTTTTTGCCAAAAAAAAATTTCCTTTTTGAAAATTCCCAAAATCACTTGTTTTCCCAAACAAGTCCAAACAATGTCATAACCAACTATTTTGGTAGCAATCCATCACTTTAGAAACTCGAAAATGAATTCTAATGATGTGGCCAGCATCATCAGGATTATTTCCCAACGACTGAAGTGAGTTCAATGCTTTCCACTTCCAAAATCCACCTAAAACAATTTCTATTCAAAAATATTTCCCCAAAATATACTCCATTCTTACAAATGCTTTTGAAAACATTTCTAACATTTCCACAAAGTCAAACTCCCAAAACTTTGTTTAATTCCATTTGAAATCCCTTTCAAAATTTCCAGGGTCAAAATTCTAGTTTAAATCAAATTTTAATTTTTACTTTTCTTATTTAAAACATATCCAGTCAATTCCATTTGGTTATAAACCATTTTAATATTTTAACTTCTTATTTTCTTATATATATCATTTCAAATTTTAGATCATGTTTTAATTTCTTATTTGATTATAGAATAAACAACCAAACAAGCATCCAATACATATAATAATTTAGAAAATTATTTCTTTTTATATCAAAATATAATTTTGGGTAAAATTATTTCATTTACCCACTTTAAAAACAATACTATGTCGGTTTACCTTGTTTAAGAGTTTAGAAACCCCTATCGATACGGTTGTACTTCCCGCACCGACCAGAATTCATAAACACTCAACCGATAAGTCAACACAGTATAAAAACAATTTTATATCCACTAACAAGTACGCTCTCATAGCTATTATTACACTCAACTCATTATAGAGTACTTCCGACTCTATTTAAAAATGAGTAATTTTCCCACCAAAGCCTAGGTTGTCGCCAATCTAAGCTCTGATGCCAACTGTAACGACCCGCCCTTCTCGACCCTCGAAAATCGACACAAAATATTCAACAGTATAATATGCCGACGATCGAACGCCGGAAAAGACAGATTGTAGGAAAGAAAGAAGGTAGGAGAAGAAGAAGAATGAACTAAACAACATCAAAACCTCACAGTCGCAGCGGAATAAAATATAATATATAGAACATAACTTTACACAAATCAAAACTATATCTGTTTATATACAATACATCATCATCAGAGTATATCAATACAACCAACCATAATCAGTCAAACAATCTCAACAATCACAGCAGCGGAATAATACAAGTACGAGAAATACGTCTCGGACTCCAGCTCCTCTCCTGAGCTCCATAGCAACCTATCCTGTAAAATACTCGGTCTGACCCGAGCATTATAATAAAATAACACCCGAGTCAGTCTGGAATACCAGCGCATCATAAATACATCCAAACTGATTATTAAAGTTCAAAAATCCTTTGAAACAAAAGCATCTCGTAAGACCACGCCACAAATAAACATGTCGGGTTTTTACCTTACGATAGCTAAAACACTTTTTATAAAAATCCTCTGATATTATAATAGTGTCTAGATACAAATACTTATTAAAATAGCTGAAATTGTTACATGATTAAATTCCAGCATACTAGGTATACAAACAAATACCGTACAAGGCACGTAGGGAAAATGGATTTCCAACGAATGACTAGGCACTGGGGTACCACCTGTCACAGTACGTGGCCTAGATCACAGTACCGAGGAGTACGCCCGCTCCCCTGCAACACAAGACCGGAATCATCCCTTACTGGATAATTCCAAGTAAAATCACCCCACGGTTGGGATCAGCAACCGCACCACTAAGCCGAAATAAAAGGGACATCTAGACAGGGATGACCTTACTCTCAAGTGGGGGCTACCCACGAAGCCTTGCTGCATAACCCCTGATTTTCAGTCATTCCCGGTTGATGAGGCTTGAGGCTAAGCGATACCTTTACAGAACATTTCACTTTGAATGCCCATCGTCCACCTGACGATGTCACGAAAGCATTCGTCCATATAAGTCCGTCCCGGGTCCGAACGGAACCGAAGGCACTATTCCTACTACATCCATTTTGGAAATATCCTCAGGATTAGTAGCGACTAGCCCTTGCACTTCACTGCTCCATCTTCGACTCCGAAATCATTTTCGCGAAACGTACAAACCGGATCGAAGTGGTTTTCGAGTCTCCAGACCTAGAATCCCGGTATACGGAAACTCGATCCCGGTCTCTTCGAAACGATTAGCGCTTTTGGCCAATATTGATAGTCGGTGATTTAACTATCAATTGATGCTCACAAACATCCATACACATCCATCACACAATAAATAATCTCCATATTATTTATTTTCTTCTAATATCTTTCAAAGATATATTTTCACATTTTCAAAACTCATTTGAAACAATTTTCCACTCTACCTTTACAAGGTAAATCTTTTACCCTTTATTCCCATCGGGAATAACCAAGTACAAAACAATTTGCATTTAAAACAGTTAAAATACTTTATACTGAAATATACTTTAAAATATGAAAATTACTTCTATTTATTTACTCCAAATATAAATTTAAAATATGTGAAGAAAACTAGTTATTAACATATAAACTTTGATTTAAAAAAATAAGGGTTTTAGTTTTAACTAAATTCAAAATAGCGTTATAAGAAGAAAAATGCTAATTTTAACAGCTTAAGCTAAAACCAACTTTTAAATAAATCCATTTGTAAAAATAATTGCTAATATACTCCCAAATTATTACGGTATTAAAATTATTAATTTATTTCTTTAAAAATAACGATTTCTTAAAAATACTTTTAAAACGATTTAAAACTTAACCTTAGTTAAATAAAATCTTTTTATAAACATTTACTTGGTTTTCCCTGGGAAACACTTTCCCGTTTCTAAACATTCCAAAGTACTCTTTCATATAAATCCACTGATTTATTTCAAGTCAATTTATGATTTCAACATACATTTCCAATTCCATACTTAACTATAACTTCCTCCGAAGTTAAATCACAATTTTTCATTTCCGGAAATTCATTTTTAAATATAGTTTAAAACATTTTAAATTAAACATTTTTGGTGAATTTCCAATGGAAGCCAAATTTCCAATTCACTTAATTAAATTCCAATGAAATACGGCATTTTCAAAACATTCTATTTTTCATTTGAACTTGTTAATTTATAGTCGGAAACTCCATTTTAACATATTTTCAATTTCCGGATAACATTAGTCATTATTAAAATAAACAACGTTATTTTAAACAATTTATAATTTCATAAATTTAATCTCCAGAAAATTTATATTTCATATTTATCGATTGATAAATTTTCCCACAATATTAAATCTGAATTTTACCAATTTTCATTTTCCATTCCAAACCAGATTTCAAATTCTATTCTTCAAAAATTCTTAATTTAACAATTTACTTATTTCGAAAAACCAAATTTTGTCCATTTATAAATTAAATTCTGTAATTATGATTTATACAACAATTTCACAACACAATTAAATTTCCAGATTTATCAATCACAACATATAAACAGGTATTCACTATCAATTATAAAATAATTGCTACAATTGTGAGGAATCCAGTTGGATCCCTCCAACCTGTTTCTCCCTACATCACAGATATTAGCACATCGCAATATAAATATCAATCCAGACTGATAATCACAGATATAATCAACCATTCACACAGATATTTAAATATCAATTATTTATAATGCCTAGCATCCAGATGTGAGTGAGAAAAACTCACTTTGAGTTCGGCGAGTGTTCGAAATTTAAATTAAACCGGACGACGTCCGATTTAACCCAAATTTCTACTTGCCCGAAATGACTCTAAATCTGCACCATCGCGTAGTACGTCTCTCTGCGATTCCAATGCATCCAAAATGTCTCAATCTTAACAAATCCCAGCCATCAAATTCGAAACGAGATCAAGGCCGCTCCCGTTCTCCCTCATCATCGCGAATGAGCTCCAGGCGAACGAACCCACTGACGCTACTCTTAGGGTTTCGAACCACAACCCCTACGATCCACACGAGCACGATCCAGACCCACCCCGGCGAAGCTCGACACGGCCTCCACCTCCAACCCCCACGCGCGCGAGCTCGATCCCCTATAGATCTCGAAAAACGAGACTAACCCGGTGGCGAACGACACCTCCTAGCACCCCCTCTGGTCGACTACAACCCATCTCCACCGTACGGATCTGACGAGCTCGAAGAGTTCTTCAATTTGTTAGTTGGAATATTTTGCAATAGATCGATTGATTTCTCAAAAATTTAAGCTAAACATCGGAGACTTTCGGCCATTGATTGATAAAGTGGCGGCCTGCGTCTCCTTGCTAGGGTTAAGAGAAAATATAATAAATGTAATGTATATATTATATGGTTTAATATTATTTTATTATCGTTCTTTTAAAATTTTACAACTCATGCAAACGAACTCCAATTTTCACGTTCCGACAGGCTATCCTGGGGTTTTTCCGCGTTCCAGACACAATGGAACAGGTTTCGTAAGCTAATTTGATCGTATGCGCGAGATACAGAATTAAACGATCAATTTAAAATTAAATCGGTTAAATCGATTTCGATGCGTTTCGAGCTGCCACGGTCACACGACAACTCCGATTGCTACGAAAATTGAAATCCGATAATAACTAACTATTACGGATCCAATGAAACTGGTTTCGTCGAATTCTGAGACTGTGCCCCGGAAGGCTATTTTAACTCGTCTGTTAAATCAGGCGATTTTCTGAAATTATCAGAAACACTCAAAATTTTACTTTTAAAATTTTAATAACTTAACAATAAATCATATAAAATTTATAATCACATTTAAAATCATTCCGGCTCAATCCGAACTCAAAATCTGATTAATTGCATTTTAATAATATTAAATTCATTTTTAAATTAATATAAAATCCCAAATAATAACTCGTCGACTTTTAAATTCATCTAAAAATCCAACAATATTATTTATAACCAATCGAACCTAAAAATACATTTAAATATCATTTTATTTCTATTTACACCCAAATCCACTTTTTTTATCCCAATCCCGAATATTTAATTATTATTCTATTCCAATTGAATTATCTGATTAAAAATTATAACTTATTTTATTGATTGAACCCGAATCCATCCCTTTCAAAATCAATTAAGGATCCACATTAAACATTTAAAACGAATTAAATGTTCAAATTCAATAGCTTAAAAAAATACGGGATGTTACAACCTCCCCAACACAAAAATCCAAGGTCAACCCCTCCCTCCACATCGCGTCCTATGGCCAACAACAACCCGGCTTCAAGGTTGCGATTACCTCCTTAGCGGCGCATATCCAAGAAACTTGCCAAAAGCTGCCTTTCCTCGCGATGAACGTAATGCAACAGACCCCACAACCTCCCATCGCCTAAAATGAGAGAATTTCCAAACCCTAGCCACCTATACAAACTGTCAAGCACTATAAAATGATGTCGCACCCTCCAATTCTCACATCAACCTACAGATCTATCCATTTCTAACTCAAAAATACAACCTTTTATTTATTTTTTGAGATTTTTTTAATTTTTTTGAATTTTTGAAAAGGTGGATCTACTTTTTTTTACTGTTTCATTAAATGAGTTAAAGAAAGAGGATGAAAATTTTGAGTCAGCAGGGCGAATAGATGGAGAAGTGGAGTTCATGCTTATTTAGGTATTTTTGGCATCACGCTACGCATAAATTTGTTCACTTACGAATCCCAAACGATAGAATAAAAATACGGCCGCATTTAGAACAACGACGCGTTCTCAAAACAAAAATAATATACACCGGTTAACGTATTCTGTAAAATCACAAAAACATTGTCGTTTGCCGAAAAATCATCAAACAATAATTTAAATAATTTTCAAATTAAATATTATAGAAAAATCAAATGAATTAAATTAGAAATACGTCAATGAAAATCAAGTTGTTATATTAAGAATAAAAGTTTCTAATTATTTATTCTAACCATTTATTACTACAAATAAATTTACTAAATGAATTTACCATCATTATATATTAATTAAAAGGAGTTAAATAAGACCATTAAATCCTTTAAATTAATATTCAATTCAAAATCTAGATATTTGAATCACTATTCAAATATTAGATTCACAATTCAAATATTTAACTAATCCCAATATTTGAATTAAAGTTACTAACAATAAAAAAGCAATTATTGCGATATTTAAAATAAATTAAATATTCAAAATCAAACAACCACAATTCTGGGTCGTTACATTCTTCCCCCTTAAAAGAATTTCGTCCCCGAAATTCCCAAAGTAAGAAAAATGCATCCAACGCTTAAACTTTTCAAAATTGGTTAGTTGAAATAGATTATTAAAGTTCTAAGTCTCTTTAATATTATGGAAAATTTCGGCAGCACCTCCTTTGCGCGGTTTGATCAGAAAAACTACAAACCGGCACTACGGGCCCAAACCAACAGAAGAATACAATAGCCCGTAAGTGGCCTCCCATTTTTGGGGCATAAAACATCAACCAAAACAAAAATATAAGCATGTACCTATTAGTCAAGCAACCAACTCTACTCATGAAACCAAAAGCATCAACTAGCTTGTGCTTCCAAGAACCTGCATCTTGCTTACAATTGATATCCAACCGTATATAACTTGCATTATCTAATATCAAAAGCATATAATTTCATTGAAGTCTGTACGATGTACATATACCATCTGCATGCAACATCAAATCTGATCGCTCACTTGATCACACAAATTTCAATTTCGAATTAGTACCGCTCACTCAACCACTCTAGTGCAGACTCTGATCTAGTTCCTTGATTAGAAACCTCCGTTCTCGCATAGCTATATATTACAGTAGAAAACTTTAGAATCAAATATCCATATCAAATGTTCAGCGTCAAGGATCGAGTGAAAAATCCTTGTTTGGATCGGTGTAAATCACCTTGAAACCGTGTACTCGGGTCTAGATCAAAACAGTTATGCAAATGAAATGATCTACATACAACTTACATATTTATTCCATTGGTTCCTTATTTTCACCAAATTCCTTTTAATTCACATTCATTCTAAGTCATGATTAATCGCACTAGTAGTATTTCATTTAATACAAACATTACTTACTAACCATTTCATATAATCATTTCATATTCTTAACTCAAGTCCATTTTTATATAATACTCTCCTATATCCAAAAGAGTACATATACACAATTTCAGCTTTGTCTTACTTAACCCGAATGTTTAACAAATTTAAATTTCGTTTTAACCTACTAATTTCTCAAACCTATAAGTTATAATAACCTATTTTCTTATAACTTTAACAAAACACTTAGCTCAACTTATATCAACTCGGATGTTTTGACTGTCCAAAATCGTCGAAAATTCCATTTCATTTTAATAAATGAAAATCACCAAACATCATCTCAAAATGAGATGCACGAACCAAACTATTCAAATGGATAGGGTACATGAGTCTATAATATCACTTAGCTAAAATTTTCAGAACTAAATACCCGGGCTTTATTTCAAATCATTTTGAAATAATAATATACATATCTCCTTTGTATACCAAATCATACTTTTGGAATTTAAAACAACTTTGTTTTACCAAAACAAAACTTCTATGGCAAATCAATATGGTAGCAATCCATCACTTAGAAACTCAAAAATGAATGCCGATGATGATGCAGTCATCACCAGAATTATTTTCCAGCGACTGAAGTGAGTTCAATGCATTGTATCTCTTTTAAAATCCTTTTAAGGCATTTCTATTCATATATACTTCCAAAATAATAATATTATTATTTTCTCCAAACTTTTGGAAAACAATTTTCAAAAATACTAGGATTTAAGTTCTCAAATTCTCAGTTTAAATCCTTTTTGTTTATAAAGCATATTTATAAACTATACTTATAAAATTTTACTTCCTTAAATAAGATCATTTCACATTTTTTTATCTTTATTCAGACTAAAATAGATAATCTTATTAAAATTCAAAACCTTAACTCGCATTATTTCCGAACACCTACAAACCGTGAAACTAAATTCACAAGGCGTTCATATTTAATTCAACCAACCAATAAATGCTAATAAACCATCTAAGCACAAACAATCATCAATAAATGATAATAATCAAATATTATCATTCTCAAACAACCAAACATATTATATATAACTATATTAATTTCTGAAAATTATTCTTTTTATATATAAAATATAATATAGGTAAAATTATTTCATCTATCCAATTTCAAACAAGACTGTGTCAGTTTGCCTTGTTCAAGAGTTTAGAAACGCCTATCGATACAGTAGTTGTATCGACCAAAATTTATAAACTACAATAAATCAACGTAATATAAAATATTTTTATATCACTAACAAATACGCACTCAAGCTCATTCTAGGTTCTCACTTACCCTATTTCAAATGAGTCTACCCCACCAAAGCCTAAGTGTTTGCTCAACCTAAGCTCTAATACCACATGTAACGACCCGCCTTTTTCAACCCCCGGATGTCGACACATATACATCCACGGTATTCACGTGTCAAGCATCCAAGTGCCAAAAAGACAGATTTTTGGGGGCAAGAAAGAAAAAGACAAAACAGAATCTCACATCGTGACAAGTAACATATAATATACAACAGATCTTTACAAAAAAGAAAACTGTAATATACATACATTAAAATTAGAGTACACTAATCTATTCTCAGCTTGGACAGTTATAACAACCTATCCTTATAGATGCTAAGAAATAAAAAAAAACTAACGAATATAATGGAAAAATAAAATATTCGTGAGTACTTCTTAGAGGCCTCCAACTCGTCTCCTAAAGCTCTCGGCGTCCAAACTAAATATGCACAATATGCTCGATTGACCCAAGCATTATAAGAAAAATAATGCCTGGATCAGTCTGGTAAAATAGCGTGAGAAACACACCTCAAATGGATTTTAATGTTATAAGACCTTTCAAAAATAAAGGTATCTCGTAAGACCACGCCACACATAAACATGGACGGGTTTCTACCTTACAATAACCAAAACATTTTTATAGAAAAGTACAGTGTTTATAATAATCTCTAGGGTTTAAACCAAATTATGAATATAGCTAGAATGCTTACATCTCATTTTCCAACATAGTCGGGCATAACTAAGTCTGTACGGCGCTTATTGTAGAATGAATTCCATCAATGACATGACTACTGGGGTACCGCCTATCACAGTACACCTCTAGATAAAATGTACCAAGGTAAACAAGAACTTCTTGCACCCCTGCTACACAAAGCAAGCTGCCCCTTTAACATGGCATACCGGATTACATTATCGCTTGGGCACCAAGGTTCCAAATAAATGCACTAGGCCCTGGCTCCACTCTCGCATGCGTACTATAATTGTAAATATCGACTCTAGATCGAGGAATGATGCTCTTGATGGTAGCGAACCACATAGATCTATTGTATATCCCATGTTTTAGCCATAACTGGGTTGTGAGGCTTGTGAGGTCACGATTTACCTTTTTCTCTCGTAGCAATTCCCATTTGGAATGCAAACACTACCCTCCAAGCAGCACTGTAGTGCCAGCATTCGTCCATACATGCTGTTCAGGATAAGAAAAACCGAAGACACTACTTCTACTACATCCATGTTGGAATCACCCTCTGGATTAGTAGCAAGTAGCTCTTGCACTTCAAAGAACTCCGTCTTTGATCATCTTCAAGATGTCCCAATTTGAAACGCTTATGCCGGTTCGAAGGGGTTTTTAGATAATATATCTGATCTTTGTCTCTCCAAACCAATAACGATAATTTAGAATTGGCCTAGGTTTGATAGTTGGTAATTTAACTATCAAATAACAAAAATTCAACCAGAGGTTTTACCAAGCATGGTTAAGCACAAAGCAACCACTAAGCCTCTTAAATTAATCATCTCGTTATTTAAAACAACTTTGTAAATAATTGTATTAAATATACTTTTACAAAGATATATTCACCAAATATTTCATTTCCCAAACTTAGAGACCCTTCCATTTACTTATATTAATGATTTAGGTATGTTCACAAAACACTATATTAGAAATACTTAGAAAATCTACGCATATACTTATCTCAATGGTATAAGTATATTTACAAATCTTAAGAAAGATTTCACTTTCAAAGGACACTTAAATTTGGGTTAAAACAATGTTATTTTGAACAGAGATAATAATAACCCAAATCACCATTTCTTCCGTGTTAAGTATGAAAATATATTTCATACCATCATAATTAAGAAGGTCATTTTGGGAAATCAAGTCTCTTTTATAAAATAACTCATTTATAAAAATTCTTTTTATAAGTATAAGCTCTAAATTCATTTAGAATTCCTTTCATAAAATATTATTTATAAATTCCTTTACAAAAATATATAACATAATTACAGCCTCCTTTTATAAATTCTCAAATGGAATTTATTTCTCCCATTTCCTAAATGATATTGATTTCTCTTTTTATAGGATATTAGTTAGAAAACCATTCTTTTATTTATAAAACACTTTTTATAAATCTATCCTCCACTTATAAAATAATATTCATAAATCTATCCCTTTATACAACATTTTATACCATGATTCTCCAATATTTATTTCGAATGTTTCTATCTTCTTTAAAATGGAAAATCCCTTTTAACATAAAAGAAAACCCTTTTTATTTTCCCTTTTTAAAAATAAACATTTATTATTATAATAATTTCCTATAAGAGCAATACTTCCCAAAATAATTATTGAAAGAGTTACTTATATATATATATATATATATATATTAGAAAAGAAAAATGAAGAAGTTGAAATAAAATAGAAATGTTTTAAAAAATCATTTAAATTAAAATATCACATAAATTCCAAATAGTCATATTTAAAATCATTTTCCCAAATCAAAATTATTTCCAAACCAAATCATAAATTAATAGTTTTTCAAATCACTATATCGAGGCCAACAGTTACTGTAGCACTTAACCAATGCTATAATACCTTTTCTACTAAAAAGGTTTAATTTTTCACATATGTCGGTGTCCCATCCAATATAGCCAAACATTTAAACTTTGACATTTACAATCTATATCACATGAACATAACTGAAATAAATCAACATGTAATTAACTAGAAATTAAAAGCAATAATATTGAGAAATCCGGATTTCTCAATAAAATTCCCTATTTTTAAATTAAATGTCGATCGCTTTTCAAAAGCGGATATTTTAACAAATCAGCCAATAATTTCAACCAAACACAAATAATAAATTTTATCCCTTATATAATATACTGATTAACCAAAAAGGTGAGTTTAACTCATCGAGATTCTAGTGGTGTCGAAGCATTCTGGTTTGAACTAAGATTGAACGACGTCTAATTTTAGCCTAAATTTTTACTTGCACCAACTTTAACCAAACTAATTCCATCGTGTAGTTTTCACTATTACGAGCATGATGTAAAAAGTTTCATCTCGATTGGGCCTCGTATGGAAAAGTTATGCATTTTATAAGTTTCCGATTTAAATTTAGACAATTAATTATATAAATTAAACTAATTACCTAGTTAATACATTTTAACTCCTACTTCCACAAACTCATTCCTGCTTCTTTCATGTAGCATACATCACCAGGCTGATCCATTTCGATGTCAAGTCCTCCTCCACCCAACCACGAGCACCCATACTGGTTTTGCCAAAGCTCTTTTCATCCACAACTCCACCTCCTCGATACAAAGATCCAAGGCTCGACCCCTCCCTCCATATCGCATCCCATGGCCAGCACGCAACCCAGTAGCAAGGTCGCGATTTCCTCCATAGCACCGCAATCCCAAAGACTTGCCAGAAGTTGCCTTTCCTCACGATGAACATGACGCAATAGACCCCATAGCTTCCCGTCGCCTAAAACAAGAGAATTTCCAAACCCTAGCCACTTATGCAAACTGTTGAGCACTTAAAATGATGTCGCACCCTTTAGCTCTCACATCAACCTATAGATCTATCTATTTCTAACTCAAAGATACAACCTTTTATTTTTTTTGAGATTTTATTCGAATCATTTTTGAATTTTTGAAAAGGTGGATCTACTTCTTTTACTGTTCCATTAAAATATGTTAGGGAAAATGGATGAAAAATTTGAGTCGGTAGGGTGAATAGATGGGGAAGTGGAATTCATGCTTATTAAGGTATTTTCAGCATCACGCTACATAGAAATTTGTTCATGTACGAACCCCGAACGACAGTACAAAAATAAGGACTTGCACAGAACAGCGACACGATCCTAAAACAAAAATAATATACACTGGTTAACATATTTTGTAAATCACAAAAACACCGCCATTTGCCAAAAAATCGTCAAATTATAATTTAAATATTTTCCAAATTAAAAATTGTGAAAAAACCAAATAAATTAAATTAATAATACATCAACAAAAATCAAGTCGTTATATTAAAAATAAAATTTTCTAATTATTTATTCGAACCATTTATTACTACAAATAAATTTATAAAATGAATTTACCATTATTATTTATTAAATAAAAGGAGTTAGATAAGACCATTAAATCCATTAAATTTATATTCAATTCAAAATCCAGATATTTAAATCACTATTCAAATATTAGATTCACAGTTCAAATATTTAAATATTCCCCATATTTGAATTCAAGTTATTAACTAAAAACAACAATTATTACTATATTTAAAATAAATTAAATATACAAAATCAAGCAACCAAAATATCGGATCATTACAATCGCAGCAGGTAGATGCATTAAATTCGAAGATTGAAGCTTAAGATCAATAGAACTGGTGTTGGAATTTACACTAACACCACCTGCGCGAACAGTTATTTCAACTAAATTTCCGCTTCCAGCAATTTCTCCACCAACATTAAAATCAAGCTCGCAAACATGAGAGCCAAGAACTGGCAATAGAGTTTGCGACCACTAGCCAATAGCACCAATAGAAAGAGCCTCAAATAAAGGGGAGATAGGGGTAGTATTAACCTGAATTGTGCTAGTAGAAATACCAGAAATCGGTAGTATTGTGTCAGAAATTATACTCGAATTATCCAATACAAAGAACTAGTTGTCGATAACCAAATTACCAACAAAAGCTGATCTAGAAATAAGAGATAAATGTCTGGACAGAGCAGTTCCCAATGGCGGAAACTCAATAGCTGAAGCGATTAGTGGCTGTAGTTGAGGAGGATGATCAGAAATGGGATGATTTGGCGTGGCACTGACTCCGACCAGATCTGGCCAAAGACGGCACCTCAAATATAGCATACTTAACGCTATAGCGAGATATGGAGGACAAGAGTGTGTAAGCAGTGAAGTCAAAGGAAATAAGGAGAAGGAGAATGAGGGCTAAGAAATGTGTCGATTTTAGATGACTAGAAAATTTGGATATCCATATTGGGGATAAGATTCCTTTACCAAGAGCTCTTCCTAGGAAATAGGTTCCTAAGTTAGACCCCTCTTGATGACGTTCCGCTTGATATAGCCTTTGACCTGGATCCCACTATTGATCCACCTTTTATTATCCCATCCATGCCTTGTGCTTTGGTAGTCATGATTCCAACCCCTCCTACAAAACATGTTATTTTTGGAACTATGGTGAGCGTACTTGGATTCATGTGCCTTCCATAATGAGATTCAGATCGACATGTAGCAGCTACCATATATATAATGGAGATGAGGGTGAAGAGCATATCTTGATTTATCGTGTTGAGGGGAAGGGTTAATCTTATCTACTAATGGAGAAGATGGTGAATGTAATGAAGTTGTCTTGGAAGATGAAAATTGGGATAGGAAATATTTGGATTCTTGTAGCGATCTAGAATTTTATCGCTTTGATTTGTGAATATTTGATACATTTTAAATATTTAATTAATGGTTTTTAATGATTAAATAATCCTCTTTTAATTAATAAACAATGATAGTAAACTCGTTTTGAAATTTTTTTATAAAAATAAATAGTTCGATGAAAAATTGAAAATATGACCGAAAATCTTTTTCGAAATTTTGAATTTTCATCGATCAAAAGTTATTGGAACATGTTGTGTACACTAGTGTACACATATATACGAACAAAAAAACAAGTTCACTAACTAAAATGGTGATTTAAAACTAACTGAAATGTACTCAGGTAATTAAGTAAGAATAGACTTTTCCTTTTTGTTTTAAAAATTAACAAAACACAAAATATAAGACAAAAGCATACAAAATTGTGTGCATAGAAATGATGTGCACATGGGTTGGCATGTGTTTGCTTTGGAATGACGAAAGGGTATTAGTTTAGGAAAAAGGAAGGGTGTAGCACGAATTAAGGAGGGTTAGTTGTGTAATTTGGTTAAGGGGCTAAGTGGTAATTCACAACATTTTGCAAATTCTATAAAAGAACATCCACTCTTTACTTTTTCACTTTCATTTCATTTTTTCGCTTCCTTCTCCGCTTTGCTCTTCTCTTCTCCATCTCCCCCATTTTCAAAACCAAGTCAAAGTTGCTTCTTTTCTTCTCTAATTCAATTATAATCCTCTCTACATTATTGCAAACATCTCCACCACCACAAAGATATAAAATTTTCGCCAAAATCCATAAATGGCCTATGGCCGTGAGCTATGGAGGAGGAGGGGTGGTTGTGTGAGTATGGGAAGGGTAAAGGAGGTGGTTTTGTGATATTTTGGTTATTAGTAGGAAGGTTTGTGTGTTTGCATGGTAGTGGTAGAGTTTGGTTGAAATTAAAGTGAGATTTCTCACTTTAAAGTTAGTTTTAAAGTCGGCAAATTGTTGTAACAATTTAGTGCGTATAATGTTGTATGTATGTGTGTGATATATTATTGGTTGTTATTGTCGATTACTGCTTGAAAGTGGATGGCATAAATAACCCATTTTATTGCAGTGGATAAAAGCAAAGAAATAAGGAAGTCAAAGTGTCTTCGTAGCGAATATATAGGTCGCTACGGAAGCACTTCGAAGAGTGAAATTTTTGTAGAAGGATCCTAAAGGATTCCTCGCCTTGTTGATTTTTATTTACATATATTATTGGTTATGTAAATATTTGTGTACGAGAATGCGAACGATTGGTTAGTTGTTGGTTTTATTGCGATGTTGAAATTCAATGTCGCTTTTAAGCGATTTACCGTTTTGTTTTCTAAAAGTATTTAGACATGATTTCCAAACTTGACATTTGTTTTCCAAATCGTTTTAGCAAGGTATTAAAGTGATATATATTTTAGAAATGAAGTTCAAAACGCTAACTATTTTACAAAAACAAGTTTTGAAAGTTATGGTCCATATAGCGATAGTAGATATGGATGTAGTTTTGGAAATCTTTGATTTTTGAATAGTAAAAAGAGTGATCTAACTTTTATATTTTGAAAAATCTTTTCAAATGTGTTTATAAGTATTTAAAAAGTTGTTTAAGTTTTAAAATATATTATTAAGAATTTATTTAGTTATTTAAACTAGAGGTTTAAATTTAACCGCTTTGTTTCAAAAGTCAAGTTTTGTTAAAGGTTACCATCTTTAGAGGGATGTTTTTAAGACAAGTTTTAAACTTTTTTTAAAAAGAGTTTTAAAAGTAATTTTAAAAGAGGAAGGAATTATGAATTGCCACACTATTGTTGTAATAAATATTTTTGAGAAAAGGAAAGAGAATATGAACTATAACTTTTTTGTTATAGTAAATGGTTTTGGAAAATCGAGAAGGAAGTTAATTTACAATGTTGTTATTAAAAAGGTGTTTACCTTTATTAAAAGAAAGATGTTTTAAAGTGGTTTGGCATTCATCAATTAATAAGTTGTTTACTTTTATGAAGGAAAGATGCTGTCTTTTAAATCAAATTTTGATTTAATTAAGTGATTTTGGAAAATGTTTTAATAATAAGTATACGAAACTCTTAGATCCTGTTTCTAGATTTCGAGGTATGAAAATTTATTTCTATTTTGAAGTTAGAAATGTGGTCGAGTCAATATTTAAGAGGTAATAATACCCCAACTTGAACAATTTCATTTCTATCCAATGAAAAGCAATTAATACTTCCAAAGTTATGACTTATGCTATTTAGCCACTTAATACTTCCTAAAATGAAGCGAACTGCTAGCATGTTAACGTTGGTTTATTGGTCCCGGCTCCCGAGACCTTCAACTTCTATACATGGCTTTTTAACATATAATTGCCATTCTACTAACGCATTTATCGCCCGTAAAAGTCTAGCTATGTGTGAGAAAGTACCCAAGCCACTTAATACCTTTATAATAAGGACTAGGCAGACTTTTGATCATTTAATACTTCGACAGAGGCGGGTCCTTAAACAACTACTTAATACCTACAGAACCCCCAAAGCAGGTCCCCATCATTTAATACCTAACCTCGGGTGGACACCCTAAAGGTACAATCTAGCTGACATTGCTTGGAATCTTACTTAGTCACTTAATACTTTTGTTATAGTCAAAGGCGAGCCCTATAACAGTCGCTTAAGACCTCAAACCCAAAGCAGACTATTCCTGAAATATCCTTTACCGCTCTTAACCGTATATACTGACCATTTAATACTTTCCTAACTAAGGAAAAAGGTAGGCCCTTAAACAACCTTAATACCTCAAATCCTTCAAGCAGGTCCTTTATTTTCATGGATCGACCATTTGATACTTCGAGAGAGGTAGATCCTCAAACAAACACTTAATACCTTCGAACTCCCGAGGCAGGTTCTTCGCTTTATGACATATACTCACAATGACACCTCACAATTTTCTGACTATTCGTAGGAATAGATTAGCTGGGCATATTTACCCAATAGAATTTGGGGACTAACCTCGCGCCATCGCCAAGTACTTATCATAGGAGATATCCCTACGGTGTAGCCAGATTCACCACACTCTCATATATATACACACATCTCACCCTGTCAATTAACTAAGCTATATAAAAATTCCTTTCTATTTTGCCTTAACAATCATTTATCCAGATTCCATAGTTGGAAATATCTCACATTAGTAATAAATGTGCACAACTGCTGGTAGCCTTTGAGTGAAGGGCGGATTTCTGTTGTGGAACTTTATTGACCATGCATTTCCAACCCACTAAGTTCAGTTAAATAACCTAAGCTTATTATTATTTTATTCTAAGCCACACTATCCTAGGCTTGTTATTCTTAAATTTATTTATTTATTATTCCAAGTTGAACATTAGACTTAGCTTAGTAATCCTCTTTTGTTATTTAAGGCTATATATCGACCTTAAATATTCCATTACTAACCAATTCCCTTTTTAATTACATATCCATAAATGTCACCTTGTCCAAGATAAATTAATATCATCCCAAGGACATTTGCTAAGACATTTATATGTTTACTAATATCCAATTAGTAATCTTTTTAACTATTCCATAGTTATTAATTGAATTTCTTTATTTATCTGTCCCATTAACCCATTTACTCTATCAAATTGTTGCAACTCCCATATTTATTGTCATTTATTTTCCATTTATCTAAGTTACAACCTTTTAAATTCCTTTCCCATTAATTAGTTATTCTAAACACGAATATTATATGTAAGCATCGTTATTAGTTAAGTTTTATTTTATTTATTACAAGCGTATTAAATTACATACAAATATCTACTTTTATCAAATACATTGTAGTTATACTTCTTCACTAGAATATTCGTTTTCATGTTCGATTGTTTTAATCATATCTAAAAAGATTATCCGCTATAATTTCCAAAAATTGGTCTAAAACAAAAGATTCAACTTTAAAATATAAAAGATTACATCATTTGAAATCACAAGGATTAATCATTTATTTTTATTCTTGAATAGACAACGTAAACCACAATGAATTCAAACTTTACACATCTCTTTCTCTTGTTATTTACATCTATTCTTTGTTAGATCAAACGCTGTATTTTTCTAAAAGGGAAAGAAATCAAACTAATTTACAAATATTAACCGGATCTAAATTCCAACAATCAAATCAGAGAAAAGTTTACATTCCAACAAAATTAGGGTAATAATCCAAATTCATAGCATTATTATACAACCTAATTTTAGATCTGGAATAAATTTCATTTAAATCAACATTCTAAATTCATACTTTTTGGACTGATTTCCAGATCAGATTGTAAACAATTCTAAATCAATTCATAAACAAGAATATGTAGACAATATTTATTATATTCGGATTATATTCAATTTTTTGGCTACAATTCATATAAAATTATCCAGTTAGACATAATAATCAAATAAATATTAATGGTATAATTTTCATACTATAACATTCTATAAAATTTCCCACTCATCTTTAAAAAGTGCTCCAAATCTCCAGATCTAAAGTAGAACCTTCCATTCAACTCCATCTTCTTTTTAAATCCATGAAATATTTATAAAAAAGGGAATATACATACATTAGGATTTCAGATCTGAGATGAGATTTGGGTTAGAAGGGAATAAAAATATAAATATGAAAATACGAACATGGATTTACCTCGAATACACATGTTATAAGTTAATTCTCTTCCCTTTTCTTTCTAATTTCTATTCTTCTTCAATTTGTATATGTATATATAAATATTTTATAATTTTAGAAAAGTAGTGGAGAAGAAATGACAGAGCTTCACCGCTTTTTCCAAAAAAATATGAGAAGGAAAGAGAGGGTTAGGTTTGAATTTATAGGCACTAGAATCAGCCACAACCATATAATTAAATATAGTAAATTCAGGTCGTTGTGGCCTAGACAAACCCTAGTCGCCACATGCTCAACGGTCGACCACCTATGGGTCACTGGTCGACCACTAGTGGTCGACCGGCCCCAATAATGGGTTGGCATGCAGGCCTGGACGATTAAGTACAAACGTTAATTAATTATATCAAACTATTTTCATTTCGAATTCATTTTTCATTCGTAAATTCTTCGTTTTAGCTCCGATTGTGAAACTCCAAATATGAAAATTGCTTAGAATTTGGCCACGAATGCAATGGTGCAAATTCACTAGTCAAATTCCATCATTTGCGCAAATTCCATTTTTGGCAACTAACTAACTTTAATAATTAACTAACGTAAAATTTGCGGGGTGTTACATTCTTCCCCTATTAAAAGAATTTCGTCTTCGAAATTTATACCAAAGACTACTTCATGGTTATTATCTGTGCTTACCCTAAAGTACACAACCAATTTGTGTACATCCAATTTTGCAACTAAGCATGCACAAGTGCATTACTGTATCATCAGACTGAAAACATATATGCAGAATAATTTTAAATCGGGCCCTACTATATAAATGCATTTCTTTTAAAAACAATTTTGAAAATATGAAGCAAACAACCTAAATATACCTGCAGTTCTACATGTATGCAAATTTTAAAAATCTTTTCTCATCCAAAAATTCCCGTACTTCTATGAATAGAAGCATGGTACAACCAATTTTGCTTTTAATACCTACTATCCAAAAAACTAACGCATCGAAAAATCGTTTCCTAAATGTTACTCCTATACCAGGAAAAAGGAATTTAAGTGAAGAATTTAACATTCTTACCCCTCTATAAGCTTCCCATTCCCTTAGTACAGTGGCAATTTCCCCGCTGCCCTAGATTTACTCCAAATTTTCCACGTACAAAATGCATAAAGATGCTTGTTTTCAAGCTCTAAAATGGAATTAAAGTTAAAAATAGACATGCGTGCATTCTCCACAAGGTATGAAAATAGAAATTCCAAGGCTAAAATAGCTTTTCCCTTGTTATCGCTTGCATTATATCGTATCGTCGATCCTCATGCACTGCTAAATTCGTAAATTCTAGCTCTATTTTCCTTCCTACGCCTAACATGTAGCCATCAAAATCAAAGATTTCACATAAATCTTTCTCACTTTTCAAATTTCTCTATCATTTGAAAAATAAATTCAAAAATGTTTAGGCGTATATTTTCTCTTGAAATCAAATTTTGGATAAAAACTCTAAAAATTATTTAAGTGCCAAAAATAACTCAAACCCAATTTTTTTTAAAAGGAACTTTTTAAATCAAGGAAAACTTTTCAAAATATTTTTCTCCTTAAAATTTTTGATAAATCAAGCCACAATTTAGCATAGTCCGAAGTCAGTTATGCGCGAAATGCATAAACCAAATTCTAAAATCCCACGACTAACCTTAACCCACAAAACTTGACATTTTATATTAAAAAATATTAACACATCTATTATTAAAAAAAATTAGCTTTTAGGAATAGGAGCAATGACCCATGATACAAAAACAACTTTACCCTATCCTTTGCTAAAATTTTCCAACTATTCTAAACTCCCGATCTTATATTGCATTTACCATTAGTTAAGTATCTTTGTAAGATTTTCATATTTATATTGTTTCTTCACTATGCATGTATAAGAGTGGCTCACATATCCAGAACTGGTATTATGGTAAATAAACAGGTATATTCTCATAATATCGCATGTGCCTTTTTACAAGAGACAACTAATGGTTACAATCCAAACAAGCTAAAAGAAAAGAAAAAATGCTGGAAGGGAAAATCCAACAACATTATAAATCCTAAAACACTGCCTATAGACTTTGAGACGTCTTGCTCTGCAGCTGGAGCTCAAGACATTGCCGCAACCCTTGAATGGTCATAGCATTACGGCTATACATCCAATCTCATGCTGTTGGCGTTGCCGGTGTTGCAGGCGGCTTCAGAATCGCCATCTTCCTAAGGGAGGATCTATCGATGGCAAAAAGAACCCTCTTCTAAACTACCACTTCATGGAGATTCATCTGTATTGCCTATAGACGAGAGTGAATAGGTGATAATATGGAACGTAACTACGTGGAGTACCAACTCCTTGATCAAAAATGAATCATGAGGGTGGGGTCCAATTAACGGCTATGCCACCAATAACTATATAGGTGGCCTTCCGCACCATAGGATAAATCTATTTGTAACTTCTCGACTTTAAGATGATATTATGCTGAATGATGCGTAGAACCAGACGGACAGTCGGACGTAGATTATCCATCTTCAAAACTCCAACATCTTGTGAAAAGATCCGCTACAAAATCTCTAGGTTGGCCATCTCTAAATCATCCAAGTCTACGTCCTCCGCGGAAACCTCCAAAGCCTCAGCGAGATCATCATTATTCAGCTCAATCTGGACACCCTTCAACTCCGAGCAAATCAAACTGTTGCCTTCATCGAAACTCCATGCTAACAGGGTAGTGAAAAGGCAGATGCAGCGTGGGTAACATTCCCGCTCGAAGGTCTCGAAGCGGAGTATCGGTGCAAGTCCTACCATGACGAATAACTCCTCTAGCCCAAAAAGCGGCGAAATTTTCTGCTCATTTCAGTCTAGCCAAGCGGCCTCTTGAGGGGTGAGACCAGGATGGCACGAGGAAGAACGGGAAGTATGGGAAGGTGCCATGGGATAAGAAGTGGTCAGTGGGAAGAAATAGGGTTTAGATCTGGTGGTGGTGGGGCGAGATCTAACATGCAAAAACCAGCGAGAGGGAGAGGGGCAGCTGCTGCTTTTAGGAGAGGGAGAAAAACGATGTCGCCTTATGGTGGAGTGGAGGAGAGAGGTTGCTACTGTGGAGGAAGAGGATGAAAATTGGGTTCAACTGGTTGAGAGAGATTGAGTTCGGCTGATTGAGGAAGGAGGAACGAAAGAATGCAACCGTGGGAATTTGGATGCGACTTTTATAGTCGTGTTCCAACTGCAGATTGTGCCAAAACTTGTTGACTGGTAGACTGCTCTAGGTTTTTCGCTAGGTGGTCAACCGCTAGATGGGCTTTGGATGTTTATTGAACTTGGACCTAATTAGGGCCGGATTAAACAATAATAATCATTTTGCATCGTTTCCTTTGAATCGACATGATCCAAAAAATTCTTGTCCTCATTATGGTGGTGTCAATGCCAACCGTCTAGTTCCGAACAATTCTCCAACAATTCATAGTAGTCCCAACCAAAAAACTGTTGCGGCTGACAACCTTAGAAAAAACCCAAAAATATTCCAACTATTATTCTGCATTATATAGAAAAATTCCTTCTAATAGCTGGCGGGTAAAATAACACTTCAACAACATAGCCCAATTGAATTAAATGTCATTCATATTTTTTCCATCCCTTGGAAGAGAGAAAACTTTTAAAAACCTCGATTTCATAAATTGAAAAATTGTTGGGCTAAATATATGCTCCTGTATACTTGTTTCTAAATAATAGAAACTATTTCATACCAAAACTTCTTAAAAATCAAAATTTTATTATATATATATTTCATGATTTCAAAAACCTTTTTTAAAAAATACAAACTTCACAAATAGATCTAGAAGCAAAATACTTTAAAACCCTTTTTAACATTTTGAAGCATTTCCAATATATATATATATATATATATATATATATATGTAATAAAATTTCTCTCATAGGGTAGGACTAAGGAATTGACTAAATTTCTCTAAATAAAATGACGTAGTTTGCCGTCAAAGAGGTGATTGATGAATGCACCTTTGCAAGATCTTGCTTCCAGAAAGATGTGGCACGTAGATTCCAATTTTCCGCCTATCTAGAGCAAAAGCGTATCTTCGACTGGAACTCATCGTCAAAATACAAGATCATAAGGTAGCTAGATCTCAACCATCAAGTCGAACACCTCCAGTTTCCAGGATTCTGCCATATGTCATATTTATGCTCTTCCAAACTATCATCTAACACATCGAAGGGTAATTCGGGGTTGGCATAAGAATCTTGAACTCTAAAATATTTCCAACTCATGGTTGCTTTTCCTATTCCTCCGAGGTAGGACTGCAACTATGCTATAGTTGGCATTCTTAGAGTCAAGTGCAAATATGATAATGAAAGATAGAAAATACGAATACGTTCTATCAATTTATCCTAATTCCTTTGATCAACTAACCTAAGCTTTGATACCAAATGCAACAACCCGTACCTCAATAGGCCCAAATTTCAACAAAAAATGAAACCCAAGTCCATCAAAGCACAAATCATTGAATTTGGTACCTACAATAAATATAAGCATACCAAAGATCGACCAAAATAAACTCACAACAGAAAAATAAATATTAGGATATAAATGTTGATAGTGTCTATTACCTCGGAATTTATATAATTCCTAAAACATCAATCGCCTTGTCAATACCAAGCATAAGAGAGAGAAGACTACACCATTAGTCGATCATATCCAGCTCCAATGACCTATCCCTGGGCTATAATGAAGAAGGTGTCAGAACAATGTTCTGGTGACTAGAAAATCTATACACTGTCTATAACATAAATTTATACCTATAAGTTCCCATTTAATTGTTATCTATTATTTAAGGTAAACCCAATTTTTTTACCATGCGCATACGATAGGTTATCTACACAAAACCTACCTAACCTTTTCCAAAGGTACGACTTATGCTACATAGCCACTTAATACTTCCTAAAATGAAGCGGACCCCCTAGCATAGTCAAAGTTGGTTTATTGGTCCTAGCTGCCGAGCCTTCAACCTTTATACATGGCTTTTTAATACATAATTGCCATTCTACTAACATATCTTTTGCCAATAAAAGCCTAGCCATGTGAGAGAAAGTACCCAAGCCATTTAATACCTTTATAACAAGGACTAGGCATACTTTTAACCATTTAATACTTTGAGAGAGGCGGGTCCTCAAACAACCACTTAATACCTTCAAAAACCCCAAAGTAAGCTCCCATCATTTAGTACCTAACCTCAAGCGGACTCCGCAGAGGTACAATCTACCTAACATTGCTTGTAATCTCGCTTAGTCACTCAATACTTCTGTTACAGGCAGAGGCAAACCCTATAACAGTCACTTAAGACATCAAACCCTAAGCGAAATATTCCTGAGATATCCTCTACCGCTCTTAACCACATATACTGACCATTTAATACCTTTCTAATTAAGGAAAATGCGGGCCCTCAAATAACCACTTAATACCAAAAATCCTTCAATTAGGACCTTAATTTATTTTCATGAGACGACCATTCAATACTTCAAGAGAGGCTGGTCCTCAAACAACCATCCAATACCTTCAAAATCCCAAAGAAGGTTCTTCGCTTTATGATTTATACTCACAATGACATCTCACATTAGCCCGACTATTCGTAGGAATTAGTAGCTAGATTAGCTAGGCAGATTTACCTACAAAATTTGAGGAAAAACCTCGCATCATTGCTAAGTACTTATCATAGGAGATATCCCTATGACTTACCACATTTACCACACTCATATATACACACACATCTCACCGTGTCAACAATAAGCTATATAAGAATTTCTTCCTATTTTGCCTTAACAATCATTTATTTTGATACTGTAATTGGAAATATCTTACAACAGTAATAAGTTTGCACAACTGTTGGTAGCCTCTGAGTGAAGGGCAGACTTCTGTTGTGAAACTCTACCGACCTCACATTTCCAACCTACCAAGTCCAATTAATTAACCTAAGTTTATAATTATTTTATTTTTAAGCCATAACTATCCTAGGCTTATTATTCTAAAATTTATTTATTTATTATTCCAAGTTGAACATTGGACTTAGCTACTAATCCCCTTTGTTATTTAAGGCTATATATCTATCTTAAATATTCCATTACTAACCAATTCCCTTTTTAATTACATATCCATATATGTCAACTTGTCCAAGATAAATGAATATCATCCTAAAGACATTCCCTAAGACATTTATATGTTTACTAATATCTAATTAATAATCTTTTGACTATTCCATAGTTATTTATTTAACTTCTTTATTTATCAGTCTCATTAATCCATTTACCTTATCAAATTATTGCAACTCCCATATTTATTTCCATTTATCTCTCATTTATTTGAGTTATAAAATTTTAAATTCCTTTCCCATTAATTAGTTATCCTAAATGTGAATATTACATGTAAGCATCATTATTAGTTAGGTTTTATTTTAATTATTATAAGCATAGTAAATTACGTACAAATATTTACTTTTATCAAATATATTCTAGTTATACATCTTCACTAGAACATCCTTTTCTATGTTTAATTGTTGGAATCCTAAAAAGATTATCCGCTATAATTTCTAAAAATTAGTCCAAACAAAAGATTTAACTTTAAAATATAAACGATTGCATCGCTTGAAAATACAGGGAATAATTATTTCTTTTTATTATTGAATAGACAGTGTAAACCACAATGAATTCATACTTTACACGCCTCTTTCTCTTTTTATTTGCATCTATTCTTTGTTAGATCAAACGCGGTGTTTTTCTAAAAGGAAAGAAATCAAACTAATTTACAAATATTAAACGGGTCTAAATTCCAACAATCCAAAAATAGAAAAGTTTACATTCCAACAAGATTAGGGTAATAATCCAAATTCATAACATTATTACACAACCCATTTTCAGATCTGGAATAAATTTTATTCACATTATAAATTCATACTTTTGGGATTGATTTGCAAATCAGGTTGTAAACAATTCTAAACCAATTCATAAATAAGAATATGTAGGCGATATTCTTTATATTCGGATTATATTCAATTTGTTGCCTATAACTCATATACCATTATCCAGTTAGGCATAATAATCAAATAAATATCAAAAAAATAATTCTCATATTATAACAGTCTATAAAATTTCTCACTCACCTTTAAAAAGTACTCCAAATCTCCAGATCTGAAGTAGGACCTTTCATTCAACTCCATCTTCTTTTCAATCCATGGAATATATATAAAAAGGGAAATATATTTACGTTAGGATTTCAGATCTGAGAAGAGATTTGGGTTGGAATGGAATAAAGATATATATATATATATATATATATAAATATGTATGTATGTATGTATGTATGAAAATATGAATATAGATTTACCTCGAATACACATATTATATGTTGATTCTCTCCCTTTTCTTTCTAATTTCTGTTCTTCTCCAATTTGTATACATATATATAAATATTTTATAATTTTAGAAAAGTAGTGGAGAAGAAATGGCAAAGCTTCACTTCTTTTTTCAGAAAAAATATGAGAAGAAAGGAGAAGGCTAGGTCTGAATTTATAGGCGCTAGAATTAACCACAGCCGTATGATTAAATATACTAAATCTAAGCCGTTGTGTCCTAGGCAAACCCTAGCCGCCACAAGCCCAATGGTCGACCGCCTATGGATCACCAGTCGACCGCTAGTGATCGACCAGCCCCAATAATGGGTTGGCCTTTGGGCCTAGGTGATAAATTATAAACGTTAATTAATTATATCGAATTATTTTTGCTTCAAATTCGTTTTTTGTCAGTAACTTCTTCTTTTTAGCTCCGATCAATAAACTCCAAATATGAAAATTGCTTAAAAAATTTCCACAAACGCAATGGTGCAAGTTCCATGGTCAAGTTCTATCGTTTGTTCAAATTCCATTTTTGAAAACTAACTAACTTTAATAATTAACTAACATAAATTTTGTGGGGTGTTACAATAGTACTGTTTGAAATCGGAAAGTGGTGATAACTATAAGATGTTCGATCTTTCATATGCAAACTATACTTACACTTAGATGGTGGTTTTTCCACTATTGATAACTTGACCAGTTTTTAACTTGGGAAGTATGTGAAAGATTCACGATTTCATACGGTTTGAGATTCCCTTGGAAGAACTTATTCATGTGAAATGTCTCTTGCTTTAAGAGGTGTATTAGAGATCCCCTTAGAACTCTTATATAGTCTGCTTACTTTTGAAAAAATCAGGATTAAATCGACCTAAAACTATCTATTGTTGGCTCTGAGAGACTAGAATCAGATAAGCATGTGTTATCCGAAAGCCACTTCGAACCGGCAAAAGCATTCTAATTAAAAGATATATTGAAGATGATGGAATCAAAGACAGAATTCTGGGAAGTGTAAGGCCTACTTGCTACTAATCCTGAGTATATAGTAGAAGTAGTGCCTTCGGTTTGTTCATATCCTGAACAACTTGTATGGATGAATGATGGCATTGCATTGTTGCCTGAAGGGTAGTGTTAGCATTCCAGGTGGGATTTTCTAAAAAGGTGAAACATAATACTCGTTAACGACTAAAATAGGGGATATGCATCAGGGCTATATGGTTCGCTACCATTAGGGTATGGTCATCACCCGATCTAGATCAATATTTATGGATTTATGTATGCTCGGGGCCCGTTACGGTTGTTAGCTGCAACCAAGGTGATGACATATTTGGTACTATTCAGTAAGAGGTAGACCGGTCCTGATCTACAGAGGTCCTATGTGAGGCCCTTGGTACATTTTCTCTAGAGATATACTATGACGGACGATACCCCGGTAGCCTTGTCATTGTATAGAATCCATATTTCAATAAGTGCCTTTACGGACTTAGTTGTATACTAAATATGCTAGAATCTAATTAATGTAACCATTCCAACTATGATTCGATATTTATTTTAAACCCTAGACATTATTATAATATCATTGGAATTTCTATTTGAAGTGGTTTGGTCACCTTAAGGTAAAAACTTATCCGTGTTTCTGTGCGGCATGGTCTTACGAGATACCTTTATTTTTGAAAGGTTTATAAGATATAATAACCTATTTGATTTAAGTTTCTCATGCTGGATTACCAGACTGATCCGGATGTTATTCTCTTATAATACTTGGGTCAGATTTGAGTGTATTTCCAAAGTTAGCTTTGGACACTTTGGAGCTTCAGGAGAAGAGTTGGATGCCTCCAATACCCGAGTATTTTATTTTCCGCTATATTTCTTATTTATCAGCATCTGTAAGGACGGGATGTTATAACTGTCCAAGCTAATGATAGGTTAGACTCTGATTGTTGTATGAATATTAAAGTTTGCTTTTGCAAAGATCATTTAGATATTATATATTACTCGTCCCGATGTTAGATTATGTTCTGTCTTTTCTTTTCTTTCACCTTAACAATCCGTATTTCCGGTACTAGAATGATCGACTTGTAAATACTGTGGATGTATTAGTGTCGTTTTTAAGAGTCGAAATGGTAGGTCATTACATTTGGTATCAGAGCTGAAGGTCTTGGTAGGGTAAACTAATTAAAGATAGGGTAAGTGACGCCCTAAAATGATTTGAGTGGGTTACATATGAGAGCGCATATTTTTTAGTGTTATAAAAATATTTTATATTGTGTTGAAATTGGTAAATGAAATAATTTTACAAGGATTTTATATTTTATATATGAAAGGATAATTTTCAAAAATAGATACAGTTATTTTTGTTGTGATTATTTGTTAAGGAATGATGATATTTATTTATCATCATTTGTTGATTGATTATTTATGCTCGGCCAGTTTATGAGCATTTGTTGTTTGGTTAAATTAAATATGAACACCGTGTGAATTCGTTTCATGATTTGACTATAAGGTGTTCATAAATAATGTAGGTTTAACAAGCATACTTTATCAAAAGGATCCTATAATAAAGGAAGTTATTAGATAAATATGATTTATAAATTGGTTTATAAGATGTATCTTATAAAACAAAATAAAAAAATTGAGAATTTAAATCACGTTATCTTTGGAAAAGTTTTTAAATGATTTTTGGAAAAACTAATAATAATATTACTTGAAAGTATTAATAAGTGTGAATATTTTCAAAAAGAATTTTGAGTAAGATACATTCTCTATGAATAGTTCAGGGAATGAGTCTCGATTATTTTTGTGGTGATCTGAATAATCTTCTAAGTGACAATTAGATGTTTGCTTAGGCGGACGTTGTAGTGCATTTAGTAAATTATTCCCTTTGTCATTGTACGATCGAAACACGTTCAAATCCGAACAAACCAAAAGCAAGTTTTAGTAAATAAAGTACTAAAGTTGATATATATATATATGAGAGAGATATGTATAGTGTTATTTCAAAAATGGGATTCGAAAAAGAAGTATTTTTATGTTATGTTAACTAGTTCGAGTGACTCGAAAAGTGACTAAAAATGGACAAGAGATGTGTTCGGATGGTAAGCACTTCTCTTCAGTATTACCCTTCCTTTTAAAGGGATGTATGATACTATTTGGTAAGACCCAGTTCCTTGGTATCATTTTGGTGTTATTAAATCAATATGTATATTTTCTATGGATTAAAATATACTGTATCGTTTCAAAAAGGTTTTGAAATAAAAAATAGGTAATTAGTTCTTAAGTTTCCATAAAAATACAGATTCAAAATAAAAAGGTATTTTGATAAAATATTATGTTATTGATAAATGAAAATTTTAATATGGGATTATATCACTCTTGGTTAGAGAAGAAATAATCTAATACAAGTTTTAAAATGAGTTAACTTTAATAAAAAGGTTTTAATAAACCTTGTTTTATTAAAACCGTGTTGTTTGTTTTAACATCTAAGTTGTATAAACTATTTGATGTTATTGGGCCGGCTAATAAATATCTTTTCCTTAGAGATGTCTAAGGAACAGTAGATTCCACGACTGAGTTTGGATACCAGCATCCTACTCTTCTTAGCTACTTACCAAACTAGATGAGTAAAGAGGTTGAAAAGGCCAACTTAGTTTTAAGATCTAGATTTATTTTGTTTCTACATCTAAATTTAAGAAAAGATAAGGGAATAAATCAGATAGTTGTATATAGGTCTGTCAATGGTACGGGTCTCGGTCTGAGCCCGGCCCGAACCGTCCTATTAATATGGGTATGGGTTTTGCCTTTTACTATCCAAGCCCGACCCATACCCGACCCGGTTACTATTAGGGTCGGGTTCTGTATTATCAAAGCCCAGCCCGTTTAGGGCACAACCCGACTAGTAGTTTTCCGTCGTATCAAAACATGAGTGTGTATTTTATTTGTTTACCATTTCATTTGTTTACATGTAGATGTTTTTGCATACTTTTATTGTGAACTTAACTACATCACTATCCAATTTATATGTTAACATTGTTCATATACAAATTTTACCAAAGTTACAATTTTAATGGTTTTAATATAAATATTCTGAGTTAGGTATACGGGTATTACCCAACGGGCTTAAAATGCCCGATGGGCTGAGCTCGGGTATTGGTTTGAAATACCATGTGGGTTCGGGCTGGGCTCGGGTTTTAATTATTGTAATTGGACTTGAGTCTGGGTCTTATGATACACGGACCGAACCCAACCCATTGACATGCATAGTTGTATATACTCTCGGGATGTAGCAGGGTATTATATAAGTTTAAAATTTAAGTTAATTTTTTTGAAATGTTTTCATATATAATTTTAGAAGTAAAAAAGAAATTGGTATAAGTAAGAACAAATAAAATAAGTATGTAAGTTGTACGTAGATCATTTCGTCCCATGGTTCTTGATCCAAGATTCGAGTACATGACTTTGAGATGATTCATATCGGTCCAAATTAGGATTTATCACTCGGTTCTTGATGACGAACACTTGGTGAGGGTTTTGATATGGTACCAAGGTTCTCCATCATAGTATACTGCTATACAAAGAGAATTGAGGTTTCTAATCAAGGAGCCTGATCGGAGTCCGTACCAAGTAATTCGGGTGAGAGATACTTGTTCGGAAGAAAAGCTTATGTATTCGAATAAGTGATCGAATAAAATATTACATATGAATGGTCTATATACATCATACGGGCTTAAGTATATTTGCTTTTAATATTTTATGGCTTATGTGAAGTTGGGTAGATGTCTCATCGATTTATCATAAGGTTGTGCGAATAATTGATTGAGTAATAACCTATGGCTGTTGAGTATGAGGTATGCTCGGTGGATTGTTTATCATCCTTGGGTGATGAGAAGATTGTAAACCTAGACAAACCCTAAGTTTCTTTTATATTTAACATTTTGTGGAATGTTAAGTATTAGGATGGCTTGTTTCTTGAGTGTTTGCTGTGATAATTTATGAATATTTGATAAATTATAAATATTTAATTAAATAACCCTCTTTTAATTAATAAATAATGATAGTAAACTCGTTTTAAAAGTTTGTTTACAAAAATAAACAGTTTGATGAAAAATTGAAAATATGACTGAAAATCGTTTTTCAGAATTTAGACTTTTCATTGATCAAAAGTTGTTGGAACATGTCATGTACACTAGTGTACACATATATACAAATAAGAAAACAAGTTCAGTAATTAAAATGGTGATTTAAAACTAATTAAACATACTTCAGGAAATAAGTGAGAGTGGACTTTTTTTGTTTTAAAAATTAACTAAACACAAAATATAAGACAAAAGTACATAAATTTGTGTGCATGGAAATGATATCCACGTGGGTTGGCATGTATTTGCTTTGGAAAGTTAGTTTAGGAAAAAAGAAGGGTGTAGCATGAATTAAGGAGGGGTAGTTGTGTAATTTGGCTAAGAGGCTAAGTGGTAATTCACTACATTTTGCAAATTCTCTAAAATAACATCCACTCTTAACTTTTTCACTTTCGTTTCATTCTTTCACTTTCTTTTCCACTTTTGCTCTTCTCTTCTTCATCTCCTCCATTTTCAAAACTAGGTCAAAGTTGCTTCTTTTCTTCTCTAAATCAATTATAATCCTCCCTACATTATTGCAAACACCTCCACCACCACAAAGATACAAACTTTGTCGCCAAAATCCCTAAATGGCATATGGCCATGAGCTATTGGAGGAGAAAGGGGTTGTTGCGTGAGCATGGGGTGGGTAGAGGAGGTGGTTTTGTGATGTTTTGGTTGTTGGTAGGAAGGTTTGTGTGTTTTCTTGGTAGTAGTAGAGTTCGGTTGAAATTAAAGTGAAATTTCTCACTTTAAAGTTAGTTTTAAAATCGACAAATTGTTGTAATAATTCAGTGCTTATAAGTTGTATGTATGTGTGTGATATATTGTTCGTTGTTATTGTTGATTCTCGCATGAAAGCAGATGACATAAATAATCTATTTTGCTGTAGGGGACCAAAGCAAATAAAAAGGAAGTCGAAGTGTCTTCGTAATGAATAGGTCGCTATGGAAGCACTTCGAAGAATGAATATTTTATAGAAGGATCCTAAAGGTTTCCTCGCCTTGTTGATTTTTTATTGGTATATATTATTGGTTACGTAAATACTTATATATGAGAAAGTGAATGATTGGTTAGTTGTAGTTAACCTACTTGTTGTTGGTTTTATTGCGACGTTGAAATCCCATGCTCGCTTTTAAGCGATTTACTGTTTTGTTTTCTAAAGTATTTAGAAATGATTTTCAAACCTGACATTTTTTTCCAAATCATTTTTGAAAGGTATTAATGTGATATATATTTTAGAAATGAAGTTTAAAAGGCTAGTTGTTTTACAAAAACTATTTTTGAAAGTTACGGTCCAAATAGCGATAATCGCTATGGATGCAGTTTTGGAAATATTTGATTTTTGAAAAGTAAAAAAGAGTAATCTATATTAGATATTTTGAAAAATCTTTTCAAGTGTTTTCATAAGTGTTTAAAAGGAAGTTTAAGTTTTAGAAATATATTTTTAAGAAATTATTTAGTTATTCAAACAAAAGGTTTAAATTTAACCACTTTGTTTCAGAAGTCAAGTTTTGTTAAAGGTTACAATCTTTAAAGGGAAGTTTTTAATACAAGTTTCAGACTTGTTTTAAAAGTGTTATAATTTTAAAAGAGAAAGGAATCATTGATTGTAACACTATTGTTGTAATAAATGTTTTCGAGAAAAGGAAAAAGATTATGGACTATAACATTTTTGTTATAATAAATGGTTTCTAAAATTAAAAAGGAAATTAAACTATAACATTTTGTTTTTATTAAAGAGGTGTTTATTTTTCTTAAAAGGAAGATGTTTTAAAGTGGTTTGGAATTCATCCATTAATAAGTTGTTTACTTTTATGAAGGAAAGATGTTGCCTTTTAAATCAAACTTTGATTTTGTTAAGTGATTTTGGAAAATGTTTTAATAACAAGTATATGGAACTCTTGGATCCTATTTTCTAGATTTTGAGGTATGGAAACTTGTTTCTATTTTGAAGTTAGAAAATTGGTCTAGTCAAGGTTTGAGAGGTAATAATACCCCAACTAAATATTTCATTTCGAACCAATGAAAACTAGTTTGAAATTGAAGGCTACAATTAAATTTATGGAGTTGGTTTACCATTGGTTTTTAAAAGACTTTGTTTTATGCAAGGGATTTCTTTGTCAGTGTCATTAAGTAACACTAAACAAATATGATAAAGTAGTGCTAAATTGTTGACACATCTATGGAAAGTAAGTGGTCTTACATTTAGCATTAAAAGCTGATGAGTAGACTTACCTTTATCTGTGACATCTAGAATCGAAGTGTTTGAATAAGGTAAGATCGGGGTGCAACCAGTACCCTGACTTATCTGACTTCGATTCTGGGCGAGGGACAGTGAAGTCGAAATGTCGGAAACGTGGTAAGTATACGAGGGTTAATTTCAATAAATGAGACATGATTAATTAAATATATGGAAGATATTTTATCGTATACTTGACACCAAATTATGAGATTTTGAAACTCGTCTCTATCTTGAGAATTAAGAATGTATGTCAAGCCAATGACAGTTTTCTAACTTGCCGATTTCATTGTTAATCGAGGCTTAGTACTATTTGAGATTAGAAAGTGGCGATAAGTATAAAATGTCCAATTTTTCATATGCAAACTATACTTACACCCAGATAGTGGTTTTTCCACCATCGATAATTTGATAGTTTTTTACTTAGGAAGTACGTGAAAGCTTTACAATTTCATATGGTTTGAGATTCCCTTCAAAGAACTCATTCCAGTGAAACGTCTCTCGCTTCAAGGGTGTATTAGAGATTCCCTCGGGACTCTTATATAGTCTGCTTACTTCTAAAAGCTCCAGGATCGAGTCAACATGAAACTATCAATTGTTAGTTCGATGAGATCGAGATCGGATAAGCATGAGTTATTCGAAAATCACTTCGAACTGGCATAAGCATTCGAATTGAAAGATATCTAAAAGATGATCGAATTGAAGATGGAATTCTTTGAAGCATAAGGGCTACTTGCTACTAATCCCGAGGATGTAGTAGAAGTAGTGCCTTCAGTTTGTTCATATCTTGAATTGCTTGTATGGATGAATGGCTTTGCATTGTTGCTTGGGGGGTAGTGTTAGCATTCCAAGTGGAATTTGCTAAGTAGGTAAAACATAGCCTCACACCCAGTAATGACTAAAATAAGGGATATGCTTCAGGGCTATGTGATTCACTACCATTAGGGTATTGTCATCATCCAATCTAGATCGATATTTTATGAATTTATGTATGCTCAGGGCCCGTTACGGTTGTTAGCTGCATCAAGGTGATGGCATATTCAGTACTATCTAGTAAGAGGTAGGCGATACTGATTTGCAGAAGGTCCATGTGAGGCCCTCGGTATATTTTCTCTAGAAATGTATCATGACAGGAAGTACCCCAGTAGTCTTGTCATTGTATGGAATTAATTTTCCATTACGTGCCTTTACGAACTTAGTTGTATACTAAATATGCTGGAATGTAATTAATGAAACCATTTCGGCTATGATTCAATATTTACTTTAAACCCTTGACATTATTATAATATCACTGGATTTTCTATTTGAAGTGGTTTGGTCATCATAAGGCAAAAACACATCCTTGTTTATATATGATGTGGTCTTATGAGATACCTTTATTTTTGAAAGGTTTTATAAGATATAACAACCCATTTGATTTAAGTTTCTCATGCTAGTTTACCAGACTGATTCCGGTGTTATTCTCTTATAATACTCGGATCAGACCCGAGTATTTTTATAGAGTTAGCTGTGGATGCCTTAGAGCTTAAAGAGACAAGTTGGATGCCTCCAAGACCCGACGTATTTTATTTTTCACTATATTCTTAATTATCAGCATTTGTATGGACATGTTGTTATAACTATCCAAGCTGATTACAGGTTAAACTCTAATTGTTGTATGAATATTAAAGTTTGTTTTTGCAAAAGATCATTTGGATATTATATAGTACTCGTCATGATGTAAGATTCTGTTCTATCTTTTCTTTTCTTTTACCCGAATAATCTGTCTTTCCGACACTTGAATGCTCGACATGTGAATGCCATGGGTATATTAGTATCGACTTTTAAGGGTCGAAAAGGCGGGTCCTTACAACACTTCTGATTCTGGGAATTATGTTCCTAATCTGATTTTGCTTTTTTCTGGGTTTTCTCATGTTATGGGTCCTATTGAGGATAGCAGTATTAATGATGAGGACTAGTGCTTCTTGTCCGTTAGTAGTATAGGTGCTTATGCCTATCTCCCGTACCTTTTCTCTCTTTTTTAGCTGTTTTGGCATTTGTGTCGAACACCTATTTTTAATGGTTATTAATAAAAGTGGACGGCCCGCTCTAAAGCTGGCTAGCCGTGCTAATATATATATATATATATATATATATATAATAAAAATTTCAAAATGTTTGAAAACTAATATAAATTAATTTGGGAATTTATAAGATTTATTAATAAGGTTAATAAAATATGTTGATTAAATAAGTTAATTAATTAATTAAATATATACATGTATTATATATTACGATATATATTATGTTATTTTAAAATGTTAAAATAACATAAGTATACATGTATGTAAATGAAATGAATTTCAAAATTAATACAATTTAATTAAAATCGTCTAATTAAATAAGTTAATAAAATATACACATATGTATGATATATATGTTATAATATAAAGGTTATAATATATAATAAATGTTCAATATAAATGTTATATTAATATAACATAAAATTAATTAAATAAGATTTAAGTAATATAATATTATACATAAGACTATTATATAAGTAAAATGGATTATCAAAGTTATATAATAATAAAACTTATATAATATGAATGCATAAATTAAAGGTGGAACATTAAGAAACCTTAAATAGACTTAAGGAATAATTACATATATAAATGTACGTATACCATGATTTTCGATGTGTTTGATTCACGAGGGTATTTCATAAGAAATACATTATTCTATAAGTCGATATTACTGAATATAATATATTGAATATTATGAATCTTCAATATAATGTTGTCCTCTACCATATATATATATATATATATTAGTAAATTACTTGCATACTCCTTAATTGTTGAGCAAACTGAAGCTAGGGATGTTATGTGTAGTATTATTAATATATTGAATAGACGAGGTAATATAACTATATGTATTTATTGAGAAAACTCAAGGTACAGATACTATACTTAGACCATTGTGATATGGTAGGTATGAGTGAATAATTTCATTTCGATTTGTTGAGCAAACTCAAGGTCGAAGTGAAATTATTAAAAGGTATCAAGGGCTAGGAGTTGTATATGATACAATCGATAAGGAGTTATCCATCTTCCGTAGAGCTATGACTTGTTGAGCAAACTTTAGGTCAGAATTCCAAGATGGACGAGTCCTAACACCTACCCGTGAAGTCAAAAGACTTATATGTTTCGACTTAGGGTTTGGCGAAACATAAAAGACTAGTGAGAGCTTATTAGTAAAATGAAACATAAAGTTTAGCCTTGCTAATATTATAAGAACATACACTATGTTTTTTTTCTAATAGTCCATCAATTAAAACTTGCAGAAAATGTCAACTCCAAAACTATTTTCTGAAAATGACAAGCTTAGTCGACCGAACTATATCGATTGGCTAAGGGAGATTAAGATAGTGTTAACTTACAAGCATCTATGATTGGCTATTACATGCGAGCCTAAAGAAAAACCCGTAGACGATGCGGACCCTGAACTAAGATTAGCTAATGAGAAGTGGGTTTTAGACCTAAAGACCACCCAAGTTTTCATAATGTCTCTGTTAGACAAGCCATTGCAGAGGCAGCACGAAAACATGTCTACCCATTAGATATTTGATAATCTCAAGGCCCTATTTGGTGAATAGCAACGTTCCATGAGGTACGAGCTTACAAAGAAGCTGTTCAATACCAAAATGACCAAATGATGGAAATTGGACGATTACATGCTGATGGTGGACTATACTGATAGGCTTTTGCAATTGGATGTACAGATAAGCAATGAATTGCAAGTTGATTTGATCCTTGATTCTCTTAATCCTTAGTATAAACCGTTCATACTAAATTATAATATGAACCAATTAAATGTGAACCTCATGGAGCTCCTCAATATGCTGAGGTCAACCGAATCTGCATCTAATGATCAAGAGGTTGTACTTGCTGTTAAGGGTTATGTATCGTCTTTGAAAGGTTTGAAGAAGCGAAATAAAGAAGGTAAGAAAAATAAGAAAAGTAAGAAGACCAATGATAATAGTTAATGTCACCACTACCATAAGAAAGTTAACTTGAAAAGGAATTGTCCTGATTACTTGAAGATTGTTAGAGAAAGAAAGCAAAATGGTTCTACAGTTCCATCAGGCACATTGGTGATTCAATTTTTTTTTGTAATCAATAAAATGCCTTGGGCCTTAAATACTAGATCTAGAACTCATATATGTAATTCGTTACAGGGGCTTAGGAATTGGCACTGCATGGCAAAAGGAGAGATGAGGCCATAAATTACTGATGGATCTATCATAGATGCAACAACAATAGGAGATTATTATTTCTGTTTACCAAGTGGAGTAGTTTCGATAAATAAGTGCAATTTTATAAAAGTCTCTATTAGTGGAATTATTTCTGTTTCTAGACTTTCTGAGATTGAATATATATTTCATTGTGTAAATATAGTTATGAACATTAGTTTGAATGAAAATAAAGTCTATGATGGTTTTCTTGAAAATGGCATTTATGTGATCAATACTAATTATGTATGTTTGTAAATAATTCTTCTAACAATATAAATGATAGTTGTCTTTGCATAGGCTAGGTTACATTAGTGAGAAACGACTACACAAATTGAAACCATAGTTTTCTTCCGTCACTTGATTTTGAATCATTTGACACGTGTAAGTCATATCTCAAAGGTAAAATGACTAAGCACCCATTTAGTATGAGCAATGAAAGAGTTGATGAACTCTTAGGGTTAGCACATAGTGATATATGTGGCCTGATACCTGTAATCACAAAAGAAAATAGTTTTTAATTTGTTACCTTCACTGATGATTTCTCAAGACTAGGATATGTGTATCTTATGAAGAACAAATCCGACGTTTATGAGGAATTTGTTGAGTATAAAAATATAGTAGAAAACCAAATAGGTCGTAAGATTAAGATTATTCAGTCAAATCAAAGAGGTTAGTATATTGGATAGGAATTCCAACAACACTTAAAAGATAATGGGATTATCTCTTAGATTTCTCCACCTTATACTCCATAACACAATGGTGCGTCGGAGCGAAGGAACCGAACCTTATTAGATATGATCTGTTCTATGATGAGTAAGGATGAGTTACCTCTTTCCTATTGGGGATAGGTGTTTGAAATCGCAGCATGTATGTTGAACTCATTGCCTACTAAATCTGTGCCTAAAATTCCATAAGAGATGTGGCATGGTAAGAAACCACAACTTAAGTATATGAAGGTGTGGGGTTGTCCGATGTACATTAAGAACATTGGTCCGAATAAACTAGAGGCAAGGTCAATACTGTGTAAATTTATAGGATATCCCAGAAAATCAATGGGATATACTTTCTACAACATCAAGGAATAATAAGTCATTGTTTCTTGACATGCTTCCTTTTTAGAAAAGGAATTTCTGTCAAAGGAAATCAACAGCGAGGTTATAGACTTGGATAAGATCCAAGAAGTTAACATTGTAGCCAAACCACTGGAAGAACCGACTTCACCCATTTACAAAAACAAGCAACCTATTAGAAGGTCTAGTAGGGAATCACATGCACCAGAGAGATACTACGGTTTTCTCATGGATGGATGGATGGAGTACCGTGTCTTAGAAGATGACAATCATCTATCTTTCCAACAAGCACTGCAGGGTAAAGATTTTGCACTCTGGCTTGAAGAAATGAAATCCGAGATGGATTCCATATACGAAAACAAACTATGGGCTTTGTCAGACATACCCGAAGGGATAAAACTCATCGATTTCAAATGGATTTTTAACAAAAAGCTAAATGAAAATGGTGAAGTAAAGACTTATTAGGCAAGGGTAGTTGCGAAAGAATTTTTCAAATTAAAAGTGTTGATTATGACAAGACCTTTTCATCCGTAGCCATCCTTAAGTCCTTTCGGATTTTGCTAGCAATTGCTGCATTATATGACTACAAAAATATGGCAAATGGTTGTAAAGTTTTCATTTCTAACTGGTGATTTAGAAGAAACTGTCTATATGTCGCAGCTCGAGGGTTTTGTGGTTAGTGATGTTAGAACCCTGTACTTTGATGTTTTGATAGTGACAACCATACAAGCGTATATTATATATACTAACCACTTTTGCAGGAAATGATATCACTTATACAAAGAGACAAACATATAAAAATGACGCCATAATGTTGTTATTTGTCATAGAGTCTATCTAGAGGTAAAAGGTTGTTAAAATCTCTTCTACATGGTATATACACACACGTTTTTCCAAATAAAGAATTTTAAAGAACAACACAAAAACATGGAATTCAGTCGGCTGAATCAACCAGGTCAGCCGGTAGAATTTTGTGTTCGTGCACAATTTTTGAATATCATGAATATTCAGTCGGATGAATGAGTATATTCAGCTGGCTGAAAACTGGCCAAAATGCACTATGGCCTTGCTGATTTCAAAATCATCGATTCAGCTGGCTGCCACACTCTATTCAGCCGGCTGAATATGCATAACGGCTAATTTTATGAAAAGGCGCATTTCCTTCATGAAGAGTTACAACTCTTAATTAAGATTTGCAGTCACAACTCTTCACCGTTACTCTTTAGAACGATTGCAACCTTTAAACACTATATAAAGCAAAGAATTCCAATGTTTCGATTAGCTATTATATCCCTAATTCTCTCTATCTTTGCTATTGAAGTTACAAGTCAATTCTAAATGTCATTATATTTTAATCACTTGTCTATTCAAGAATATTTTCTTGTGATCAAATTTACTTCCTTTCTTCACAAACTACACTGCATACCAAAAAGAAGAAAATTATAGAAAGGGTGTACATTATCGACTTATCAATGCTATTCAAGAGCATACTCAGTTAAATACTTTTATACTATTTATAATTATAGTCCTATTGTAGAAACCCCAGGCGGTTGAAGTCCTATTCGGTTGTCTAGGTAGTTGAAGTCCTGTTCGGTTGCTTAGGCAGTTTTAATACCTATTCCTCCAGGTTAAGAGAGGGTATCAGTTTAAATCCAAAAGGAGTCCGGGACTGGACGTAGAACGGAAGTTCGAACCAGTATAAAAATCTCTGGTGTTATTTACTCATTATTATTTACTTTTTATTTTTATTCCGCACAAGTTTATAACTTTGATAATTATTCATATTACTCAATCCTTAGTCACTTTTATTTGGTACCAGAGCTAGGTCGTCATTTAACTGTAACAGAGTTTTTGATATTCAAGTAATATGGAAAACAAAACAACATGAAGTTTTTAAGGTCAATCCACTGCACGACCACCACTATTTAATAGATTAAACTATAATTATTAATCAACTAGGATGAGAATTTACATGCAAGCAAATGGATACGACACTTGGAATATCACTCAACAAGAATATATTGTACCTACCACTCCTTATGTACAATGGTCAAATACATAGAAATTAGATGCTACTACAAATGTTAAAGCTATGAATATGTTGTTTTGTTCCTTAGATAAAAATGAGTTTAATATGGTTAGTATGTGTACTTCAGCAAATGAAATTTGATGCACTCTTAAAGTTACTCATGAAGGTACTAACAAGGTTAAAGAAAGCAAGATGCCTATGCTTAAGTATCAATTTCAGAATTTTAGAATGAAGTAAGATGAAACCATAAATGAGATGTATTCCAGGTTTTAAGATATATATCACTCACTTCTGGCATTAGGAGAAAAATATACCGATTTTTATATTGTTTCAAAAATCCTAAACTCTTTAACAGATGAGTGAGAACCAAAAGTCTTAGCAATTAAAGAAGCTAAGGGCATTTCTACCATAAAACCGGAAGAGTTAACAGAAAATCTCATGTTATATGAAGTTAATTTGTAGGCAAAACAAATTCAAGCTCAAGATAGAAAAACAACAGCATTCCAGGTTGAAAAAGAAGAATCTGACGAAGATGAAGATGATATGGCGTTTATAGCTAAGAATTTCAAAAAGTTTCTGAAATTTAGGAAGAACGGAAATTTAGGGAATAATAGAAATAACAAACCATCATCCTCAAATCTTGAATGCTACGAATGACACAAAAAGGGGCATATGAAGAAGGACTGTCCAGATTGTAAGAAAGATAGAAATAACTATAAAAGTAAGAGCGATGGATATAAGAAGTAACAAGCTTTTTCAGTTACACGAGATGATTCAGATTCCTCTTCCTCATCAGACACCGACAGTGATTTAGAACAAGAAAACGCATGCTTTATGTCCACAAATGAAGATGTAAGTGATCTTACTTTTGATGATTTAGTTGATATAAATTCCGAATTATTAGATAAACTAAGAAACCTTAAGAGAAAGTATAAAGATTCACTAGAAAGGCTAAATAAAAATGAAATCGAAGTTGATATGTTAAGAGATGAAAAGAAAATCCTAGAAGAAGAACTTGTTATTTCACAAAAATCTTGTTCTAATATTGCTTCTCAACTTCCTATGTTAAGTAGTGACTACGAGACTCAAAAAGAAAAGAATGACACATTATCAATAGGAAATCATGAATTGAAATCGACCGTTAAAATACTAGAACTAAATATTACTAGTCTTAAAACAATGTAAGATAATATTACCAAAAATGTTTCTAACTTTAATAGAAGCAGAGAAAATCTTTCTAAGATTATAGAAAATTCACAATCCACTTCTAATAAAAAACGATTAGGATATAACAAATTTACAAAAGTAAAAACTAGTCCTAAATAGTATAACTCTCTATATACAAATGTTAAGAAGAAAAATAATAGGCTTGAAAAACCAGTTTTAAAATCTATTAGTAATAAAAAAACTACATATCGTTCAAAATCTATTATGATTTGGGTTCCAAAGACTAATAATCATTTGATTAGAAATAAGTATATAAAATCATTTAGGACTTCTGTTCATAAGTATATAAAACCCTCATTGGTTTGGCTTCCTAAGATCTAACACTTAGGACCCTAATAACGGAAGTGAGTACCAACATCATTTCCATATTTTTGCAGGCACCAAATAAGAAAAGAGGAAAATGAATACTTGATAGTTGTTGCGCAAAACATATGATGGGAAATAAAGAAATGTTGACAAACATTATCTACTCAGATGGAGGATCTGTCACATTTGGGGATAACTCCAAAGGATATATCATCGGCAAAGGCGATGTGAGTAGTGATGGTACATCTAACTTACCTCATATTATAAATGTTCTGTAAGTTAAGAATTTAAAACACAATCTCTTAAGTATAAGTCAAATCTGTGATAAAGATTTCAAAATTACTTTTGAAAAGGATAAATGTAATATTTATGATAAAGATCAAAATTTAATTTTTGAAGGAAATCGTAAAAGAAATATATACGCTTTAAATATGAAAATTAATCATAACACAAATATATGTTTAATAGCCAAAGAAAAATATCCTTGGTCATGGCAAAAGAGATTTTGTCACATAAATTTCAAAGCTATAAGCAAATTATCTAAAAATAATTTAGTGAAAGGATTGCCAAAAATGAATTATAAAGTAAACAATATTGTTGATGCTTGTCAATTAGGAAAACTAACGATATCATCTTTTAAATCTAAGAAATTATTTCTAAATTACAACCACTTGTGTAACGATCCAGAATTTGACCACTTTAAGATACACTATTTAAAGTGATTTTAAATGTAAAATAAGTAAGGTTATATGATTCAAATAATATTAGATATGATTTGAAAAGAAAAGAATACACAAAAATAGTAACATTTGCCTATAATGACAAAAGTGACAAAATGCTGATTTCAGAAAAGTATGTTTCAATGGTTAAATAAATTATTTTAATTTATTTATGAGTGTTTATATTTTTAAATAGCATTATACAAATTTATTTTTAAATTTGGTTTACATAAATAAATAGTTTAACTAAAATGTCAAAATGTGACCGTAAAACATTTTGTCGAAAAACAACGTTTTGTCGATTAAAAGTTGTCGCAACGTCGTTGCACCTTTATTTTCTTATATAGGAACATATTTTAAATAGTATAAGTATTAATTAATTCACTAATCAAGTTTACTTTTACTAAACATACTTAGAAAATTCTAGAATATAATTAACAAAAGTAAGCACAAAAGGACAAAAATGTCATTTCAAAGCAAAAGGTAAAATGACATAACGTAATGATTTGAAATGTGATGTTAAGTGTTGAAAAAAAATAAGATTACTTTATAAGTAAGTGAGAGTATTTTGGTCTTTTAACAAAATATCATTTTAATCCAAAAAAATTTCTATAAATAAGCATCCACTTTCTCACTTTTTTTCACTTCTTCTTCTTTCTTTTTTCAAGCTTTTCTCCACTTCTTTAATGGCTTCTTATCTTCCATTTCTTTACTAACTTTTTCAAAACCATATCAAATAAAGTCAAAACACCACCAAACTTTGCCAAAGACCTTAGAATACCATTAGAACATGGTTTAACATCTAAGAAGTGAAAAAATGATGGAGGAAGAGGAAGAATAGGAGGAGGCCGAACTTATGGAAGGAGGAAAGCAGGTCGTGAAGCTCCGGAGCGAGAAAAAGAGAAGGAAGTGCCACCGATTTCATTCCAAGGAGCTATGAGCAAATTCAAGGTGCTGCGGAAGCTCTGCTGGATTTTCGGAAGTTTGGAAGAAGAGGTCGATAGCATTAAGCAAAAGAAATGGAGTAGAAGTTAATTAGTTGAAGTTTAGGTGAAGTGTTGTTGCATATGAATATTGGTAGGAAGTTAATCTTTTGGTTAAAGGTGAGTACTCATATTTACTAATAAATCTATAAATTATTTCAAGTATAATGATTTGAAAGTTTAGTATATGTTGGATGATTAAATGTTTGATAACTTGGTTGATATTATGGTTGATTATATGTTTGTGATATGGATGATAACTTGGTTTGATAAATGATAAGAGAAATGATTAGTAATTAACCATAGTTAATTAAATGAGAATTAAATCCATATAAATGTGTGTATGAAAATTATTTAGCCTCTTAATATTATTTTTAATAAGTTAAAATAGTTTAAACATGGTTTAAAACAAATTTGAAGTGTTTCGGACAAATTAAGAAGCAATTCACAAAATTGGCCAAAATCGAGCTCGTCGCGTAGCGGCAGTTCGTAAATTTCGACCCATAACTTCAAATTAACATAGAGAATGATTTTTAAGTCGGATTTCTTCGAAATAAAAATTATTTGGTCCACAATGATAATAGTTTTCCAACGAAGAAAGAAAATCAAGATTTCATCAAGTAGATTTTGAAATATGTCCAAAACAATTTTCTAAAAACATCGCGGTTTTGCAGTTCAGAATCCAAAAAGGGATTTCTTTAAAAATGATATTTTAAATGTTTTAAAAATATGAAATAAATTTGATAAATCTATTAAAATAGTTTAAAAGAGATTTGGAATGGAAAATATGAATTTCAAATATTGAAAAGTTGTTTAAATCAAATAAGCTTATATAGCATTTTCCGCGGCACTTTAATGTTGCGAATGCTATAACCTTTTGAATATGAGTTTTAAGCGTAATAGTTCTTTCCTAAATCTTTTGTGAATGATTTTAAAAGAATAATTAAGTAATGTAGAGATGATTTGGAATTTTTAATAAGAGTTTAAATAAATGGTTAAGAGGAATTGTTTATACCACTTAAACAAAAAAGTGAAGAATATTGAATGTAATAACCAACCGAGTATGCGGAAACGACTAGTACATTTGTCCCGCCTGTGAGATCTAAGAAGATAAAACAAGGTGTTTAACTAAGGTTAGGGATGGAGCAACCAGTGCCCTGAACTTACCTGGCCTATGTTTTCTCTTTTTAGGCGAGGGGTGTAATAGATCGAAAGGAAAGCCCGGATGCTCTAAAAGATCATGTTTAAGTTTTTCCAAGATAAAGAAAGGAAATAAATTATTAGAATGTAAATTAACCACTTAACATATTTTTATCGACGATTAGCACGAAGGAACCGGGATCGGATTTGGGTGATTCCTATCCGAAGAACCGGGATCAGATTTGGGTGATTCCTGTCCGAAAACCCATTCAAACTAATTTTCAAAATAAAACATATTGAAGACAATGATTATTGATGACAAAGATCTTCATGATGTAGGATTACTTGCCATTAGTCTCTGGAGGTGAAATTTACCATATCTAAGGTGGCAGTAATACTCTGTTATGAAAATCTTCGATTTGTAAGAATATGATTTGAAGTTTAAAAAGAAATCTTTGATTATGATTTAATGAATGATTTGGGAATATTTTCCCTAAGTTAAAAGTTATAACTTGAATATAAGAAATCTTTGATTAAGGTTTAATAAATTATTTGGGAATATTTTCCCTAAGTTAAAAGTTATAACTTGAATATAAGAAATCTTTGATTAAGGTTTAATAAATTATTTGGGAATATTTTCCCTAAGTTAAAAGTTATGGCTTGAATATAAGAAATTTTTGACTAAGATTTAAAGAATGATTTGGAAAGGTTTTCCTAAGTAAAAGAGAAAATGATTTGGAATTATTCAAAGGTTTAAGAAAGGTTTAAATAAACCAAATGATTTGATAAATGAGGCTTAATGATTCCATATACATTTGAAAAGAAAATGGAATAAATTGAAAAGAGTATATCTAAGAAAGATATTTTATTTAAATCAAAGATGAAGTAATTGATTGATGATTGATATCCACATATGAACTTAACATCTTTTAAATCGAAAATTAGCTTCGAAGGAACCGGGATCGGATTTGGGTGATTCCTATCCAAAAACCACTTCGAACCAATGTATACGTTCGAAAGTGAAGATATGTTGAAGATGACGATTATTGAAGACCGTGGATCTTCATTGTGGAGATTTTGCGGATTCCAAGGACTACTCGGTACTAATGGTAGTAGGACAGTGCCTTCGGTTTCATTCAGTCCCAGAACGAACTTGTATGGATGAATGTCCGACATTGCATTTCTGAGACACAACGTTTGACTTTCACAAATGTACATTTGCTTGGTGGCGAAGAAGGCAACTTCTCTTAGCTTAACACCCATTCTCTGAGACATACGAGCTCAGAGGTTGTATGCTTGTGGGAGTCAAATAGTGATCAAAGGAATGGCAGTGTGGCATTCAAAGTGGAACCTATTATGATCAAAGCGTGGTTTTGTATGAAAAGCGTGGCTTTGAAGAAATTGAGCGTAGCCTCGCGAGCCTCACACCCCGGTTATGATGGGATTTTATGTGGTCAGATGTATGCTCGCATTTCGGATAGTAGTGATTTGGGTTATCAGATGTTCTGAGCCCCAGGTATCAGATACGTCTGGGCCTCATGGCAGGGATGCGAAGTCCGAGTCCTTGGATGTTATTCGCATATTGTATCCACTTTTAGCCATTTGTGTTGTTGTATAACGGCGTCTGAGTCATGGACGTAAGCCATGGATACAAATTGATCTTTCCACTAGTTTCCTATCATGTTGGAAATCCAATCCCAATACGAGATTTACGGTTTTGATTGTATTCCCAAAATAGCTGTAATGACTTGCAAACATTTCAGCTACCCCTTTTTGGTATCATATATTCTGTTCGGTATATTCCGTTGACCCAGTCCGGATATATTCAGTTAGACATAGTCCAAATATTGATACCTTATTTGAATAAGTTTATTTCAAAATTGTTTTCAACTTTTTTTTTCTTTGAAACAAAAATCAAACTGGAAAATGGCGTCTTCTCAAGAAAATGGCTCTCGAATTCGTTTGTATACTAGAATTTCTTCTTCCCAAAATTGCTTTAATCTGTTCAATCGTTTCTCTTTCCCTTATTCTTATGCTCAAGCCGTCAAGAACCATCTACCATCTCAATCTCAAGTACATTATTTTCGTAATCCAAAAACCAATTGGATTGATTCGAGAAAAGGAAAAAACTTTTGTTTTAGATGTGGAGATCTCTATTATGTCGCAAAATTTTTCCGAGACCCAATTAGATGTTTTGATTGTGGGGTATTCGGTCATAAAAGAAAGGATTGTCTTTTGAAATCGGCCTCCTCTGATATTTCTTCGCCATCGATGGATCATGGTTTTCTGTTTGTATTAAAATTCTTGAAACTTAAGGGGCTGTTTCTAGATTATCAATGGTATATGAGAGATATTGGAATCAATTACCTGGAAGAATTACTGAATCACTTTGACATTGTAAATGAGCCAAACATAGGAAAAGGCTACAAGGAAAAATTTGGTAACCCAGAAGATTTTTTTGGCAAATCAGAATTGCGTGATGTAAATAGGCGATCCTCTTCCCTAAATTTAATAAATCATGGATTCCGGTTTGCCTTAAAAATTTTGTTTCTTAGAGGAATCTTGATCGATCATCTCTGGTATAATAAAGAGGCAGGAATTAAGCTTCAAGATGAACTGTATCGACATTATAAATTCGCCAAATATCGGTATTGGTTACAACGAAAAATTTGGTAATATCAATGTGATAGAGGGTAATTCTGTGGACTTGATTAAATCTGATCTCGTAGAGGATACCATAATTGATTCTACCATTCTTATGAAACCTGCTGTTAGAGATGTCACCTCGGATTTTGATCCTTTGCTATTAGATCCAGTTGTTTCTGCTTATTCTAATGTGCTTTCTTCATCATTGAGTGCCTTGGATATTGTTGATGAGCAGCTAGGAGTTGTTGATCATATAAATGACTTCATTTTTACTGATTGTAAATGTCGTAAATTTAAAGCCTGCGTTCAAGATAGTTTTGAGATTGCTGTATCCAATAAATTTGACTGTCTTTCTTCGAAGTCAGAATATGATAGTTTGGATATTGATGGGGGTTTGGTGTTTATCTCTAAGCAATCTGGCAAGGATAATTTGATTGATTCGAACAAACAGATTGATGTGAGTCTTGATATAGAGTTGGATTCAGCAAGTTTATATATAGAAGATTCATCGCTCGACAACATTGCTTCCAAGAGCCACTCTGTTCTTGAACTTGCTGTTACAGATGTAGTAGATGTTTCAGGAGATATTCGTTTGTTCGAATTTGAAGCTTTTCGAGATTGGATATTGACTTTTGAGAAGTAGAAGGAAGAAGAATTATCTGCTGATCTCGAGTCTTGCATTTCTGTTGTGTTTTATAATTCAACCTCGGTTCCTTTTGATGATGTGCACGCTATTGATGGTGTGCATGGTGCACAGTTTTCACTTCCAGTTGAGGAAATTTTTATCGATAAGGCAGTTGCATTTTCTGGTGAAGCTTCCTTTTCATCTGTCGTTGACAGGAATGTTTACAATATTGAAACTGAGTTTGATGATCTGAATTTTCTTATGTCCTTCAATCATCATATTGATGAAGTTGCTGCTGAGTTAGAGCCCAATCTTTCTGATGAAATGAAAGAGGAGTTAGCTATAGTTGCTACAGATGCTTTGAAGTTTGATAGGTTGGAGATTAATATTTGCTCTATCCCTAACTCTGCATCTTCGAAGAGAGGAAAGCGTGAGAGTTCAGTAGCTTCTAGTGGTTCAGTTCTTCAAAGTGCTAGAATCTGCAACTGTCAGTCTTTTCCTATAGGTGAGTTACCTGGATCGAGTGCCACGAGTGGTACTACGTATCCAGGCTCAGGTATGAGCTCTTCTTTAGGTAGTACGGTTTCTACTTATGCTTTAGGTAGTCTTTCTTCTGCTGAGTTTAGTCAGTTAGCTCATGGCACATCTTTTATTTTTACTAATATTGAGTTAGATCGGGAGTATATTAGATGTAGGGAATTAGAGAGGGCTAGTTCAGTTCATCTATAAGGATCATTAGTTGGAACATTAGAGGTTTGAATGATTTAAACAAATGTGATAAGGTTAGAGTATTTTTTAAAGACTACTCTATAGATATTGCTTTACTTCAAGAAACTAAAATTAATTGTCCTGATGTTCGTTTCTTTAGAAGATTAGGTGGTTATCATTTTAGAAAATGGGTTATTTTACCTTCCGTTGGCTCTTCTGGGGGATTAATGATAGGTTGGCGAGATAGTTATTTTAAGTTTCTTCAGTGTATTGTGAAGCATCATTCTCTTCATGTTATTCTTATTAATCTTTCTGATAACTCTTTATTAAATATTTATAATGTTTACGGGCCTAATTCTAGAATTAATAGGAGAATTTTATGGAATGAATGCCTAGAATTTAGATCCCTTGCCCCGGGTTCTTGGATTATGGGGGGTTATTTTAATGTTACGCGTTTCATAGGTGAGCGTTTTCCTAGGGAAGGGGATTACTCTGCTATGGAGGAATTCGATCAATTTATTTTTAACTCTAATTTGATTGAAATTCCTCTCTCTAATAGAGAGTTTACTTGGAGTAACGCTAGAGAGTCTCCATCCATGGCTCTTCTTGATAGATTTTTTGTTACTGATGAAATTAAGGACAAATTTCCTATCTGTAGAGTCAATGGCTTACCATATACCTTTTTTGACCATTGTCCTATTATCCTTTCTTGCGATTATCATAGAGTTATTATAAACAATTTTAAATTTGAAAAGATGTGGCTTTTAGAATCTAATTTTGAGAACTTAGTTATATGTAAATGGAATTCTTTGAGTTTCCATAATTTCATAAATAAGGAAAATTCTGCAAAAGCTTTTATTTCTAAACTTAGAGATCTTAGGATTTTTCTTAAAAATTGAAACAAAAATGTTTTTGGCAATTTAAAAATTAAAAAAGATAATATTCTTAATGAAATGCTTAAAATAAACAAGATAGAAGAATCTAGACCTCTAAATCTAGGTGAACGTAATGTTCTTTCTAATTTAAAAGATGAACTAAATTCTATTTTAGAAAAATAGGAGGTGATGTGGAAGCAGCGTTCCAGAATTCAATGAATTAACGAAGGTGATAATAATACCAATTTTTTTCTTAATATTGCTAAGGGTAGGAAATGTTCTAATACAATTAACTCTTTATTTGTTAATAATATAGAGTTAGTTGATCAAGGAGATCTCAACAAGGCTTTTATAGACTATTATAAGGATATTTTTGGTTCTAAAATCAAACATAGAATCAATGTTAGATGGACAGATCTGTATCCATTGGATTTTATTGTTGATTTATCAGAGTTAGATAATTCTTTTACAGAAGAGGAAATTAGGAAAGCAATTAATGATATGCCAAGTGATAAATCACCGGGACCTGATGGGTTTCCTATATTATTTTACAAAACTTTTTAGGATGTTTTAAAACTTGACTTAATTAATTTTTTTAATGATTTTTATAATGGTAATTTGCAATTAGGGAGATTTAATTTCGCAAATGTTATTTTGCTGCATAAAAAAGTAGGAGCTAACAATTTAAAAGATTTTAGACCTATTTCTTGATTAAGTGTTCAGTAAAAATCATTTCTAAAGTTCTTGCTAATAGACTTAGTACAAGAATGAACGATTTAATTGATTGTTCACAATCGGCTTTTATTAAAGGGAGAAATATTACTGATGGAGTGGCTCCTGTTCAAGAATATATTAATTACTGTTGTAAGAACAACATAACCTGTGCGATTTTAAAACTTGATTTTGCTAAAGCTTTTGATTCAGTAGATTGGGATTTTGTTGTAGATATTTTTCATGCTAGAGGATTTGGACATAGATGGATTAGTTGGATTTTGACTTTGCTTAAAACTGGAAACTCTAGTATTATGGTTAATGGTATTCTAGGTAATAAAATTCAGTCAAAGAGAGGTTTAAGGCAAGGGGATCCCTTATCACCTTTGTTGTTTAACTTAACCGCTGATGTTTTTGCTAAAATTATTAAGAGAGCAGTGGATAATAGATCTCTAGGAAGTGTTGGAAATGACATATCGCGTAATGGTATATCGGTTCTGCAATTTGCGGATGATACCTTACTTTTTTCTTCTCATCTTCCTAGACGCATTATTACTCTCAAGTTTATTCTTTATAGTTTTGAGCTTTTATCTGGTTTAAAATTTAATTTTGACAAAAGTTCAGTTCTTGTTTTAAATGATTTTGAAAAAGTAGAAAACTTAGTAGCTAATACTCTAAATTGCAATAGTATGAATTTTCCTTTTGAATATCTAGGGTTTGTGATTAGACCTACAAAACTCAAGCATGATGATTGGCTTATTATTATTGATAAAATTAAAAATAAGATTTCTAATTGGAATGGGAGATTTCTATCTAGAGCAGGTAGGCTTGTTTTAATAAACTCGGTTTTATCAGCTTTACCGATCTATTGGATGTCTATGCATCTGTTTCCAGATTGGGTTATTGATAAAATCGATAAAATTAGAAGAGATTTCTTATGGAGTGGGGAAAATATTAATAACAGTATAAAATGTCTAGTTAACTGGGAAACTGTTTGTAAAACTAAAAAGGAGGGTGGTTTAGGAGTTATAAATTTGCGCAACATGAATTTGTCTCTTTTAGGTAAATGGCTTTGGAAGTTTAAAGATACAAATGATAACGCTATTTGGAAAGAGATCATTTCCAAATATTATTATAACGGTAATATCAATTTACACCAATTTGATTTTTCTTCTTCCCATAATTTTTCTAATTTTTGGAAAAACATTTTAAAATGTTTCGAAATTTTTAACTTAGGAACTAAGACAATAGTACATTCAGGAAATTGTACTTCCTTTTGGCACGATTGTTGGATTTCGATATTGCCTCTTAAGTTTGAATTTAAGGAATTGTATGATATTTGCAACTTTAAGTATGCTTTAATTAAGGAAGTTTATTCTCCGAAAAATGATCCTTCTTGGAATTTCAGTTTTAACAGAATTTTAATAGGTTCTACCCTTAGGCAACTTTCTTTACTTTATGCCGGATTAAAGCTTTATAACATTGATAATGATAATGATTTTATTAGTTGGGAATGAGATAAGAGTAAGAAATATACTCCAAATTCTTTTTATAGATTTATTAATTTTTCGGGTACTTTAAATAACTCTTTTAAATACATGTGGAAATCTAATGCTCCTCCTAAATCCAAAATTCATATGTGGTTAATACTTCATGGAAAACTTAATATAATAGAATTTTTAAAGAGAAAAAACATTCATAATGATAATAAATGTTATTTTTGCAATCTGCATCTTGAGGACATAAATCATTTATATTATGATTGTTTGGACTCTAATTACATCCTAATTAATACTTTTAACATTTTTAACTTTAATATAATAATTAAAATTTCGGATTGTGAATTCTACTGGATAAATTATAGATTCAAATTCAATAAAAATATTAGATTTTTACTAGACACTTTATTTATTATTATTAGTTGGTTTATTTGGTTTGAGAGAAATCAAAGAATTTTTAATAATAATAATAATCATCTTAACAAATTGATTTTTTCAATTTCTACATTTTTGTTTTAATTGGATTTCTAATCCCAAATATAAATTAGCTAAAAATATCCTTTTCAAACGGTATCTTAACAAGGTTAGTTATAATATTAACTTTTTTAAACATAACAATATCTTTTATAGCACTAATAATAGTATTATTAATATTTTTCCAAATTCATATGATAATCTCACCTTAAATCATAGCTTACTTATGATTAAGATAAATAAGTCTGATCCGTCTTAATTTTTGTTCTAGTCTCTTTTTGGTTTTTATTTACAGTTTATTCGTTCCTTTAGTTTTTGTCCTGTTAGTCTTATTTAGGTTTTTATTTCATTCCTTATAAATATATATATATATATATATATATATATGTATATTTACTATATAAATATACATATATATGTATCGTTCTAATTTTTTTCCTAGTCTTGTTTCAGATACAGATTTTGGGAGATTGGGTATCAGGTTCATTTTGCAGGTTTCTCTTGTCTTCAGATTGCTGGATATCAGATTGTAGAGAGGTTATCAGAGCAGAGTTTCTTCATCCAGGATATCCCCTCAGATATAGGATTCTGCTATCTTCGCTATGGAGTACTTTTTCAGGATGTTCTAATCTCCAGTTTGGCACTCCTTCTTCTTATTCAGAGCATTCAGAGTGGTCTCTCTATTTAGCAGATCCTCTTCAGAACAGATGCTTTTTCACTTCTTCTGGTTCAGACCTTTGGAGCTTTCTTATTTGTTTGATTTGTCACTCAGTGTTTTTGTTTTTTCTCTTTAGCCTTTTTGGTATTTCTAATATCTTAATATCGGGTGGTGGCCATGCCGGAACTTGATATTGAGGTGCGATGGGTGGTGGCCTTGCCGGAACTCATCTTAGGAGTACATGAGATTAGCTATATGTATTTTTGCTCTTGTTAACTGCTAGTCATGTTGGCAGCTCCTTATGTTCGTGTTATATATATATTCGCATGTGTGCTCTCCTCTATGCGTAGAGGATCACACATTTTTCTCAAAGAAAAGTGTTTTCAAAAGAATGTCATTAAAAATAATATCAAGTGTATTTTGGTATAAAATTGTTTGGGTTATCATAAGGTAAAAACCCGTCCGTGTTTATGTGTGGTCGTGGTCTTATGAGATACCCTTCTTTTCAGAGGTTTTGATAACATCGTCATGATCTATACATTTTAAATTTCGAGTATCTCACGTTGGTTTATCAAGCCTGATCCAGGTATTTTTAATACTCGGGTCAGATCCGAGTTGTTTTAGGTTGAGTTGAAGACGGTTGGAGTTTCCAGAGGAGAGCTGGAGATCTTCATCATCGTATGGACGTATTCTATTATCCGCTGCATATATTGTATTTGTTTTGTTGTTTGTCAGCATTTGTAAGGGCAGGTGTTATAACTGTCCAGGCTGAATTTAGGTTAGACTCTGATATTGTATTTTAAAATTTTCCGCTATAAAGATTATTATTGAAATAATATATGTTATTCCATTCGTGTGAGATTCTGTTCTGTCTTTATTTTCTTTCTACCCTTAATGATCCGCTTATTCGTGCAATTTGAGTTGGACATGTGTGGTTTATTGTCGACTCAAAGGGTACGGAAAAACGGTTCGTTACAACTTGAACTATTACATTTGGATCTTTTTGGACCTACTCAAGTTCAATCAATTAATCATAGTAAGTATGTATTTGTAATTGTATATGATTTTCAAGATATACATGGAAAATATTTTTGAAAAATAAAAGTGATATATTTGAAAATTTTAAAATCTTTGCCAAAAGAATGCAAAATTTCAAAAATTAAAAAATTAAAAACATTAGAAGTAACCACAGTGGTGAATTTGATAATGATTTATCTGAAAATCAATTTGCTAAAACTCTACAACAAAATAGAGTTGTAGAAAGAAAAAATAGAACACTACAAGAATGTCCTAGAACTTTACTTAGCGGTAGTAATTTGCTAAAACATTTTTGGGCAGAAGCTATAGCAACTGCCTGCTATGTTTTAAATCATGTCTCTATTTGTCCCTTAACTAAACACACACCATATAAGTTGTTTAATGGAAAGAAACCTAATATCCCATATTTTAAAATTTTTGGTTCTGAATGTTTTTTATTAAATACAAAAGATCAACTTGGAAAATTCGATACAAAATCCGATGGAGGAATATTTATTGGATATTTGGAACGAAGTAAAGCATACGGAATATACAAAAAAAGAACCAAAATAATAGAAGAAACGCTACATGTTTCTTTTAATGGAAATTCAAAAATTAAAAATAATGATGAAAATGATGAAATAAATACAAAACAAAGTAATTTAGAAGATGAATTGTAAATAATGTTGAAAATAATATTGAAAATTTACCCATTGAAAATGAAATACGTTCACCACCTAGAGTATTAAGAAACCATCCTATCGAAAATATTATTGGAGAAACAAAAACAAATGTAAGGACAAGAAGTCAATTAAATCAAATAGGAGATGTTGCTTTTATTTCTAACATCGAACCTAAAAATGTAAAAGAAGCTTCAATCGAAGATTATTGGATTTTAGCTATGCAAGAAGAGCTAAACCAATTTGAATGGAATGACGTTTGGGACTTAGTTCCTAGATCTAGGGATCAGACAGTTATTGGTACAATGTGGGTTTTTAAAAATAAAGTTGATGAGCAAGGTAATATAACTCGTAATAAATCTAGATTAGTCACTCAAGGCTACAACCAAGAAGAAGGAATAGACTATGAAGAAACATTTGCTCCCGTCGCTCGATTAGAAGCAATACGTATCTTGTTAGCCTTCTCTTGTTATCATAATTTTAAATTATAACAAATGGATGTAAAAAGTGCCTTTTAAAATGGTTTTATAAAATAAAATGTCTATGTAGAACAACCACCTTTGTTTACACATGAAAAATATTCATATCATGTTTATAAACTAAAGAAAGCATTATACGGTTTAAAACAAGCACCTCGTGCTTGGTATGATCGTCCCAAGGGCTATCTTATAAACTCGGGTTTTGAAATTGGAAAGGTAGATCAAACACTTTTTATTAAAGAAAATAAGAATGATATTTTAATAATTCAAGTTTATGTCGACGATATTATTTTCGGCTCCACAAATGAAAATTTTTGTAAAGAATTTTCTAACATTATGAAAAGTGAATTTGAGATGTCATATATGGGAGAACTCTCATATTATCTCGGTTTACAAATTAAATAATTAAGTAACGGTATTTTCATAAATCAAGAGAAATACTATAATAATTTAATAAAAAGTTTTGGTATGAAAAACACTTCTGCAAAACCAACTCCAATGAGCACTACGGTCCATCTCAATCGAGACGAAAATGGTAAAAGTACGGATTAAAAGCTATATCGAAGTATGATCGGTTCTTTTCTATATTTGACCGCTTTACTATATTTGATCGCTAGTCGTTCCAATATCATGATGAGTGTGTGTCTATGTGCACAATTTTAGGCAATCCTAAAGAATCACATTTGCGAGCCGGGAAACGAATTTTGCGCTACTTAAGCAACACTAGAGACTGACCAATTTTATCCGAAAGGATGTCCTTTCGAATTAGTATCATACAGTGATGCCGACTTTGGTGGATGTCGGACGGACCGAAAGAGTACGAGTGGTACATGCCACTTCATTGGACAGTCTCTAGTATCATGGTTTAATAAGAAGCAAAATTATGTCTCACTCTCGATGTGTGAAGCGGAATATATTTCTGCTGCTTTGGCGTGTGCACAAGTTATCTATATTTTCTAAATCAATGATTTATTGTGATAACACAAGTGCAATTAATTTGTCAAAAATACGATAAATCATTCGCAAAACTAAACATATTGATATCTGGGATCATTTTCTATGTGACAACATAGAAAAAGATATTATTTCTCTCCAAATCATTTTTTTGGAAAATCAAATTGCAGATATATTTATCAAACCATTAAATGAAAATACTTTTATAAAACTAAGACGAGAACTTGGAATTGTATGTCTACAAGAATTATAAATTTTTATGTTAAATGTCTATGATGTTATTCACAAATTTGTCTATATTTTGTGATAGTTTAATATTATTTGTCTACAATATTTTTGTACTTTTATGTGATCCAAAGAAAGCTCTTTCCCTACATAATTTTTATATAGTTGTTCTATAGATATCTATTTCCTTTTTATCGATGACAAAGGGGGAGATTTGACTTACGATCATATTAATAGGGGGAGTATACACTTAGTGGGAGAACTATCAAAAGATTAATTAAAATTAAAATTAAACTTATATAGTCGTCATCATAAAAAAGGGGGAGAATGTTGGAACCCTATACTTTGATGTTTTGTTAGTGATAATTATACAAGTATATATTGTATATACTAACCACTTTTGCAGGAAATGATATCACTTATACAAAGAGTCAAACATATGAAAATGAAGACCAAATGACGCTACAAAGTTGTTAACTGTCATAGAGTCTGCATCTAGAGGTAAAAAGTTGTTAAAATTTCTTCTACATGGTATACACACACACATTTTTCTAGATACATAATTCTATAGAACAACACAAAAAACTTGGAATTCAGCCGGCTGAATCAACCAGGTCAGCCGACTGAATTCTATGTACGTGCATAATTTTTGAATATCATGAATATTCAGCCGGCTGAATGAGTATATTTAGCTAGCTGAAAACTGGCCAAAATGCATTGTGGCCTTACTGATTTCAAATCATCAATTCAGCTGGCTGCGACACTCTATTGAGCTAGCTGAATCTATATAACGGCTAGTTTTCTTAAAAGGTGCATTTCCTTCGTGAAGAGTTACAACTCTTAATCAAGAGTTGTAGTCACAACTCTTCACCGTTACTCTTCACGAATGATTGCAACCTTTAAACACTATATAAAGCAAAGAATTCCAATGTTTTAATTAGCTATTCTATTCCTAATTCTCTTTATCTTTGCTATCAAACTTACAAACCTTCAATTCTAAATATCTTTATATTTTGATCACTTATCTATTTAAGAATATTTTCTTGTGATCAAATTTACTTTCTTTCTTCACAAACTACACTACATACCACAAAGCAGAAGATTATAGGAAGGGTGTACATTACCGACTTATCAATGCTATTCAAAAGCATACTCAGTCAAATACTTCTCTAATATTTGTAGTTACAAGTCTTGTTGTAGAATCCTCAGGCGGTTGAAGTCCTATTCGGTTATTTAAGTAGTTAAAGTCTTGTTCGGTTGCTTAGGCGATTATAATACCTATTACTCCGAGTTAAGAGAGGGTATCGATTTAAATCCAGAAGGAGTCTGGGACTGGACATAGAACGGGAAGTTTGAACCGGTATAAAAATTTCTGGTGTTATTTACTTATCGTTGTTTAGTTTTTGTTTTTATTATGCACAAGTTTATAACTTAGATAAATATTCATATTACTCGATCCTTAGTCACTTTCAAGTGGGAGTGAGGGCAAGACTTGTAAATTGTTAAAGTCCATTTTTGGACATAAACAAGCTTTAAGGAGTTGGAACAAATGTTTTGATAAGGTAATCAAACAGTTTGGTTCCTATCTAAACATAGAGGAAGCATGAATATACAGAAAGGATAGGATAACTCTATCGTTTTCTTGGTGCTATATGTCGATGATCTATTATAGATTGGAAAGGACATTTCATTATTGCAATCGATGAAAGCTTGGCTTTCCAGGAACTTCTCCACAGTTCTCTCGAATTTAGAATAATGTTGATCTTTAATATGAAAGCTCCACTTGGAATATAGTCAAATCATGGACGGACGTCCATCGAGTGATATAGTTTGGTCTAGTGGAAGTATTGAAAGTGACACACTATTCAAAAGAGGATTCGTCTCCTCAGTTATATGCGGTTAATATCACGGTCAACTCAAGTCAACTGAAAGTTAAAATCTCTTGTCAAAGTAGTTTGGTTAATAGTAATTGTTATTATTGAATCAAGGACTTTGTGTTTGAACTATAGAGTTGAATATGGACGATATTGGAATTTTTATCATTATCAAATTCCATAAGTCCAAAGCGATATAGTTTTGACGAAGAGAATTGGCGTAAACAAACGTCATAGTCGGGTAATGTTTAAAAAGGTAAAATTGGATTTTACCGAAACTAAGTAACTGATAAATTTGGTCAAATGTCACACCACCTACTAAGTGACATGTGAACGTTAATATTCGAATAGTTCGATATTAATTGCCGACCAAATTTATACCTAATGGGTCACACGATTGAAAAGTTGAATACACCTTTGACCAAACAATTTAATTAATTTGTATATAAATCGATATACGATATTGATACGCATTTAAATTAGATCTAAGTAATATAATTTGCTTGGGATTTAAATTAGTTTATAGCCCAAATGGGGTCTGGTATGTTCGACTGTGATGGAGCATGATGGGGTGCGGCTATATGATGGCAATAAGGGGGCTTGGTTTGGATGGATAAGAGAGAGTGAATGGGTAAAAGAGAAAAGAGGATCTAGATCCTAACTTATCTTTCTGTTCTCTCCTCTATACAAACATCATTACCCTCACTTATTCACTACTTTGGAGAGCCTCCATTATGATTTATTTCTGGCCAAAATTAAACTCCATCTTCCCTTCCATTTTTAAATCTCAAATCAAATAAAACAATTGTTATTCAATAGCCCGTGATCATCGGTTTAGGAACTAGCAGCTTGCTGGATTGGGAACTAGTTCAAGGAGTTGATCTTACCGTTTCCAGGTGTACTAATAGACTTTAGAGATAAGATAATTCTCTGATTTACAATTATATAATAATATTTAGATAATTTAACTATCATGTATTATTTATTAGTTGGTGACGATTCTATTATATCGATATATTATCACATTTAGAATGGTTGTTTATTTATATGCTTGTATATAATTTTTTTTTATGTATATGCCTTTTCTAATCACATCTCGAAATTAACAAAAAAATTGATCCTTTTTATTTAAATTAATTAACATACATTATTTAAGTATATTAGCTTCACAACTCAAATATTTATTCTTATAATGTACAAAATATAGTTTTAAAATTTTATAAAAATAATTTTATACTTAATGAACTTTCTACATAATTAAAATAATTATATATATATATATAATTTTTAAACATTATTTAAATCATTTAACTCTATAAGTAAATAATATATATATATATTATAAAATATGTTTTAAACTTTATAAAATTAAATTTACATCTAATAACACTTCCGAAAAATTTAAAAATTGTTTTTTTTGTAATTTAAATATTGAAATCATAGACGAGATTAATAATTGATTTTAAAATAAATTTTAATTATGAATATTTAAATAAAATATTAAAACATTAAAATATCTTTGAAATTTTGCTGGAATATATAAAATTGAAATTTTTATTTCAAAAAATATTTTTATTAATTTCCATACAGAAATCAATATATACAAATATTTAAAATTAAAAGAAAAACCAACTTTTATCGTGAACGTTATAATAAGCATATATTTATTTTATATACTTTACAAATATATATTTCATTAAGTATACTTATATATATATTATTAAATTATTTATAAGATTTATATATATTGTATATATACACACATTTATTTAAAATAAAAAATTTGATTTTGATTTCGAATTTACCGCAAAATAAATAAATATAATTTTAATATAATTTTTAATAATTTCCAATATATACATATACATATGAATATGTATACTTTATAAATTTCATATACTTATATTTATTTATATATCTACAAAAAACAATTGTTGATTATTTATATGCAATATTTTGAATACATAAATAAAGCATATAAACAAACGTTTGGATGATATATTTATATACTAGATGAGCCATCACGTCCGTTATGGTGTAAATCCCAACACTTATACACGGGCATGTTAAACCTTGCACGTATCGATATCTGACACATGCACACACATATACACATGTATATGATACATGTGTGTGTATATTATAATATTAATTACTTAATATAAAACCATATTATAGATATGAATAAAATGATGATTTTATTTAAAAGAAAATTTAGAAATGTTCTTAATAAACTAGATTTCACAGGCCCAATAAAGATCTAAAATGGATTTTTTTTAAATTCACCCATTACTTCTGGGCTGGCCCAGTTCCAACAATGGGGGCTACTTATATTTATAGCTGAAGGTCTCCACCTTTTTCTCCACCATATCTCTAGAATATAAGATTTGGTAAAGCCCATAAAAATCCTGATATGGTCGACCTATAGTTTGACTAAGCATGGTAAAACACTCCTTTGATTCCTCTTGAATCATTATTTAATTATTATATTTCTATCTTCCAAATCGATCGAACCGTCATATAACTTTTATACATCATTATATTCGATTTTAACCTTAAAATAAATAGTTAAAATTAGCCACATATATCGATACAATATTTGTATTAATTTACAACATTTCAAAATAAATTTTATCCTTGGTCAAATTCAGAAATAAGTGATAACACAGTTGTATTGACTCTCTGATGGGAACTCGATCCTCTGTTTATATTTAAACAATTTAAGTAATGAAGTATGCATGGACATTGTTGAAGCATAGTATAAGTTAAAGTTCAACACTTACAGATCATTTAAGCAAAATCGTATTTCTGATCTAATAAGTTCTCACTAGTAACAACAATTTGTACATATTTCTTTTAATCGTCACTATATCACTTAGATATCCAAAGTTTGGTCCAAGGTAAAAATTATATTAAAATCCATATTAATTGCATATATAAGATTCAAATTCTTTTGTTCAATCCAATAACATTTACCAATTAACCGTTATACCCTGACTAGATATTTTGACTTTTAAAGTCATATACCAATTAAGGGTGATACTAACTTTCTATAATGAAGGAGACGAATCCTCACTTAAGTAATGTTTCAGTTTAAGTAGTTTAACATGTACCCAACTATCATCGTACGTGGTTGCTATGCCATGTGTTGACCATAGTCAAAGTATAGTCTACATACTCAAGATCGATGGTACTCTCAAGTTAAAAGACTACTGTACATCATTACCCTAAGATGTTCTATTTTGACTTAGTTATAATAACTATAGAGGACGCTCATCGAGTCATTTTGTGATCATTCCAAACAACCACAAATATGTAATCCCTCGTTGCCCCATTATTCATGAGTAAATTAATCATCGCTCATACTACGGAGAGTGTTACGAACACTAGTCTCAACAGACGTATCGATATTCTTTTCTCGAAGCATCTTAACTAGGAACATTTAAGTAGTTAGTGTTTTAGTTTATATCAATTCAATACTCATGTTTATGAACTCATTCATAACTACATTCGATAAAAAACTACTCCTAAGGATTTTCACTAATACATGTTTAATGTTATTAAATCATTACTTATATCACAATATAAAAATATATATTACAGAAAACAAAACCAAAAACATACTTTATTTCGAACAAGATTGTTTACATAATTTAGATTACATAATAAATAACATAATTGCCTTATGCACAATCATAATTCTATCAATCTCCCTCTTTCACTTGGGGCCAGTTATAGAATTTCATCCCTATGTCTTCAATTAGTCTTTCCAAAATAGACTAAGAGAGCGCCTTTGTGAATGGATCTACAATGTTATCTTTTTTATCTGCTCACTTGGTCACAATCTCTCTGTTATTGATAAATGTCCCTATTATGTGGAACTTGCAGAGGATGCGTCTTGACTTCTTATGAGCTTGTGGTTCCTGTACAATCTATATTGTTACATTATTATCAAAATACATGAGCATTGGACCTTTAATGCTTGGATCACACCTAGCTCCTTAATGAATTTGCTCTATACACCACTTCTCTTGCGACATCATTCAAGACAATGTACCCAACCTCTATTGTAGAATAATCCCCAACTTCTTGTTTAGAACTTTTCCAATTAATGACCCCACCATTGGGTGTAAAGACAAACCCCGAGACCGACTTAATATCATCAATATCGCTTTGAAAACTCATGTCCGAATACCTTTTAATAAAGGGTTCACTACTTCCATAAATCAAAAACAAATCCTTAGTAATCTTAAATACTTAAAGATGACCTTAATTGTCATCCAATTGTTTTCTCCTAGATTAGATTGATATCGATATACTGCACATAGTACAAGAGCAATATCTGGCCTAATGCATAGCATGGGGTGCATAATCGATCCTATTGCTAAAGCATAAGGAATCTGACTCACATGTTGCCTTTCCTTATTCATAGATGGGAGTCCTTCTTAGAAAAGATAATTCCATGTCACAGTGGAACATTTTCGTGCTTGGAAATTTCCAAACTAAATCATTTTTGTACAATATCAATGTACATAGATTGAGACAGTTCTAATATCCTTTAAGATCTATCTATACAGACCTTTATACCTAATATATATGACACCTCACCTATATCCTTCATCGAGAATTTATTTGACAATGAAGCCTTCACTGGTTGTAACGTTGATACATCGTTACCAATCAAATACCAACTTATCGACATTTAAAATCAAGAATATTACAACATAGTTTTGCTCTTTCTTATATATGCCTGCTTGCTATGTGTTTTGATAAAAACCACACTATTTGACCACCTTATTAAAATATTTGTTCCAACTTAGAGATGCTTTCTTAAGATCGTAAATCGATCTTAGTCCACGGCCTTATCATTGATCCCATTGACTTCAAAACCCTTCGACCGTAGCATATAAACTATCTCTTCTAAATCACCATTTAGAAAATCAACTTTAACATACAATTACCAAATGTTGTAGTCATAGTATGCAGGAATACAGGTAGAATCTGAATGCATCTAAGCATAGCGATTGGAAAAGACAACTCGTCATGATCAACGCCTTGAATTTGATGGAAACTTTTCATGACCAACCTTGTTTTATCTGTCTCGACCTTTACATCTACAGTGATCTTTTTCTTTATGATACATTTGCAACTGATGGGTTTTTTTACATTCAGGTACATTTTCGAAATTCCAAACTTTGTTCTTGTACATGAAATCCATCTCGTATTTCATCACATCAAGCCATAATGTAGAGTCTTTACTCTCCAGGACCTGTCGGTATGTTCGTGGGTCTTCGTCATGAATGGCACAATCCACACTTTTATCATCAATGGAAAACCCATGGTATCTCTCTGGCGCATGGGATTCCCTACTAGACCTTCTAATTGGTTGGGTATTTTCTATGAGTACCGAATTACTGTTTATGATTCGATCTCCACATAAGTTTTTGGATCTCATCCAAGTCTATCTTACTGTCACAAATTTCTCATGAGAGAAATTACTTTTCCAAAAAGGTGGCATATCTAAAAATAATAACCTTTTGTTCCTCGATATGACGGAATATTTATCCATGAGAATTTCTTGGATACCCTATAAATTTACATAAGAAAAGTGACATCGTTCAGTCCATGTAACATCTCATCAATTTCAGGATCAACAAAGTCTAGATTTTAAAGATCTTTGGATCTGGGATTAAAAGATCAGGCTTTGTATAAACTGTAAAGGACTTAATCCTATCTAGAAACAATAACACCGGTGCACTGGTCAATCCCTCCTTTAACCTAATAAAATCCTCCTCACACCTAGCATCCTATGAAAAGACAAGATTCTTATTGGTAGGCCAGGTTAGTGGAGCATAAATCCTTGCGAATTCCTTAATGAACTTTTGATAAAAACCCGTGAGACCAAGAAAACTCCACACCGCAATGGCATTCTTCAAAACCTATCAATTCTGAACTGCTACCACTTTACTTGGGTCCACTGCTAAACCAGTCTCTGAGACAATGTGTCCCAAAAAGCGAACCTCCTCTCTCCAAAAGTGGCACTTTGAAAACTTTGCCTTAAGCCTATGTGCATGGAGTATCCTAAGCACCTCCTCCAAATGCAAAGCATGCTCCTCTCTACTCCCTGAGTACACCAAGATATCATCAAAAAACATCACTACAAACTTATTCAGCAACCCACTAAACACTCGGCTCATCAAATCAACAAAGTAGGTGGGTGCATTGGTTAGTCCGAAGGGCATGACTAATAACTCATATAACCCCTCAGGAGTTCTAAATGCCATCTTTTAGATACTTTCCTTGGCTACATGCAACTGGTGGAACCATGTAGCTAGGTCAAGCTAGGAAAATACTCTAGCTCCAATCAACTGATCGAAGAGATCATTTATTCAAGGAAAAGGGTAGTGATTCATCTTTGCCGGTTTATTCAACTCCCAGTAGTCAACTACTTCATCGTTTTGGTGGGTGGGGGTTGCTTCCTCAATCTGACTAAGGGTCGAACCAAGAGAGGACTTAGGGTGCCCCCTCCTTAGGCATTTAAATAGGTAAGTAGGTGTAGAAGTGCCTTCCTACTTGGGATTATCCATGGTGGATTCAACATTGAATCCTTCTTCTTCTTCTTCCTCTTTTTTCTTGACCCACCACTTCTTCATCCTCTTCTTAAATCTCTCCTCCTTACTCTTCATCGTATCCTATATTGATGAATTCATCTTCTTTATCGTTGTCGATTACCCCTGTTAACTGGAGCTGGAGGTTGAACCTCAACTTTAATAGAAATGGGTTCGTAAAAGACTTGATGTCTATTTTATAGAAGACGGAAGTGACAGAGGTGCAAGTCAGTGATCAAGTGAGTCGTAGATGAAGTGAAACAACCATCTACCTTAGGTCATCACTGTTTACTCTTGGATGGATAATTGTAATGGATGGATAGATTAGGCAATTTGGATGAAGTAAATTAGAGTAAGGAGAAAACTAGATTTAAGAGTGTGAAACATACATCTAGATAACAATATTCAACAAATCCGATAGGGAATTAGACAAAGAAGTACTCCTTTTTGAAGTAACTATGCTCGTTATGAAGATTGGTCACTCTTTGCAGTCATGGGATGCTTTAAAGAAGGTCGATGCAGGATTCAAGGAGCGTTGCTTGAAGTTATTAAGATATCCAATATATGTTAGCCCCAGTTCACTGCTAAGATGGCGGACAAATAACACGTAGAGGCTCAACATCACAACAAAAGAATTTGAGTGCGGTTACGATGAAGCGAGCCTAATTTATTGGAGGACATGGCGAAGGAAAGCATTAAAGGGTGACGTTGTCCTAGATAGACATATGTACCTGCTACAGGAAATTTAACCAGCTAGAGGATTATTATAGGCTCCGTCATTAGGCGGTAGGAGCCTAACTTCATCAAGAGGAATGTCATGTCTATTACAAATTCACTAAAGCTCAATGGAAGATAGTTGAGAAGTAGGGGAGTCTAGAGGATTGTCCAAAATCTTAACCACATATTGGTTGACATCGGGAGAACTTCATTAAGTGGCTTCTCAATTATCATTCATGGATCCACATAAGATGGATTCCGATTAGTACGACAAGGATGGGAAGATCTTGCATCAACGGAGGTGGAAGCCAACGCTAAGTTAGAGGCCGTCATCGGCGATTAGAAGCAAAAGCGGCTGCTGTAGCTATAGAGAGGTGTAAAGCATCTGTTGAATTCCATAACTTAACTGGAATCTCGAATGATGACCATGGTCGGGTAATTTCTATTAACAAATTCATATACTCATTTATAATTGTATTTTTCCATAGTGGGGATAATGTATAACATCCAGCGAATATATATATATATATATATATATATATATATGTCAACCCATCGAATTTTTTACATCAGCTAGGTGTGTCTATGCAGTGTTTGTCATCCGACTTATGCATGACATATGAAAGCACTATGTGTAGAAATATCGCTCATTCTAGAAAATGAGCCGCGATATGTGATGGAACTATGTGTTGGATATTACCCGTTAACATAGGAGTTACATTAACTACACCAAACGGATCTCAATGCGAGTTGGAACTCAAACTCTTAATTAGGAAATCCTAGAGAGAAAGTGTGATTTTCATAGAATGAAGGGCTTTACACTAATGAATCTGAGTGTCGATGGGATTCGTATCGAGGGATGTGTCGACACTTGTATCCATTGAAGTTTGAATGCAACCCCGTGGAGGTTTGCCTAGAATCAACCCGATCCATAGCAAAACCCAAACTTTCCAACCATGGCCACCAGCAAGTCAACCCTTCAATCAACCCCTTTTTCTTAGCTACTGCCATAACCTTATAACCCTTTCCAAAATCGATCAAAATCAACCGAGTGGGATGAATTGGCGGTAGCCTTAATCAAGGCGGTGATTGATGCCAAGGTGACAGCGAAGAACGACGAAGGCAGTGATGACTTCATAGGGTAGAGAACAGCGCTGTCCAAAGAAGAATGATGGTGAGCCAATGACCTTACCTTGATTAGTAGTTGAAGCCAAAGACAAAGATTGAAGCTTGAAATTGAAGGAGTGAAAAAAGCCCTAGTGTTTGAAAGCTTTAAGATGAAGGAACCTGAATGCAATTGAATGAGGAATGATGGAAAAGTTCTCTAAGAGTTTTGTTATACAGTAAATAAGGAGCATGGATCGGTACTGATCAATCAAGGAATATTTAAAAAACTAATTGGAAAATGACTGAAAAAGCATATCTACCTTACCATGGATTGGGGATACTCCCATAAACTTCTTAGTGATGTTGGAAATGAGTGAGGTCTTTGAATAGCAAACTACAGCATTTATATCTACCAAAAAGACATGACCAAACTACTATTTGGACATGAAGAGTTTGAATTCTCAATGAAGATGCAACTTTCCATGGAAATGGATCGAGTAATGGAAGTGTATATGCAGATCTGAATTTGTTTGCTTGTCTTGATTCAAAACATGCTTCGTGTTCATGGAAACATACCTTGGGGAAAAACGTTATCTAGTATTTTTTCCAAGTGATATTTTGATGGAATTGGACTATGAAATAATGGAAGAATGGATTCTTAACTCAAAGACAATCAACTATAAAGAGAAAAAGAGTTATGGGGCCAAAATTATCTAAGTTCATGGATTGGTGCCGATACATGGATGGATCGATAGCTATACATCAAAAGACCCAGTTTGCCTCCAAAACTCAAGTGCAATGGATCTCTAGAATAGTTGAAGAAAAATAATATTTTTTAGGAATATGGATTGGTATTGATCCATCCCAAAGAAAATTTGCCCCTCAAACTCAATGGCAATGAAGATTAGGGCATTTTCGAGGAAAGCACAAGTTCTTGGACCATAGCATGGATTGATTCTGATCCATCTGGCCTTAAGATTTGGTCCATATATGACCTGATCTCTTTCATATTCTATTGGATTTGGTTGACCAACAAATTCAAACAAGTTCTGACAAAGCTAAAGTTTGGAACAACCCAATATTAGAAGCTTATCTCCAAAAAAAAGGATGGGCTATTTTTATAAAAACTAAGAGGAATCTGTGCCATTTTGCAACTTTAGATAGAACCTCGAACAATAAAATTAATTAAGTAGACGTAGGCTAGGTATTTACTGAACCACTGTAAAAATATCATGTCTTCACCTTTTTCTTGCATTTGTTTTTTTCTATTTTCACTTTATTTTCGGTATTTGATAATTTTGGAGTGTTAAAGCAAAGTGAATGCTAACAATAGTTAATGCTTCATGTGGATTTAATTTAATTAAGTATGTTTGTTGACAAATAAACTTGTGAAAATAGAAAATATAATAAATGTATAAATAATGGTATGGGACGTTTAATTTACATTCATTATTTATTCATTTCAAACTTCAATAATATTAAAATTTTCTTTTCTAATAGTGTGGGATATTATAATTTTATTATTGTGTTTAAGAATTATAATATTTTATAATAAATGATATTTAACGTGAATGACATATAAAAGTGGATTTTTATCTTTTTATTATTATAAAATATAAATAATAGATTTGTTTTAAATATCATGTGACATTTGCCCTTATACCCATGCCAATGAAGATTATAAACTATCCAAGAGCATAGAGAATGGGATGAATGGTGAATGATCCAATGTATTTTTTCCCTTGGGCTAACAGTGAACATGATATAATAAAATATAACTTACCAATTTATTCACTATCGGCACAAAGCAATAGTAGATGGATTTTTTCGAAAATAGAACAATATACAAAGATAAAACATAAGAAATAAACCCTACGTAACATTATAAAATATAATACATCATATGATATACAGTACATATCCGTCAAATATAATACAAGCCATACATAAATCCTATACACGAGACTATACATCAGTCTATACAAAAATATGTATGTCCATTTCTAATGTACAAAGGTTTAAGTAGATATATCATAAAATGAGCATATCATAATGAATTTTTCGAATAACACCCAATTAACTGTTGTTAGGTTAAAATTTGGTTTACTCTTTGGGCTTTAGCCAAAGAGAATAAATGGTACTAAAGTACAACAAGTCGATTAGCCGAGTATGCAAGTTTTGAGTCAAGTCTTCTAGTCAAATATGCAAGTCACAAGTCAAGTACACAAGTCATGAGTCAATATAGAGGCATTTATGCAAATAGGAATTTGTCTAAGTTCTTGATTACAAAATTACAAATTCAATTTGACCTGAAGGCCATTATAGTTCCAACTTCAAGTTGTGATGACCGCCCTACACCATCGGCACCCAACAATATAAAGTGTGCTATAACGATGCTCAACCGATGTAGAACGGTAGCCAAGGTTGTAGTAAAGTAAATAGAACATCATAGAGACCTATCATATATCTCATAATGCATTGAATAAAATATAATAGTTATCACAGATTTAAAACAAGCGAGATGGTAGTAACCGAATGAACTATAGCAATCAGAGTACACAGATCCATACAGCTATATAAGTGATAGAGTATATACAACTGATTATAAACTCAAATAAGTAACCATCTCTGAATAGATAATAGCACTATTAAGCTCCATAGAGTAGCAAAATGGAATAATAAGCAATAACAACCAAATGTAATAATACATGAGAAAGTAGCCTCCTGCTCTCTACCTATCTAGCTCCGTGTGTTTACCAGACCTGATATCCCTAATTTACTCATTTAAATTTACCCAGAATAATATAGGAAGAAAAGAATAAAATCCTGAGTCGGACAACAGTCTGGTGTGAACAATAGAAAATCATAAATACTATAAAGTCAATATACTAGGACAAACGGGTATGCAGAATCGTACTTGACATGTCCATACATCCATAGAGTTAGCACATAACACATGATATATGCTACTCTATATCGTAATCATCATAGGTGTACTATATGTCCAAATACTAATGGGTGTCTAGATATCCACATTGTTCATATCTACATCCCGTGACAACCCTAAAGTGAAGCAAACATAGCACCCATCATCCATCCTCACATTCACTCACTCAGTGTGTTGGATATATGATACTCATATGACCTCCCTATATAGTCAAGGACTACTCAATGTCCCAATTTCTCGGTACTTGAATCTATGCCACTCAGTAGGTTGGGAACTAGACCGCATGCCCACCCAAGGTAAAATGGATCGGAACATCATGTGATCCGGGGCCCATCGTATGCCAAGATGAGCATCCTTACATGCCCATGCTTTACGAGTACACATTGAAACCTCCAAATATAAATGGACTTGTAAACAGATAATTTTGAATGCAGATAATTCCATATCTATATCCACGTTCGAAATCATTTTCGAATATGGAATATCTGCATCCATGGATATGAATGTATATCGGATAATTAACCTATCCGCTGACCACCAATAAATCAAGAAACGTAAATGAAATTTTTTAGTTTAACATAATTTTTTTTCAATCCCAGTTAATTATTAAAGTGTTAAAAACAAACAAATATAATGATGATAAATAGTTTTGAGTAGCTAATATGCATTAAATGCGTATAATATAAACTTATAATTGAATAAAACAATAAATATATATTTTATTGTACTAAAATACACACAATTTAAACTATAATCTTGAAAAAAACCGAAAGGATTATTTTCCAATGTGTTCATATCCACATCCACATCCATTTTTTTGGATATTGGATATTTATTCGTTTTTCGGATATGGATGCGGACAAATTTAGGATTTTTCGGGTATCTATCGACAGCCCTAAGTATCAACGATCCCTTTGCATACGTCATTCGCATTAGAGCACATCCTAGAACTATTCTTACAACTCCTGAGTCCCGTATGAAGTTGTATCCACTTGGGACGATTCTTGGCAAATCGTTAGTCGTAGAATATCATAGTTTGTCCTATAACATTCCTCCAACAGTTCCTTCAATTTGACTCGTAATCCTTTACTCTACGTCTCAAAGTATAGCCATCCCATCATCAAAGCTGTCACTTCCCATCATGGAGTCATCATCGCTAAACCACACGTCGTCATCGTTGATAGTTCACCACCGAGTTCATAATTCAGTGCAGATCCGGCCCAAGGCCGAAGTAAAAGCGGTAACTTGAAACAAGTGTAAACGTGAGTGGCATGAATTTTCTAAAGCCGGACTCAAAGCAAGTGGACTCATGACCTGAAGCAAGCATGTCAATAACTCGAAGCAACCTTGCCACTTTCCACCACCGAACCATGAAGCTTACGGAACTACGCCTACACCGAACTGTGCCTACCAACCTGACCACCACCGATATGACACTTGAACTCTTGCCACTTAAATCCAAGCACCATCGAACCATGGCTTTGCCGAACTATGACCACCACCGAACCGACCCTATGCTAATCAACCACTTAGAAAATTTTACTTCCCAAAATGTAACTCGAAGTGAATATACAAGCGATCCGAAGTGACGCCCGATCCATCCCCTTCATAACTCAGTGCTGATCTCACTGTACCCTTAATTTTTGGTTAACATTATTCAGGACATTTAATTGGATAGGTTAAATAGAATAATGTATATAATTAGGGAGAATGGGATTTGGTTAGTTAGTGTGATCGTGCCAAATTTAATGAACTAAGTAAGATTGTTTTCAAATTAATCCACATAGAAGAATACATGGGAGGGGAAAAATAGGCATAAATAAATCCTTCATTCATTTAACCCTCACCTCCTACATCATTCTCATATTCAAAACAAAAACAACCAAAAGGAAAGCTCAATCAAGACCAGCTATTAGGAAGCAATAAGGAGATCGAAATCTAGGATTCAAGGGAAAGCAAGCTTAGGATTAAGAGCTACACCAAATTATAACTCCAACCATTAACCTAAGGTGAACAATAATACTTATCATCTCTTAAATCTTTGTTTTGATTTAGTTATAGGTAATACCTGAATCTTATGTGTTTGATTGGTCAAGTTATGATCTAATAATCATTGTTTGGATAGAATAATGGTTAATGAGAATTTATGAAATTTATTAGAAATGATTTAATTCGGTTTTGTGGTTAAATATGAAGTTTTTATCCTCCAAATGATTTGAAATTTTGATATGTTAAGGAAAACATTATTTTGAAGATGGGTTTTTAATTTCATTATTTTCCAAATTATAGAGATTGTTTTATGAATGTCCTATAAAGGAAATGGCTTAATTATAGGTTTTAATCATTTTAAATAATTAAATGAGGTTTTGGGCTCCAAAATTTTATATGATGTAGAGAAGGTATTCTCTAATTTTTGTGAATTATTGGGATTTTTCCCATGTAATTTTGAATTATGAAGAATTATTTATGCTAAAATGAGCATATAAAAGTTTAGTTAATTATGATTATTAGTTAATTATTTGAAATAATGTTTTGGATCATGGAAATTGGGTGCGGCAGTTTTTATAGTAAAGAAAACTGATAAAATTTTGCTCGCCAATAAGCTTTTGACAAATTATAGAGGTTTGGTGAAAAATAATATCTTTTTATAGTAATTTGAAAGTTTTTAAGTTAATTATAGTTTTACCATGTCGATATTGGCTATGTTGAGCCATAACTCCTCATCCCAATGTCAATTACGTGGAACAAAACAATGCCACATCATGTCAATGAGTTTGGCATGCAGCGGATTAGTTTTGAGCCTCGTTTGAGGCCAAAGTAACAAAGAGAAAAAGGGATAGGCCTCGACATGGCGATGTCGATGTTTATACTCGCCAACCTTTATAACATTGATGTCGCACTGTTTTATAAGTACTCCGAGCTTTGATCCTCGAAGACCCAGATGTTCATCGAGCCTACCTTATGCCACTGTCAACTTGTTATCGATCCTGGCCAGGCCGCTTTTGACTTGTCATCGAGTTAACCCTATGTGGCTTTTAAAATATTATCAAGCCTACCTCATGTCGATTTAAACTAGTCTTCGAGTTTCTTATAGGCGGATAGCCTATGTATCATGAGGATCGATGATTTCATTATCATCGAGGCTCATGATGCCGCATGTTTTAGTCGTCGAATCTTTAAATAGGCGGAGAGCCTTATGCTTTTACATCAACATGGTAAAGATGTTGAAGTTAATGCATATCGAGCTCATAAACGGCGGAGAGCCATTTGTTGCATGATGTTAATTTTGGACCTTAGGGACACTAAGATATACCTTAATGAGTTTGACATGAAATCCTTTTGGGGTTACCAATGTATGTCACCATGAAATTTAAATGACTAAGGGAAAATAACTTAATTGGGGACAACAATAGAAATAGGTTATACATGTGGATAGCATGGATTAATGTTGAACATATGGGTAGCATGGAGTAAAGTTAAACATGTGGGTAACATGGTATAAATAGAAACATGTGGATAACATGAATTAAATGGCCGAGTGATGGGTTCATAGTCATCCTAGGAAAACTATGGGATGTATGACGGATAGTCTGCATCATGCTAGAGATGGATAATCTCTAATTGGTTGATTTAAGGGTTCATATTAATCCTAGGAAAACTATGAGATGGGAGATGGATAGTCCATATCAGTTTAAATGATAAAATGTATGATGGATAGTCCACATTAGTTTAAGTAAAATAAAATATGGGATGGGTAGTCCACATGAATATAAAATGGGTAGTCAATAAGAACTTAGATGGGTAATCTAATAAATGGGGGATGGGTAATACGGTACATATAACATGTTTATACACTATTATATTATTATTTTTATAACCATTGTGGATGCAGGAGCTCGGTATATGGTTAAGATATTTAATTGGGTACTAGTAAGGGGAAACTCATTCCGCACAGCGGTGTGGTCTTACTGGATATCTATTGGTTTGAGATGGTAAATTATTATTCACGCTTGACTTTTTGAATTACACAGAGTTTTTCCCCCTTAAACTCTCGGGCACTCATTTGAGTAGTTTAAGTAAGGGCTTTTTAGGTTTTCTTTAGACGAATAAGCTTACAGGGACATGCAGGTTGCAATCTAGCTAGTAGGAGCTATATATCTATTTTCCGTTGTGTTTTGATTCGGCTTTTGTATGGTAATAGCAAGTTGTATTAAATGCCAGATATTTAACTCTGATCATCTAAGGAGACATCTTCATATGTCACTCTTGGGATATGTTGTAATAATTATATTTTCTCTGAATGTAGTTTACGAATTGGGATTACGTAATGAAATTGAAACCTAATTGTGAAATGAGATGAGAAAATTTATTTTGAAAAATTATGTTGAATTTCCATACTCATGTGTTTTTGGTATTATCAAAATGATTAACATAGCCATATCTTGTCATCAGAAATTAATAATTATGGATGACTGCAACATCCGTAGCACTTTTTTTTGGCCTCAAAATGGGGGATGTTACAGTTTGGTATCAGAGCATAGGTTCATGTAAACTTAAAAGGAGTTTAAACCTACAAGATTTTGAAAACACCAACCAATGAATTGGAGAATAAGATTGGGGTTAGGATAACACAATAATAACGTACTTGTATTTTGCTATATATAGGTATGTAGTCCCCTCTCTTTTAGACCCTTCTTCTGTATCTTACTAAAGCTCATTTGTAGATTTATGAGAAAGAAAGGTATGGAAGTAGAAAACGGAATAGTGAATCTAGGTGCCAGAAGCACCACAACTAACAGAAATGCTCGACCCAATACTAGGAGAAACCAGGATCGGCGGGTAAATGCTAACCAAAATGCAAATGCCAACGTAGGTGCTGGAACCCCACCAGTAGATATGGGGATGATGTATCAGTTCTTTATTAACTTGATGCAAGCTGGAGCGGCTGCAGGAGTAACTAGAGGAAATGCTGCGAATGCAGGAGGAGAAAATCCCATGGCGCCAGTTGGCAATAACTACGCTAAGCTAAGTCGAGATTATACCAATTTGGGTGGGAAACCTTTTCTGGGGACTGAAGATGCTGTAGAAGTGGAAAATTTGCTTTTGGATTGTGAAAGAATTTTTGCTGATCTTGGTTTAGATGATGAACAGAAGAGAAGATTAACTTCGAGGCAACTACAAGGTGCAGCATTGTCTAGTGGAATGGAGTTACCGTGGGTGTGCCAAAGGAAGAGTTAAATTGGGCAATTTTCGAAGAAGATTCTAGGAGTGATTTTTGTCCGAGGTAGCTAAGTCCGCTTTACTTAGGAAATTTATGGATTTAGAGCAGGGGGAGGTGTCAAGGTTGGAGTATTCTGCGAAGTTTGATGAGCTGTTCAGGTATAGATATGCCACTGTGGACACGGTCACTAAGAGGAATGAGAAGTTAATTTGGGGGTTTAGGTCGAAAATCGCTAGGCCAACCATGCCACATCTCCAAGATCCATCAAATATAGTAGTGGAGACGGTGATTAGAAATGAAAAAATTCTTTCTAACTTCGGGAAGGAGAAGTCAACGGAGACTCGGGAATCCCATAATAAGAAAAGAAATTATTTAGGATGCTCAGAAAGGAGGAGCAACTATGAAGGGGAAGGCATATATTGTCTGTTATAAGTTGTAACGACCCAGAATTCCCGTCATTTGAAATTCGTATATTTAATTAATTTTAAATATTAATAAGTAAGATTTGGAAGTCGAATTAATCTAATTTCAATATAGTGATTTAATTGGGCGATTAAATTATTAATTTAATAATTGAAATTGGGTAAATAATTGAAATATGAATTAAATATGATTAAAAATGATTTATAAAGTTATAATAAATCATATGGGAGTTAGAATGATGTTATAGAACTTTTACAATTGAATTAAAAGTTAATTTGTGAAAATTGAATATTTTAATATTTAATTGACGAGTAAAAATGACCATTTTTCAAACAGACTCGAATTTCGATGAAACTAGTTTCATCGGATCCGTAATGTGAGATTATTGTAAGATTTCAAATTTCGTGTCAATCGGATTTACGGTTTGTCCGGGGCAAGCCAAAACAAATCGAAATCGGTTTAAATCGATTTGATTTAAATTTGATCGTTTATTTCCATAACTCGCACATATGACCGAATTAGCTCCCGAAACACATTCCATTGTGTTCGGAACGCGGGTTAAACCTTAGAAACGCCAGTCGGCATGTTTGATTTCGAGTTCGAAAATTTTGGAGACGAATAGTGATTTGCAATTTTGTATAAAAGGACTTGTTTTCATTCATTTATCACAAAACCCTAACTAGGTTGTAGCTGCCAGTTCAAAGAAATCAATGGCCGATATTGTCGATTCTTTTCCCCTTAATCCCTCTCAATCCATCAGCTTTTAACAAATAGTTTCAACTACAAAGTGATAGAGCGCATCGCGACCTATCGATCCATATGGTGATGATGATCATTTGAGTGTCGTGGTGGTCGAATTTTTGCCGAGAAGTCGTCGAGTTTGCGTGCGTTTTCCTACGTGATAGGTGGGCCGAGTTCGTCGTCACTCTAGGCGGTGGTAGGGCTTGGCGAGGCGCTTCAACCGGTGGTAGTTGATCATCTTATCGATGAAGGAGGAAGGCGCGTTAATTCACGAAATAGGGGAGGCCTTGGGTTGTTATGCGCGTTCGAAACCTGGTGTTGGAGAAGATGGAAACATCGGCCAGGATGTTAGGGTTTGAAATCAGTGGTCAGGATTTGTATGGGGTAAAAAAATAAGAAATTGTAAATTTATATATATAAAAAATCATACAATCTTTAAATTGCTGTAACTTGTGCATACGAGGTCGAAATTCGACGAAACAAGAAGCACCGGAATCGTAGCGACGAGCAGCTCGCTGTGGTGCAAACGTGGGATCATTTCGAGGAAGTGAAAATTTTGCATTAAATCGAACGTGTTCGATTTAATGTAAAAATTGAACGCTCGACATTTTAAAAACGAGGTGAGAACTCCTCACTCAATCGAATATTTTATTTCGATTTAAATTTTAAATTGTTAGATTTAAAATTGTTGATAGTGTTGATTGGATGATAAATTGTTATCTATTGTGTTGAATAGACCCTATACGCCGTATATTAAGCGGAGGTTATTTATTAAAAACATATACCGCGATAATTTCACCGTGAAGTGGAATTGGTATTATATATATATTTGGAGTTGATTTCCCGCATTATATAGCGGATGAGACCCTATTGCGCCGCATAATAGCGGATAATATTTATAAATCCCATATACCGCGATATTCCACATTGAAGTGGAATTGGTATTGTGCTAACATCTGTGGATGCAGAGAAACAGGTTGGAGGGATCCAATTGGATTCCTCAAACATTTGAATTTATTTCATATGTTGTGTGTTGTTTATTTATAATCGTCGTGTGATTATATTTGTGAATTGGAATTGTTGAAGGCTATAATTTAGCCGGATATATTTTTGGTATTGTTGGATACCAGAAATAAATAAAATTGGATTTTTGAAATTCAAGTTGAAATTTTATTGTGAAAATTTATTTCTGAGAATTGGATAAATTTAAAAGGAGTTTTAAAAAGATAAAAGTCTTATTTTTGGACTATATTGAATTAAATTCCAAATTTTTGGGAAAAAGCCTTAATAAATGGATTTCGGGTAATATTATTTATAAGTTAAAGGATTTATTTAAAATTTGGATTTTTAAATAGATTTGAAGAGATAAAGGAATTTATTTTAAAAAGGAAATAACTTTGGAAATTGATTTATAGAAATTTATTTGATTTAGATTAATCAGATGATTAAATTGATCCTATCTACGGATGTTTGGATTATATTAGATGTTGAATTGTTTGACATCTCTGATATGTGATGCTTTGTGATATATCCTAATTTGTGTTGTGATCTGTGATTTGTTTATCCGTGATATATATATCTTTGATCTGTGATGGTTGAATGTTGTTGCACTATTGTGTTAAACCGTGGACTACACAATACACACACAAATGTGGATTTCACGTGGAAATCGGTTAAGTCACAGATTTTTATCAATTTTGAAAAATTGAGTTTTTGAATCCAAAATGGTTTTGGAATTGGAATTGAAAGTTTTCGAAATTGAGTTTCAAAAATAAAAGTTATTTTAAATAACTTAATAGAATTGAAATTTAAATCATTTGATTTAAAATTTGAATTCAATATTTTGAAATTGAATTCAGAAATTTGGGAATTTTGGTTTAAAAGACTGTATAAATTATGAAAGGTGTTTATATGGGTTTTTAACCATTTAAAATATGGTTTTGGAAATTTAAATTTAAATTCAAGTTTTATACTTGAATGGCTTTAAACTGTGTAATTGTAATCGGTTTTTCCCAAAACGAAAACTATCTGTTTTCGAATAATAATAGCTTTCATAAAGTGAAAAGATTTCCAATTTGTATCGAAACATTTCAAGATGAAATGAAATTGTAAATAGTTTGAGAAAAACTATATATTAACCTTTGTGACGATGATTAAATTTTGTTTTGAAATCAAAGAAGATTTTAAAAAGGTGTATCTTTTATATTATAAAAGACTTGAATTGTGAATAGTTTTGAAAGCTATAAATTAAATCTTAATTTAAAGATTTAATGGGTTAATCCAATCGAAATGGAAATTGATTTGGGAATCTGTGAATGAATCTTTGTGAAATTTAGTGAACTTTGTGAAGTAAATCTTTTTGTTTAAAGATTTAAAATGGTAATTTGTTTAAACCATTTGAAAGAAAGGATTTGGGTAATAAGTTGTGACTTAATTGAAATCCCTATATCCATATGTTTTAAATATTGTGCTCACTATTCGGGTTAGCCGGGAAAAGACCTTTGTGTCATATAACCCATCCCGAATTAGTGATACGACGATATGGATCGCATTGAAGACCGGTGGTGAAGACCGGGTATTTTTGAAAATGAAAGGACAACCTGTCGGAGTTGCTCCGGTATAGAGATTTATATCACTCTTCTTGTGATGGGAAGTCCGGACGTGATTAGTGAATACCCGGATTGCAAGGGCTTCTTTGGAAGTGCCTTCGGTTCCGTTCGATCCCATAACGGACTTGTATGGATGTGTGTCTGACGTTACACTTTGAGATGTAAACTGGTTTCTATCAAATACATTTCTGTTGGTGGTAGAGAATTTATTCTCTTAGCTTAACACCCTTCTCTGAGAAGTACGCGCTCAGAGGTTATGTTGTTGATGGTTACTAGTGATACATTCCCAATTTGGTAATGTGGCATACGAAGTGCTGTTGATCAAAGCGTGGCTTTGTGAAAAAGCGTGGCTTTGTGAAAAAGCGTAGCTTTGTGGACGAGACTTCGTCGAGCCTCACAACCCGGTAATGGTCGAAACAGGAATGTTGCGGCAAAGGTTTTTAGGGGTAGCGCCCCTAGGGTATGTCATTTCCTTCTGGATAAAAGGTGATATCATGCTATGAAGCCCAGATATTTTACCTATGTTGATGCTGCAAATTTATTATACTTTGTGGTTGTTGCTTTGTGGTTGAGGATCCTTGGATAAAGGTCGGTAACGACCCGGGGATGGCATAGCTCGTGTGTTAGCTACCTAGTTACAGCTGTATAGCGTGAGGTAGCGTCGGCCTTGTGTTTGCAGAGATCCGGTTAGGTTCTCAGGGCTTCTTTTCATAGGCGTTTCCATTTCGGTGTAAGGAAGTTCCTTAGCCTGACCATTTGTTGGAAATCCAAAGAAACAATACGAACCTTGTACGGTTTTAGTTGTATAACCTGTTATGGAATGTGGCGGTAACCTGCTATTGAACATAGTAGCTATAGTAGGCATACAATAATGGTTGTATGTTGGCTAAGATTGATATTATACTTTCGAAATGTTTTCGACACTATTCACTAATGATAATAATATCGAATGATTTTGCGTAGTAAGCATTTTTGACTATCATAAGAAGAAATCTCCTCCAATTCTGCGTTTGCATTGTGTGTGTGGCGGGAGGTCTTATGGTAGTTTCATTTTCCAAAAGCATTGCGAATGTCTTTTACTTCTCTTGTTGTTGTTGTTGTTTTAAAGATGAAAACTGTTTTAGTTCTCACACCAGTCACCATGACTGACCCGGAGTTTATTGTTTCCTTCCTAAACTCTGGGTGCCCATAATTTTCCACACGGGCAGTCTAGAGTCAGGTTATCGGGTTATACTGGATCTAGGAGATGCTGTGGAGCTCAAGTAGCGAGCTGGATGGCGAGACGTATCACTTGTATATGATATTATTTATTCTGCTGTGTATTCTGTATGAGGACAAGTTTATATAACTTTCCAGTGTTGTATTGTTGTTGTAAACTCTGATGATGATGTAATGTATAAACTGATATAGTTCTTTGATTTAAAGATTATTCATTTATCTATTATATGTTGTTCCGCTGCGAATGTGAGATTCTGATATTGTTTCTTCTTTCTTTTTCTTATGTATTCTTCTACCTCTTCTTTTTCTCCATAACAATTCGGTTTTCCGGCATTCGATTACTCGGCAGTTGATACAGTGGACGTATTAATGTCGATTTTCGAGCATCGAAAAATCACGTTCGTTACATTTGGTATCAGAGCATATGGTTAGCATATGGTTAAGTAACAACCTTGGCTTTGTTGGGAATTACTCATTAGAGATAGAGTCAGTAGTACTCTAGAATGAGTGTGAGTGTAATAATAGATATGAACGCGTATTTGTTAGTGAATATAAAAGTGTTTTATATTGTGTTTGCTTATCCGTTGAGCTGTTTGTGAATTCTGGTCGGTATGTGGGACGCCATATTATCGATAGGGGTTTCTAAACACTTAAACGAGGCAAGTCGACATAGTATCATTTTAAATTGGGTAAATGAAATAATTTTACCTCGGTTATATTTTGTATATAAAGGAAATAATTTTTCAGAATTATTAAAGTGTATATAAATTGATTGTTTGGTTGTTGAAAATGTAAGAATATATATATGAGTTAATAAAAGTTGTTTGAATAATCTAAATAAAAACAACAATTGTATAAGTATGGAATTATAATTGAGATGATTTACAATTGTGAAATAGTCTTATTTATATAAGAAGTGAAATTATATGAGAAAAGGATTTATAAATGTGATTTATAAATAAAGGAAATTTTTGAAAGGATATTAAGCACTGGATTCACTACTGTGGCTGGGAAATAATAAGAGTGATGACTGCAGCATCATCAGTATCATTTTCGAGTTTCTATGAGATGGATTTGCTACTATAATAAATTGAAAATTGAAGTTTTGTTGTGATAAACAAATTAAAATTAAAATCCAAATTGAAATTGATGAATATAAGTAGAAATGAGTTTTGAACTTATTATATGAGATAATAAATTCAGCTTTGGTAAAAGTTAAATAAAAATTACTTTAGAATTGGAATCTGAATTGGATTTATAGGGGAAAATTAAGTGAAGTTAAACAAATGATGTTTGAAATGGAATATAACTTAAGTAATGTTGAATTAAGTTGATTTTGATATCAAGGTAAATTAATAAAGTGAATTAATGAAATGAAGTGATAAATGTGAAATTGAGTTATATAAATGAAATTCAACTTTATTTGTAAAATGAATTAGCAATTGAATTGAACAAATGGATTGAATGTTAATCAATCTAATGTAAATGAATTAATATGGAATAATGGATGTAAGTATTAATTCATTAAAGCTAATTGAAAGTGTTGAACCAAATTGAAGATAAACAAAGTGAATAAATTTGGTTGTGTTGGTTATGCATTGGTTGTTAGATGATTGTTGGTTGATTGTATATAGTAAATTCATTAAGTGTTAATGAAATTGAATTAGTGAAATTGAAAGCTATGTAATTGAATCTAAATTGAAAGTGAACCAATTTGAATTTAAATTAGGGAATGTAAACTAATTGAAAATGAATAATTGAATGTCATTGTATATGAATTGGTTGTAAACAATTACAAGTGATGTCGAAATTTTATAAGTTGCTTATAAACCTTGTTAGTATGCATTTCTTTTAATATGCATATGTTGTAGTTGTTTAAAAGAGTAAAATGTTAATAACTTTGTATATATATGTCACTTACATGTTTATATTGAGTAAGTACAGGTGCCATGGCTGCCGTTCGGTTGATTTGGTTGCGTGAAATGCTAAATTAATATCTGCTTTTCTTAAAAATGCTAAAAAGGTACGCCTTCGCAATAAAAATAGGAAATATGAACTGTTTTTCTGCTTTTCCGACCGTGTGGGTCGATGTATATATATTTATGTCTATTGTGATCCTACTACGATCGAACCGCGCAAAGGAGGCTATGGCGAATTTTTCTGAAAATTTAAGGCGTCAGAAATTTTCGGGAAAATTTGGAAAATTTGTGAAAACTAAATTTTGGATTTGGAGTTAAAAGTTAAACGATATAGTTTGTTTGAAAAATATAACTAAGTATAGATTTGAAAAACTTGGTAAAGTTTTTGAAAGAGTTTAACTATTGGATTTGGGGAAAGGTGAATATAAAATTTTTCACTAAGTGGATTTTTGAAAAGTTAATGGATTTTGGGCATTTTTCTTACTTTGCAATTTCGAGGACGAAATTCTTTTAAGGGGGGAAGTTTGCAATGACCCAAAATTCCCGTCATTTGAAATTCGTATATTTAATTAATTTTAAATATTAATAAGTAAGATTTGAAAGTCGAATTAATCTAATTTCGATATAGTGATTTAATTGGGCGATTAAATTATTAATTTAATACTTGAAATTGGGTAAATAATTGAAATCTGAATTAAATGTGATTAAAAATGATTAATAAAGTTATAATAAATCATATGGGAGTTAGAATGATGTTATAGAACTTTTACAATTGAATTAAAAGTTAATTTGTGAAAATTGAATATTTTAATATTTAATTGACGAGTAAAAATGACCATTTTTCAAACAATCTCGGATTTCGACGAAACAAGTTTCATCGGATCCGTAATGTGATATTATTGTAAGATTTCAAATTTCGTGTCAATCGGATTTACGGTTTGTCCGGGGCAAGCCAAAACGCATCGAAATCGGTTTAAATCGATTTGATTTAAATTTGATCGTTTATTTCCGTAACTCGCACATATGACCGAATTAGCTCCCAAAACACGTTCCATTGTGTTTGGAATGTGGGTTAAACCTTAGAAACGCCAGCCGGCACGTTTGATTTCGAGTTCGAAAATTTTGGAGATGAATAGTGATTTGCAATTTTGTATAAAAGGACTTGTTTTCATTCATTTTATCACAAAACCCTAACTAGGATGTAGCCGCCAGTTCAAAGAAATCAACGGCCGATATTTTCGATTCTTTTCCCCGTAATCCCAGTCAATCAATCAGCTTTTAACAAATAGTTTCAACTACAAAGTGATAGAGCGCATCGCGACCTATCGATCCATACAGTGATGATGATCATTTGAGTGTCGTGGTGGTCGAATTTTTGCCGAGAAGTCATCGAGTTTGCATGCTTTTTCCTACGTGATAGGGGGGCCGAGTTTTTCGTCACTCTAGGCGGTGGTAGGGCTTGGCGAGGCGCTTCAACCTGTGGTAGTTGATCATCTTATCGATGAAGGAGGAAGGCGCGTTAATTCACGAAATAGGGGCGGCCTTGGGTTGTTATGCGCGTTCGAAACCTGGTTTAGAGAAGATGGAAACAGCGGCCAGGATGTTAGGGTTTGAAATCAGTGGTCAGTATTAGTTTGGGGTAAAAAAAATAAGAAATTGTAAATTTATATATATATATATAATCGTACAATCTTTAAATTGCTGTAACTTGTGCATACAAGGTCGAAATTCGACGAAACAGGAAGCGCCGGAATCGTAGCGACGAGCAGCTCGCTGTGGTGCAAATGTGGGATCATTTCAAGGAAGTGAAAATTTTGCGTTAAATCGAACGTGTTCGATTTAATCTAAAAACTGAACGCTCGACATTTTAAAAACGCGGTGAGAACTCCTCACTCAATCGAATATTTTGTTTCGATTTAAATTTTAAATTATTAGATTTAAAATTGTTGATAGTGTTGATTGTGATGATTGGATGATAAATTGTTATCTATTGTGTTGAATAGACCCTATACGCCGTATATTAAGCGGAGGTTATTTATTAAAAACATATACCGCGATAATTTCACCGTGAAGTGGAATTGGTATTATATATGTGTTTGGAGTTGATTCCCGCATTATATGGCGGATGAGACCCTATTGCGCCGCATAATAGCAGATAATATTTATAAATCCCATATACCGCGATATTCCACATTGAAGTGGAATTGATATTGTGCTAACATCTGTTGATGCAGGGAAACAGGTTGGAGGGATCCAATTGGATTCCTCAAACATTTGAATTTATTTCATATGTTGTGTGTTGTTTATTTATAATCACCGTGTGATTATATTTGTGAATTGGAATTGTTGAAGGCTATAATTTAGCCGGATATATTTTTGGTATCGTTGGATACCAGAAATAAATAAAATTGGATTTTTGAAATTCAAGTTGAAATTTTATGTGAAATTTTATTTCTGAGAATTGGATAAATTTAAAAGGAGTTTTAAAAAGATAAAAGTCTTATTTTTGGACTATATTGAATTAAATTCCAAATTTTTGGGAAAAAGCCTTAATAAATGGATTTCGGGTAATATTATTTATAAGTTAAAGGATTTATTTAAAATTTGGATTTTTAAATAGATTTGAAGAGATAAAGGAATTTATTTTAAAAAGGAAATAACTTTGGAAATTGATTTATAGAAATTTATCTGATTTAGATTAATCAGATGATTAAATTGATCCTATCTACGGATGTTTGGATTATATTGGATGTTGAATTATTTGACATCTCTGATATGTGATGCTTTGTGATATATCCTGATTTGTGTTGTGATCTGTGATTTGTTTATCCATGATATATATATATCGTTGTTCTGTGATGGTTGAATGTTGTTGCACTATTGTGTTAAACCGTGGACTACACAAAACACACACAAATGTGGATTTCACGTGGAAATCGGTTAAGTCACAGATTTTTATCAATTTTGAGAAATTGAGTTTTTGAATCCAAAATGGTTTTGGAATTGGAATTGAAAGTTTTCAAAATTGAGTTTCAAAAAATAAAATTTATTTTAAATAACTTAATAGAATTGAAATTTAAATCATTTGATTTAAAATTTGAATTCAATATTTTGAAATTGAATTCAGAAATTTGGGAATTTTGGTTTAAAAGATTGTATAAATTATGAAAGGTGTTTATATGGGTTTTTAACCATTTAAAGTATGGTTTTGGAAATTTAAATTTAAATTCAAGTTTTATACTTGAATGGCTTTAAACTATGTAATTGTAACCGGTTTTTCCCAAAACGAAAACTATCTGTTTTCGAATAATAATAGCTTTCATAAAGTGAAAAGATTTCCAATTTGTATCGAAACATTTCAAGATGAAATGAAATTGTAAATAGTTTGAGAAAAACTATAAATTAACCTTTGTGACGATGATTAAATTTTGTTTTGAAATCAAAGAAGATTTTAAAAAGGTGTATCTTTTATATTATAAAAGACTTGAATTGTGAATAGTTTTGAAAGGTATAAATTAAATCTTAATTTAAAGATTTAATGGGTTAATCCAATCGAAATGGAAATTGATTTGGGAATCTGTGAATGAATCTTTGTGAAATTTAGTGAACTTTGTGAAGTTAATCTTTTTGTTTAAAAATTTAAAATGGTAATTTGTTTAAACCATTTGAAAGAAAGGATTTGGGTAATAAGTTGTGACTTAATTGAAATCCCTATATCCATGTGTTTTAAATATTGTGCTCACTATTTGGGTTAGCCGGGAAAAGACCTTTGTGTCATATAACCCATTCCGAATTAGTGATACGACGATATGGATCACATTGAAGACCAGTGGTGAAGACCAGGTATTTTCGAAAATGAAAGGACAACCTGTCGAATGTCTCTGCACCGAGTTGCTCCGGTATAGAGATTTATATCACTCTTCTTGTGATGGGAAGTCCGGACGTGATTAGTGAATACCCGGATTGCAAGGGCTTCTTTGGAAGTGCCTTCGGTTCCGTTCGATCCCGGAACGGACTTGTATGGATGTGTGTTTAACGTTACACTTTGAGATGTAAATCTGGTTTCTATCAAATACATTTCTGTTGGTGGAGGAGAATTTATTCTCTTAGCTTAACACCCTTCTTTGAGACGTACGAGCTCAGAGGTTATGTAGTTGATGGTTACTAGTGATACATTCCCAATTTGGTAATGTGGCATACGAAGTGCTGTTGATCAAAGCGTGGCTTTGTGAAAAAGCGTGGCTTTGTGAAAAAGCGTGGCTTTGTGAAAAAGCGTGGCTTTGTGAAAAAGCGTGGCTTTGTGGACGAGACTTCGTCGAGCCTCACAACCCGGTAATGGTCGAAACAGGAATGTTGCAGCAAAGGTTTTTAGGGGTAGCACCCCTAGGGTATGTCATTTCCTTCTGGATAAAAGGTGATATCATGGTATGGAGCCCAGATATTTTACCTATGTTGATGCTGCAAATTTATTATACTTTGTGGTTGTTGCTTTGTGGTTGAGGATCCTCGGATAAAGGTCGGTAACGACCGGGGGATGGCATAGCTCGTTTGTTAGCTACCTAGTTACAGCTGTATAGCGTGAGGTAGCGTCGGCCTTGTGTTTGCAGAGATCCGGTTAGGTTCTCGGGGCGTCTTTTCAAAGGCGTTTCCATTTCGGTGTAAGGAAGTTCCTTAGCCTGACCATTTGTTGGAAATCCAAAGAAACAATACGAACCTTGTACGGTTTTAGTTGTATAACCTGCTATGGAATGTGGCGGTAACCTGCTATTGAACATAGTAGCTATAGTAGGCATACAATAATGGTTGTATGTTGGCTAAGATTGATATTATACTTTCGAAATGTTTTCGACACTATGCACTAATGATAATAATATCGAATGATTTTGCGTAGTAAGCATTTTTGACTATCATAAGAAGAAATCTCCTCCAATTCTGCGTTTGCATTATGTGTGTGGCGGGAGGTCTTATGGTAGTTTTATTTTCCAAAAGCATTGCGAATGTCTTTTACTTCTCTTGTTGTTGTTGTTTTAAAGATGAAAACTATTTTAGTTCTCACACCAGTCACCATGACTGACCTGGAGTTTATTGTTTCCTTCCTAAACTCTGGGTGCTCATAATTTTCCACACGGGCAGTCTAGAGTCAGGTTATCAGGTCATACTGGATTCAGGAGATGCTGTGGAGCTCAAGTAGCGAGCTGGATGGCGAGACGTATCACTTGTATATGATATTATTTATTCCGCTGTGTAGTCTGTATGAGGACAAGTTTATATAACTGTCCAGTGTTGTATTGTTGTTGTAAACTCTGATGATGATGTAATGTATAAACTGATATAGTTCTTTGATTTAAAGATTATTCATTTATCTATTATATGTTGTTTTGCTGCGAATGTGAGATTCTGATATTGTTTCTTCTTTCTTTTTTTCTGTCTTCTTCTACCTCTTCTTTTTCTCCATAACAATTCGGTTTTCCAGCATTCTATTGCTCGGCAGTTGATACAGTGGACGTATTAATGTCGATTTTCGAGCGTCGAAAAATCGCGTTCGTTACATAAGTGTGGTAAGAAGGGGGCACTATGCTAATGAGTGTCGCTCGGGTGGTTGAAGGGTGGTCGTGGAAAAACAGAATGTGAAATGCTTTTACTGTGACCAAGTGGGGCATTACAAGAACAAGTGTCCAAAGCTAAGAAGGGTAAAGTCTATGCTTTGGAACCATCATTCTCTAGGCCAACAATAGCTAAGAAGGGAAAATCTATGATAGTTTGATCCATAGTATACCGGTTTGGATATTATTTGTTACCAGTGCATCGCATTCATTTATATCTCAGTGTTTGGTAGATAAGTTATGCCTAGAACCTTCATACCTAGTTACTTCCTTAAGGGTTGGGAATCCAATAGAAGGATATGCAACTTGGTGATGAGATATGACCGGTTAGAACTTGATTTGTTTGGTCATAAGTTTGCATGCAATTTGTATATCTTTGGTATTCGGGATTGTATTGGGTATGGATTGGTTAGATAGATATGATGCTATGATATTTTGCCATGATAGGGAAATATCATTGAGACATCTTGGTAGTAATGACAGAATATTATACTCAGTCGAGAATTCGAGTCTAGGATTTTGTGCTTTGCTGAATGTTATGGAACCAGAAGAAGAGTTGAATCGGGTTTTGGTAGCAAGAGAATTTGCAGATGTTTTTGAGTCGGTCACAGGATTACTATCGAAATGACCTATCGAGTTTCGAATAGATCTTGTGCCAGGAGTAGAACCTGTAAGTAGACCACCTAGCAGGATGACACCTACCGAGATGAAGGAGTTAAAGGTGCAGCTAGTGGACTTTGAAGGAAAGAACTTTATCAGACCAAGCAATTCATCTTGGGGAGCGACCACGGTGTTCGTGAAGAAACCGGATGGGCCGTTAAGGTTGTGTATCGACTATCATAAGTTGAATGAGAAGGTAATTAAGAATATGTATCCTTTGCCTAGAATCGATGACTTATTCGATCAGTTGAGTGGAGCCAGAGTGTTTTTCCAATTGGATTTGGCTACACGGTTCCATCAGCTAAAAGTGGCCGAGGACAGTATTACATTGACGGTGTTTCGAACGAGATATGGTTCGTACGAGGTTCATCTTAGAATAGTGTTAGAAACATTGAGAAAGCATCAGCTGAAAGTGAAGTTTTCAAAGTGTTATTTCTATAAGATAGAAGTAAAGTTTCTTGGCCATGTAGTCTCAGGAGAATGGTTATCAGTTGATTCAGCTAAGACTGAAGCGGTTAATAGTCGGAAAAGACCCGAGACAGTGACCGATATAAGAAGTTTTCTTGGATTGGCTGGATATTACCAAAAATTAATCATAGATTTTTCATGGATAGCAGCACCCCTGACAAAGCTAACCAGAAAGGATGTTAAGTTTGTTTGGTCTGACAGATGTGAGGAAGCATTCCTTAAGTTAAACCATTTATTGACCAATGCTCCCATGTTAGTTGTGTTAGACGGTAATCAAGGGTTAGTAGTGTATACAGATGCATGTGGGACTAGAAGGAGTTGTGTTGATGCAGAAGGGTAAGGTAATTGCCTATGCTTCTTGACAGCTCAAACCGCATAAAGTAAGATATCGACGCATGATTTAAAGTTAGCAGTGGTGATCTTCACATTAAAAATGTGGAGACATTATCTTTTGGGAGAAAGCTTTGAGTTGTACACGAATCATAGGTCTTTAAGGTATTTATTTTATCAGAAGGAGTTGAATATGAGACAACAGAGGTGGTTGGAGATTTTAGCATCTTATGATTTCGATATAGAGCATACGCCGGGGAAAGGTAATAAAGTAGCAGATGCTCTTTTCAGAAAACATCAGAATGTGGTGTTAGCTATGTTGGCAGAATGGAAGGATTTTAAGGCATTAACTAAATGTAGTGTGCAGTTAAGATCGACTGCTAGTTCCAGTCAGAGTACTGCCATGATATCATGTTTGGAAGTGCGACTAATTTTGATCGAAAGGATTACTTCTAAGCAGAAAGATGATCCACTATTGGCCAAGTAGAGAAGACTTGATCGATCGAAGTTTACGATTCACCCTGGAGGAACCAAGATGTATTAGGATATGAAGAGAAGTTTCTTTTGGGAAGGTATGAAGAGGGATGTTGGCTTATAGGTAAAGCAATGTTCGAATTGCTAGCAAGTAAAAGCCGAACATCAGAAGCCGAGTGGGTTGCTTCAGCCTTTAGATATACCAGATTGGAAATGAGATTCGATATTCATGGACATTATTAACGGGTTGCCAAGGTTGAATTGAGGAAATGAGAGGATGTGGGTCATAGTGGACAGATTAACCAAAAGCGTCCATTTTATTCCCGTTAAGTCAACCAGGATGGCACCTGTTTTGGCTAAATTATTTATGAAGAACATAGTTAGACTAAAGGAACTGGGCAGCCCGCAACGGAAGAAATGAGTGAATTTCAAAAAAAAATTACCCTATTGAATCTTAGTTAGGCCTATGAAGCCTAATTTATTTAGAACATTTCTAAATTTGTTTTAAATAAAATCATTTATTTTATTTAAATTAGTTAAAGGGAAGTTTTAATTTCAAATGTATAGTGTATCATATACACCTAACGTTTAGTTAATGTATAGGGAATGAAACCTTTCATTTCTTTCTCTAAAACAATAATTAATTGAGTGTATTAATTGCATTAAATGGAGAGAGAAACCTTTCATTTTCTCTCTTTAACTTGAATTGATTGATACATTTGATGTCATTAATTAATAATTTATTTATGGCAAGATTTTTTACTATGTCCATATGTATTCTAACTGTACAAATTGTAGTTTGAGATTTATTTAATTTTTATTTATTTATTTATATAAGTACAAATATATATATATATATGAACCATATATACACACATATATATGTGTGTGTATGTGTAACATCATAATCCGTGAATGGTATAATATGCCTATATATAGATGTTGAGATTTACATTGCAATGGATATATTAGCTCATTTTGTGTGCACTATAATTTGTTCAAATATGTGCTTGTATAATACCAAAATAGGATATTAATATATGTATATGAATATATATATATATATATATATATATATATATATATAAATTATTGAACAAAGCCGTTTCTACCATAATAAATTAATGTAAAATAATCACATGATAAAATTACAAGTTTTATAATTTTAGAAAATATGAAAACATATTTTGGGCTTATTATTAATTTAATGGAATTTTTTATTAATTAAAATAATATTTATTGTTAAATAGTTGATAATAGCCCTTAATCAAATTAATTCTTAAAAATATGAAATCAAGTTGAAAAATTCTACAAAAAAAATATATATGTAGATGAGACATATTTTGGGATTAGAAAAATTTTATAGATTTCTTCAACTGAAATTATATTTTAATTAAATAATTAACTGTAGTTCGAATATAAATTAATTATAAAAAAATATAAATTAAGTTTTAAAAATCTGAAATTTTTGCTGAAGGTATTTGTGAAACTTCTAATGCTTATTAAAAATTTCCAGAATTTTATCAATTGAATTTATATTTTTAATTAAATAATTGATTCCAGGTCAAAAGTAAATTAATTTAAAAAAATAATAAATTTGGTTCAAAAAATCTTAAAATTTTACACTAAGCATCTTATACGGTGCAGAAAGTATTAAAAATATATAATTGAAATTCCGAACCATTTATTATTTTATACAGAATAAACAATTCACAAAATCATTAGATAATAATAAAATATGTATATACATATTTAATAAAATAATTTTATATTTTATGATTCAAAATAGGTATAAAACATCATAAGAAAATTTTAAATTAAATATATACAATTATACATATAGATACATTTAATCTAGATCTATTTATATATATTAATATACATAAAAATTAATTTTTTTTTAGAAAAAAATTCAGCAATATATCAATAAACAAAATACTACAACAAGCACATAACTCGTCCAATTGTAATAAACAAATGTACCCACAAAAATCTAACATAATCTAAACAATAAACAGATCTGAATACAAACAAGTGATTTGGATGTAAATCAACATTCATATGATAAACTTGAAATCAAAACAATAATAATAAATAAAAGTTCACCTCCTAATGAACCCTTTGACTCCACGTTGAATAATGAGTTCTCTTCTAAGAACAATTCTGAATCCATCAGGTTGTTAATCCGGGATTGGAGACCTTCTACTACAAATTAGTATTGTTTTAATCTAAATTGGATTTGAGAATTCTTGGGATGATTTCAGAGGAGGGTTGCTGCCATTAAAATGAGAAAGAGGAAGAAGAAAGTGGCGGCTCAAAAATAAATTAGCCTTTGACTAGGGTTTTGAGATTAGCTTTTATATGGGTAGGATAATAGAGCAAATAATGATCTCAACCACACATCTCAAAACCCTAATCTAATTCATAGTAGTTGCCCTCTTCCTCTATCAAAACCAACAACTTTCACCTCTAAAATTCATGGGTTGTGAGCCCATTTAACCCAATTTAAATATACATAATTATATTCAACTAAATTTGTTGTCGATATCTCATATCTATCAACATGTTTATAACTTTTTATAAATACATGCAACAAATTTATTTCTCAAATCATATCCAAATTTTATAATTAATATTTCATAAATATTAATTAATTTAATTAATTTATAACAGTTATAAACTAATTTAATCATTCGGTCTTAAGAGAATTCATCGATTCGGTTGTGTGACTCTTGGGTGTAAATTCGGTCAGCGATTAACGTCGAACTATTCGAACGTTAACATTCACACTTCACTTAGTAGGTGGTGTGACATTATGGCCAAATTTATCGCTTACTCATTTTCAAAAAAATCTTATTTTAATTTTATAAGCGTTACCCAATTGTGACAATTATTTACACCAATTCTCTTTGTCAAAACTATATTACTTTGGACTTATTGAATTTGGTAATGGTCAAAAATTCCAACATCATCCACATTCAACTCTATAATCCAAACACATAGTCCTTGGTTCAATAATAACAATTATTATTAACAAAACTACTCTGGCCAGAGATTTTGACTTTGGGCTGACTTGAGTTGACCGTGATACTAACCCCATATAACCGAGGATACGTATCCTCTCTTGAATAGTGCTTCACTTTCAATACTTTCACTCGACCCAACTATAGTCACTCAATGGATGTTGTGCCATGATTTGACTATAATCAAAGCGGAACTTTCATATTGAAGATTCACAGTATTCTCAAGTCGAAAGAGCTGCGTAAATTATTCACATCGATATTTTTTGTTTGACCTTAGTTATATTAACCAACAGAAAACTATCGAATGAGCGTTCCATGGTTATCTAATAACTCTTAGTATGTAAACCCTAGGTGCCCCAGCAGTCCTGAGTAATACACTGCCCAACATTTGGAGAGCATTACATACTCTAGTCTCAACGGATACATCGATATTCAATCTCGATGCATCTTGACTAGGAACATTTAAAATGGTATGTTTATTTTTATCAAGATAAATTACTCACAGTTACAACAATCTGTAACTACTATCACAAAACATACCATTTATGAATTTTCTATTAAATATACTTTTAATTAATTAATTAATTAATTAATATAACTATATTATATCAAGTATATAATAGAAAGAAAACACCTTTATTTCGAACAAGATTAGTTAGCGAGTTAGATATATGTAACAAATTACATAATTGCCCCTAGGGCATATCCCAAACTGTATCATAGACTTCATGAGATTCCTAGTAGTATAGTCAGTGATAGAGATATATTGTTTACTAGTGAGTTCTGGAAGAGTCTATAGGAAGTGTTAGGTACCAAGCTTAAAATGAGTACCGCTTATCATCCTCAGACAGATGGATAGACAGAGAGAGTCAATAAGGTACTCGAGGATTTGTTAAGAGCTTGCAAACTAGATTTTGGTGGATTATGGGAAGACCATTACACTTGGTTGTGTTTTCCTATAATAATAGCTATTATACCAGTATAGGAATGGTGCCTTTCGAAGCTCTGTAAGGAAGGCCGTGCAAGTCACCAACATGTTGGTTGGAAACCGGAGATAGGTTAGGCTTATGTCCAGATCTGGTAGAGAAGCAATAGAGAAAATTGAGTTAATCCCAAGTAGGATGAGAGAAGCTTAGTCTAAACAGAAAGTTACATGGATAGAAGGCGTAAGAATCTAGAGTTATCGAATGGAGATAAGGTTTTTATTAAAGTATAACTGAAGAAGGGTGTGCTACTTTTTGGAAAGTCAGGGAAACTGGCACCAATATGTTGGACCGTTCCCAATTATAGAGAGGATCGGAAAGCTCGCATACCGAGTATAGTTACCAAGCAGTTTGGCAGGTGTCCATAACGTATTTCATGTTTCTCATCTCCAGAAATATGTGCATGATCTAGAGACTACTATCATTCCTTCTGCATTAGAAGATTTAATAGTAGAACCAGATCTGGCTTTTGTTAGGCAACTAGTTCAGGTTGTAGCGAGGGATGAGAAGAAGTTAAGGAATAAGGCAGTCAAGTTGGTGAAAGTTCAGTAGAGCGACAATGAGAAAGATTATACTTAGGAGACAGAGGACAGGATTAGTGATGCAGCCCAGCCTGATAATTTAGGTCGCGTCCGACCTAACGAAATGATAAGGCGCCCCAATTCCTTAAGTCGCTTAGATGGTCACGTGGAAACCATAGGTCGTACTGGTTCTTTGAGTCGTGAACGACCTAGCGACTTACAATCTACTCAGGATAATGAAGCGGGGTACACTAAGTCGCGAATCTTAGGTCGCGAGCGACCTAACGATGAACGAGCTAACGAGATAGATCATGCATTGGAGGGAAATACGGCAAGTTATGCGAGGAATGACCAGCGACCTAACGAAGCTATGTTTCCCAAGTTAAACGACCTAACCGAGTTCGACCTATCGAGCTACGACTTACCAAGCTACCAGATTTCCAGTGCTTGTTGTTTCCTTATTATGCCAACGACCTAGCTTAAGTCGCTACCGAGCTTTCTTCAGTAGGTCACATTATTTTAGGTCGCTTTGTGGATAGGTCGCGTGTGTTGTAAATACTGTAAGTCGTTGCTATGTTATTTGGTTAAGTCGCAAGGTTGTTGTAATGTTGTTCTGTGTTAAGTCGCAGGTATGTTTGTATGTGTAAGTCTTAGGTCGCGCATGATGTTAGGTCGTTAACGACCTATGTTAGGTCGCGTGTGCCTATGTGTCTTAAGTCATGTACTGCTTGTAGGTCGTGCACTACAGTTGAGTCGTGTAAAATGTTGTGATGTAACCTTATAAATAGGGATGTTGTGTCATTGTAAAAAGGTGGTTGATTTTGAATAAAAACTTGTTTGTGTGCTTTGTGCCACTTTGAAATTGGTAGTTGAGTATTATCTCTTATCTCCACATTCGGCATTCGAGTGGACTCGAATCAATGATTGTTGAAGCCAATTCATGGAATCAAGTGCGCTTGATCAATGTTCGAAGAATTGTAGATCTTCTCTCACGGTATCGTGCGTGATCAACGTGTCGAAGATTGCTAGAATCCGGTATCTCTTGAGGTCAACGGATTTGGGCGTTTGGTAATTTCAATCCACCGATTGCTACTTTCATCGTTGTATTCATTTCTGTTATTTCCGCTGCATCATTTGGTATCAGAGCTAGGCTTAGCCAATCATAGCTAAGCCGAGTCTTGGAGCCAAGGAGAAGAGTTTGAAGAGTTAAAGCCGAAGGCTAGAAGTTGAAGTTGTGCATCACTTTGTGTTGAAGAGTCAAGACCGTGCATCACTTTGTTGTTCAAGGCCGAGAGCCAAAGTCGAGCTAAGTTGAAGTGTGAAGTTCAATTTGAAGTTCAAGCCGAGAGTTAATTTAGGTTGAAGATTGTTGTTTGTTTTGACAATGCCTCCAAGAAGAGCTAATCGCCATCAGAATGTTAAAGCGTTGTATAGAGGAGAAGAAGCTGAGCAAATGGAACAACGTATCAATGAGAAATTTGATGAAGGCATTGGGAAGTTAGAGAAACTGATGATTGACATGAATCAAGGTCAAAGGAGAAGGTCGCCAGTCTCGAACCATGGAGGAAACAGAGTTTCGCCATCGGTTACGGAAGCGAGGAGGGTGTCGCCGCAATCTTACCGAGAAAGAAGAGAATCTTCAGTTTCATTGAGAAGAGAACATCATGAGTATAGAAATGAAGAGAGAAGAACTCCACGTGAGTTTGAACATGAGCCATATCATGATGTTGAAAGACAAAGTAGAAGGGATATGCGTGATCATAGAGATGTGGATGGTCGAGATCGTTATCAAAGTACATCTGTTTTTGATGAAGATGGTGATAGATGTAGTGTTCATTATCGAGATCGAGACCAAGTACGAAATACATATGGGGAGGTTGAAGATGATCGTCGATGGGAATTGGGGATGAAAATGGAAATTCCAGAATTCAAGGGTGGAATGGTAGCAGAAGAATTTTTGGATTGGTTATCTAATGTTGAAGAAATTTTTTACTTTAAGGAGGTTCCTGAGCATCGAAGAGTTAAGTTGGTTGTTACTCGTTTGAGAGGAAGAGCTATGGCATGGTGGCAACAAACTAAACTTACATGGGAGAGAATGGGGAAGTCAAAGATTGCTACGTGGGAGAAGATGAAGAAGTTAATGAAGGCTACATTCTTGCCGTATAATTATCAGTCTCTTATGTATCAACGATTGCAGAATCTGAGACAGGGAACAAAGTCAGTGAATGATTATGCGGATGAATTTTATCAATTGATTGCGAGGAATGACATGATGGAGACGGAGGAACAGTTGACCGCTAGATTTGTTGGAGGGTTGAGAATGCAGATTCAAGATATGGTGAATATGTTTGATCCCAGATCTGTTGCTGAAGCACATCAAAAAGCTCTAGCTTGGGAGAAGCAAGGTAGGAGAGGTGGTGGTGTGTTTACAAATTCCAACAATCAAATGAAAGGGACTAGTAGCAATGCGAATGTTTCCAAGGCTGTTGCAAACCGGTTGTTAGTGAAGTTGCTAAGACCAAGGTCAATAGTGGTATCAAATGCTTCAATTGTCAGGAGTTTGATCACAAAAGCAATGAATGTCCGAAGCCAAAGAAGCGAGTGATGGTAGCTGAGGTTGAGGATAAGGAGGTAGAAGCTGAATGTTCTAATTCACCACATGTTGAGGAGGAAGAAGAGTTGTCAGGAGATGAGGGTTGTAATTTAATGAGGAGGAGGTCTTGTTTAACACCAAAACAAGAGGATGATTCTAGCTGGTTGAGGAGCAACATTTTTCAGTCAACATGCACTATTCTGGGGAAGGTTTGCAAGTTTGTTATTGATGTGGGAAGCTGTGATAACATCATTTCTACCGAGGCTGTGAAGAAGTTGGCATTAAAGACTGAGAAGCATCTGAAACCTTACAAGTTAGCTTGGTTGAGGAAAGGTGGGGAGGTGAAGGTTGAACGAAGAGCTTGTGTTAATTTTTCGATTGGGAAGAAATACAAAGATGAAATTTGGTGTGATGTTGTGGATATGGATGTATGCCATTTGTTGTTGGGGAGACCATGGCAGTATGATAGAGCTGTGCAACATGATGGTCGTATTAACAGCTACAGTTTCATGTTTGAAGGTACTAAAATCACTTTAGTTCCGAAAAGGCAACAACAGAAGGAAAGCAAGTTGGAGGATATTGAAGAACTTAAAACTTTGCTATCTTTGAAGGAGTTTGTTAAGGAAGTAGAAGAGGAGCCTGAAGTATTTTTGTTGATTGGACGTGAGAGTAATGAAGTGGTTGAAATTCCTGAAGAAGTAAAGCCAGTGTTGGGAGAATTTGACGATGTATTTCCTGAAGAGCTTCCAACGGAGTTGCCACCATTGAGGGACATTCAACACCAAATAGATCTTGTTCCAGGAGCTGTGTTACCACATAAACCACATTACAGGATGAGTCCAAAGGAGCATGAGGAGTTGAGAAGGCAGGTGGAAGAATTGCTTGAACAAGGGCGCATACAAGAGAGCTTAAGTCCTTGTGTTGTACCAGCATTGTTAGTGCCAAAGAAGGATGGTTCGTGGAGGATGTGTACGGATAGCAGGGCACTCAACAAAATAACTATCAGATACAGATTTCCGATGCCGAGGCTTGATGATCTGTTAGATCAAATCAGTGGGTCTGTAATCTTTTCGAAGATTGATCTTAAGAGTGGTTATCATCAGATTCGAATTAGACCAGGGGATGAATGGAAGACAGCATTCAAAACGAGAGAAGGGTTGTACGAATGGCTGGTTATGCCGTTTGGTCTTTCGAATGCGCCTAGTACATTTATGCGGGTGATCAATCAGATCTTTAGACCATTTATTAGGAAGTTCATGGTGGTGTATTTTGACGATATACTAATATACAGTGGAAGCATAGAAGAACACTTGCATCATCTGAGAGAAGTGTTGATGATACTGCGATAGGAACAATTTTATGCTGCAACGAAGAAATGCATGTTCATGATGCAAAGTGTTTTATTTCTGGGATATATCGTATCCAAGGATGGGATACAGGTGGATCAAAGTAAAGTTGAAGCAATCAAAAATTGGCCACAGCCCAAAACTATAACCGAAGTTAGAAGTTTTCACGGGTTAGCATCATTCTACCGAAGGTTTATTCCACATTTCAGTAGCGTGATGGCACCTGTTACTGATTGCATGAAGGGTAAGCAGTATGCATGGTCGAAGGAAGCAGGATTTGCTTTTGAGCGAATCAAGGAACTGTTGACATCAGCACCAATTCTAGTTTTACCGGATTTCCAGTTACTATTTGAACTACATACTGATGCATCTAAAGTTGGAATTGGAGGAGTGTTGAGCCAGAGGGGCCGTCCAATTGCTTATTTCAGTGAGAAGCTTTCGGGAGCAAAGATGAGATATAATACATATGATGTAGAATTTTATGCTATTGTGCAAGCCGTGAAACACTAGAGACATTACTTGTTTCACCAGGAGTTTGTGTTATATATTGATCATGAAGCTTTGAAACATTTGCAAGGGCAGGATAAAGTAGCAGCTAGACATGCTTCGTGGATCGCATACTTGCAACAATTTACATTTGTGGTGAAGCATAAGTCGGGAATTACAAACTGTGTGGCAGATGCATTGAGTCGAAGGAATCATTTGTTGACTACAGTGAAGGTTGAAGTGATGGGGTTTAATGTGTTGCCAGAATTGTTTGTTGATGATCCTTACATTTCGAAGATTGTTGAGAAAGTCAAGGATGGGAGTACTGATGAGTTTGTGATGGTAGATGGATTCTTATTCAAGGGGAATCGATTGTGCGTACCAGATTGCAGCTTGAGAATGAAAATTATAAAAGAGTTGCATGAAGAAGGACATGTTGGTCGTGATCGCACATTGCAGTTGATTTCTCAGTCTTATTATTGGCCTTCATTGAAGCGGGAAGTTGAAAAGTTTGTGCGAAGATGTCATGTTTGTCAAGTTTCGAAAGGGACAGCTACAAATGCGGGATTGTATATGCCTTTACCTGTTCCTACAAAACCATGGGTTGATGTAAGCATGGATTTTGTGTTGGGTTTACCGAGGACTCAACGGGGAAATGACTCTATATATGTTGTGGTGGACCGTTTCTAGAAGATGGTACATTTTGTTACTTGTAAGAAGACAGATGATGTCGTCCGTGTTGCTCAATTGTTCTTTAAAGGGGTGTATCGATTACATGGGCTACCTGAATCTATTGTTTCTGATCAAGATACTAGCTTTCTAAGCCATTTTTGGTTGAGTTTGTGGAAGATGGTTGGAACGAAGCTGAATTTAAGTAGCGCTTATCATCCGCAAACAGATGGGCAAACGGAAGTGGTGAATAGATCATTGGGAAACTTATTGAGATGTCTTGTGAATGATAATTTGAAGAGCTGGGATATGAAGTTATGTCAGGCGGAATTTTCACATAATCACGCTGTTAATCGTAGTACGGGTTTCAGTCCATTTCAAATTGTATATTCAAGCTTACCAAAGGGGCCGTTGGATTTAACTATAGTGCCACAACCGAAGGGGACAATTAAGCGGGCTGCTGATTTTGTTGATGGGTTGACAGAATGCCATAGAATCGTTCAGGAACGATTGGAGAAGACGAATGAGAAGTATAAACGATTTGTGGATCTGAAGCGAAGAAGTGTTGAATTTAATAAAGGAGATTTAGTATATGTTGTACTAACGAAGGATCGTTTTCCAGTGGGACCATACAATAAACTTAAAGCTCGAAAGATTGGTCCTGTAAAGATTGTGAAACGGATCAATGAAAACGCTTATAAGTTGAAGCTGCCGGAGGATGTGTACACTTCTGACGTGTTTAATGTTAAACATCTTATACCTTATTATGGAGATGAACAATCCAATGGGGAAGAACTTTTGAATTCGAGGATGAATTTTTCCCAACCAGGGGAGGATGATGCAGCCCAGCCTGATATTTTAGGTCGCGTCCGACCTAACGAAATGATAAGGCGCCCCAATTCCTTAAGTCGCTTAGATGTTCGCGTGGAAACCATAGGTCGTACTGGTTCTTTGAGTCGCGAATGACCTAGCGACTTACAATCTACTCAGGATGATGAAGCGGGGTACACTAAGTCGCGAATCTTAGGTCACGAGCGACCTAACGATGAACGAGCTAAGGAGATAGATCATGCATTGGAGGGAAATACGGCGAGTTATGCAAGGAATGACCAGCGACCTAATGAAGCTATGTTTCCCAAGTTGAACGACCTAACTGAGTTCGACCTATCGAGCTACGACTTACCAAGCTACCGGATTTCCAGTGCTTGCTGTTTCCTTATGTCGCCAACGACCTAGCTTAAGTCGCTGCCGAGCTTTCTTCAGTAGGTTGCATTATTTTAGGTCGCTTTGTGGATAGGTCGCGTGTGTTGTAAATACTGTAAGTCGTTGCTATGTTATTTGGTTAAGTCGCAAGGTCGTTGTAATGTTTTTCTGTGTTAAGTCGTAGGTATGTTTGTATGTGTAAGTCTTAGGTCGCGCATGATGTTAGGTCGTTAACGACCTATGTTAGGTCGCGTGTGCCTGTGTGTCTTAAGTCGTGTACTGCTTGTAGGTTGTGCACTACAGTTGAGTCGTGTAAAGTGTTGTGATGTAACCCTATAAATAGGGATGTTGTGTCATTGTAAAAAGGTGGTTGATTTTGAATAAAAACTTGTTTGTGTGCTTTGTGCCACTTTGAAATTGGTAGTTGAGTGTTATCTCCTATCTCCACTTTCGGCATTCGAGTGCGCTCGAATCAACGATTGTTGAAGCCAATTCACGGAATCAAGTGCGCTTGATCAACGTTCGAAGAATTGTAGATCTTCTCTCACGGTATCGTGTGCGATCAACGTGTCGAAGATTGCTAGAATCCGGTATCTCTTGAGATCAACGGATTTAGGCGTTTGGTAATTTCAATCCACCGATTGCTACTTTCATCGTTGTATTCATTTCTGTTATTTCCGTTGCATCAATTAGGGATACTTATCCTAAGTTGTTGTGAGGGTATGTTCTATATTTGTTGTATATAGATTTTATGGCTAGTATGATATACTAACTTTAGTTGCATTTTGTTATGCTTATTTTGTAGTCCTTACTGAATTTCGAGGATGTAATTCTTTAAGGAAGAGAGCTTGTAACACTCCAAATTTTTAGTTAACATTATTCAAGACATTTAATTAAATAGATTAGATAGAATAATGTATATAATTAGAAAGAATAAGATTTGGTTAATTAGTGTGGTCGTGCCAAACTTAATGAACTAAGTAAAATTGTTTTAAAACTAATACATATAGAAGAATACATGGGAGGGGCAAAATAGATAAACCCTTCATTCATTAAAACCTCACCTCCTATATTATTCTCATATTCACAATAAAAAACCCAAAAGGAAAGCTCAATCAAGGCCAGCCATTAGGAAGCAATAGGGAGATCAAAATCTAGGATTCAAGGGAAGGCAAGCTTAGGATTAAGAGCTACACCAAATCTTAACTCCAACCATTAATCCAAGGTGAATAATAACACTTATCATCTCTTAAACCTTTATTTTGATTTAGTTATGGGTAATTCACGAGTCTTATGTGTTTGATTGGTTAAGTTATGATCTAATAACCATTGTTTGGATAGAATAATGATTAATGGGAATTTTTGGAATTTATTAGAAATGGTTTAATTCGGTTTTGGGTTTAAATCCGAAGTTTATATCCTCCAAATGATTTGAAATTTTGATATGTTAAGGAAAACATTGTTTTGGAGATAGGATTTTAATTTCATAATTTTCCAAATTGTAGAGATTATTTTTATGAATTTCCTATGGAGGAAATGGCTTAAATATGGGTTTTAATCATTTTATATAATTAAATGAGGTTTTGGGCTTTAAAATTTTATATGATGTAGAGAAAGTTATTCTCTAATTTCAGTGAATTTTCTGGATTTTTCCCATGTAATTCTAAATTATGAACAATTATTTATGCTAAAATAAGCATATAAAAATTTAATTAATTATAGTTATTAGTTAATTATTTGAGATAATGTTTTGGATCTTGAAAATAGGGTGCGGCAGTTTTTCAGTAAAGATAATTGATAAAGTTTTGCTAGCCAATAATCTTTTAACAAATTATAGAAGTTTGGTGAAAAGTAATATCTTTTTATAATAATTTGGCAGATTTTAAGTTACTTACAGTTTTACCATGTCGATATTGGCTATGTTGAGCCATATGTCCTCTTCCCAGTGTCATCGACGTGGAACAAAACAATACTGCATGATGTCAATGAGTTTGGCATGCATCAGATTCGTTTTGAGCCTCGTTGAGGCCAAAGTAACATAGAGAAAAAGGGATAGGCCTCGACATGGCAATGTCGATGTTTATACTCGCCAACCTTTATAACATTGATGTCACACTGTTTTATAAGTGACTCCATGCTTTGGGCCTCAAAGACCCAGATGGTCATCGAGCCTACCCTATGCCACTTTCAGCTTATTGTCGAGCCTAGCCAGGCCTCTTTTGACTTGTCATAGAGTTTACTCTATGCCTCTTTTAACCTATTATCGAGCCTACGTCATGTCGATTTTAACTAGTCTTTGATTTTCTTATAGGCGGATAGCCTATGTACCATGAGGATCGATGACTTAATTGTCATCGAGGCTCATGATATTTCATGTTTTAGTCATCGAGTCTTAAAATAGGCGGAGAGCCTTATACTTTTACATCGACATGGAATAGATGTCGATGTTAATGCATATCGAGCTTATAAATGATGGAGGGCCATTTGTTGCATGATTTTAATTTTGAACCTTAGGGACGCTAAGGTATATCTTAATGAGTTTGACATGAAACCTTTTTGGGGTTACCAATGTATGTCACCATGAAATTTATATAATTAAGGAGAAAAAACTTAATTGGGGACACCAATAGAAATTAGTTATACATGTGGATAGCATGGATTAATGTTGAACATGTGGGTAGCATGGAGTAAAGTTAAACACGTGGGTAACATGAGATAAATAGAAACATATGGATAACATGAATTAAATGGCCAAGTGATGGGTTCATAGTCATCCTAGGAAAACTATGGGATGTATGATGGATGGTCTGCATCATACCGGAGGTGGATGGTCTCTAATTGGTTAATTTTAGGGTTCATAGTCATCATAGGAAAAGTATGAGGTTGTGATGGATTGTTTGCATCAGTTTAAATGATAAAATATGAGATGGATAGCCCACAATAGTTTAAGTAAAATAAAATGTGGGATGGGTAGTCCACATGAATATAAAATGGGTAGTCAATAAGAACTTAGATGGGTAGTTTAATAAATGGGGGATGTGTAATCCGGTACATATGACATGTTTATACACTATCATATTATTCTGTTATAACCATTGTGGATGGAGGAGCATAGTATATGGTTAAGATGTTTAGTTGGGTACTAATGAGGGGAAACCCATTCCGCACAGCGACGTGGTCTCACTAGATATCTATTAGTTTGAGATGGTATATTATTATTCTCGCTAGACTTTTTATCCGAACCGAAGTTTTTGTTTTCCTTTTAAACTCTCGGGTACTCATTTGAGTAGGTTGAGAGTAAGGGCTTTTCAGGTTCCCTTTAGACGAATAAGCTTCCAGATACGTGGAGGAGGCAATCTAGCTAGTAGGAGCTATATATCTATTTTCCACTATGTTTTGTGTTTTAATGGCAATTCATATTAAATGCCAGATATTTGACTCCAATCATCCAATGGGGCATCTTCATATGTCGCTCTTGGAATATGTTGTAATAATTATATTTTCTCTGAATGTGGTTTACGAATTGGGATTACGTAATGAAACTGAAATCTTATTGTGAAATGAGATGAGAAAATTTATTTTAAAAGTTGTGTTGAATTTCCGTATTCATGTGTTTCTAATATTATCAAAATGATTAACGTAGCCGCATTTTGTCATCCGAAATTAATAACTATGGATGACTACAACATCCATATCACCTAGTTTCGAGCCTCAAAATGAGGGATGTTACACTCACTCCACTGATCCAACACTTCATCACTTTGTTCCTCCTAAACAAACTCCAAGCAAACTTATATGACCAGAAGAAATACTCGAAGTAATCCTTATATGACTCAAAGCAAGATGCGAAGTAATCACCATCGATCCATCTCCTAAACACCACATTGATCCAACTTCATTAGCCCATAACTCGATCAAACGAATTCCAAATGACTTGAAACTTGAAATGTAGTTTTCTAAGGTATTCCTTGTCGCCCCACACAACTTGCATAAAGTTTTTCCACTGTCACCTCTATGGATCGACGACGAGTTGTAAAACGGTTCCTATTTCTTTGTCGTCATTCGATCAAAGTTTTCAACCAAAAAAACATCAAACATTCAAGCAATTAACCTATAAACTATTTTCAAACAAGCAAATAATCACATACATCAAATTAGAACCAAAATGTAAGGGTAGACGAAGGATGAACCATAGGAATAGGGTGATCAATAAGAACAAAAATTCACTAAACTTTGTAAAATCATTTCAAATTAACATATGGATTAGTTAAGGTTTAAAACATGTTTTAGGGTACAACATCATTTTAAAATGTATAATGACTAATTAGCAAGTGAGAGGTCCTAACCATTCACCTAGAACCCAAAGCAACCTAAAGCAATCCAAAAGAACATGAATCCTAAGGTGGACATCAGCTCCAAAGTGTCTTCAAAAGCAAATCCCCGATTCCAAGTGCTAATTTCGCTAATCTCCTTTTGGATAATTTAAGTAAGGTTTAGAGTGGGCTTAGGCTAGAAATATTAATGGTGATCTTTCTAAATATTTTAGGAAGTATGTAATGATAAGAAGAAGTCCCATCAGCCCCCTCTTGGGTGCTAATATCGAAACAGGCCTTGGGCTTGGCCACTAATCTTCTTAATTACCCACTAAGTTATCCAAAATCAAGTGAAACTTCAAATAAAAATATCTTCTAAATGGTAAGTCCATTTTTATATTATGACCAATCTACGGAAAGAGAAACCATCATCGCAATCTAATGGAAGCGGTTTCAGACCCTAATATGTCTTTTATCAAATGTTATAGGCCATACAAGATTTTCAAAGTCAAAATTGTTTGATAAAAATTATAAGGATGTAAAATATCTCTAATGGCCATTTCCTAAAGTTATAAAATTATATGACCCTATATGAAAATAATATTAATATTTTAAGATCTTTCGACATGTAAAATATGGGTCATTACTATTATCCAAACTTTTTGACCATGCAGTATATGAATGAACTTGACGAGTCAAACTTGAAAGCTCAAGAGACAGGGATTCCAAATCCACCCAAGTGGTGGATCGGTACCAATCCACAACTTTCATCCATTCCAACCCCAACTCCTCGTACTTCTAAGTGATGGTGCTAGAAGCCTATTTCAAGTTCCGTTTCATCAATCCCATACAATTATCTATCGATCTCCACGAGCACTTGAAGTCAGCAACTCCATTCTTCCATCGATCCATCATTTAGACTCAGAAACAAGCTAATAATGATGCAAAAAAGAAGGAAATCATGAAGTTAACCATGAATCGAGCGAAGACAAAGCATTCAGAGTGATCGATATGAAGGTCTTATGGATCGGTACCGACTCTAAGCCCATGGATCGGTACTGATCCATCAATATTGATGAGATTTCCACCTAGTTCTCAACAAAACTGGACTTGGGCATGGAAAATGAGGTGGAGATTATGGGGGCGAATTTTCAGGCAATCTACAGCTATAAAGAGAAGGGTAGGGGCTCAATTTTGAGGATCTTTTTCACTTCTTTATAACTTTTCTATAATTCTCTTGTACCCCGACGGATCTATACCAATCCAAGAGCACAAGTGTAAACATCATTATAAATCATCAATAAAGTTAAGTGGATGTAGGCAACGATTAGCCGAACCACTTAAAACTCGAGTGTCTTGTTTGTGCCTTTTTTTAGTTAGTTTCTTCATTCTTTTCTCTACTATACTCATTTGGGTGTTTATGCCATTTTTGGTTCAAACATTTTGGTGCTTTCACTAAGAACTGCTTGAATTCCCTGATTTAAGATTTGGAAAAGTTCAAAATAACAAGACAATATACTAGAAAGAGTGTTGGTGGAGGAAATCAACAAGGGGGCAGCCAAGAGGCGTCCTTAAGAGCTAACCCCCTATCCATTTACATAACTAGGGATGAGAAGGAGACCATGATGAATGGAATGCAAGAAAGGATGATAGCATGTCAGGAAGAGATGATAAAGAGTTTCTTCAGGAGAATGGAACAAATAGGAACAGTCGGAGTCGCTGCAAACCAGAATCAAAGGCCAGGAGTTAGAGCAAATGCATTTGGGAGCCGAGTAGATCAAATTAGAATGAACCCCGAATAAGTCGTATGGATCGGTACCGGTCTATAGGTATAGATCGGTACTGATCCATAAGAACACACGATATTAATCGTCTTAAGTCCCGATCAGAGAGCAGGGACCGGAATGCAAGAAGTAAGTCACCTCGCCGGAGTGTGAGCGGATGACCTTGCTTGTCATTGAGTCCCATCGCTGAAAAGCTAGCGGATTAGGCTCAGCAAGGGTTCGAAGTGACCGTGGATTTGATTATCGGCCCCGAATGACCATGGATTTGATTATCGGCCCTGAACGGCCATGAATTTGATTAAGGGTCCAGAGAGACCATGGATTTTATTATCGGCCTTGAACAGCCATGGGTTTGATTAACGGTCCGGAGAGACCATGGATTTGATTATCGGCCCTAAGCGGTCAGGGATTTGATTAACGGTCCAAAGAGACCATGGATTTGATTATCAGCCCCGAATGGCCATGGATTTGATTAATGGTCCGAAAAGACCATGGATTTAACTATCGGCTCTGAATGGACACGAATTCAATTAACGATCCAGAGAGATTGCAGATTTAACTATCGGCCCTAAACATAAATGGATTTGACGATTCGAGGAGATCATGGGTTTGATTATTGGTCGAGAAAGGCCATAGATTTAACCAACGATCCGAAAAGATCGAAATTTCAATATATGATTGCTAACCCTCAGATGAACATGGGATGATCCTGATTAGTGATACAGTCCATGGCTTACCGATTTCGGAAGAACACAGGATCATTGTCTATGACAGACACTTAAGTAAGGGCTCGAATCCATAGCTATCACGGTTTGGAACGACCTTTGATTTACAAGTGAATCCAAAGGAACAAAATGATTCGCAATATCTTGATCGACTATTAACCAGAAGATTCAATTACTAATATTAATTCCATCAACTTCAACATTCTTTCTTGAGCAAAGCACATCTTCCATTAGCAAGGCGTGTTTTGAGTGGCAAGTGTTATCCAGCCTTTTGACCAAGCAATATATGCATGAACTTGAAGAGTCGAACTTGAAAGATATCAAGGCAGGAAGCCTAAAGAGATAGCGACAGAGTCCAAAAACCAAGTGCAATCAAAGTCACATGAGGTAAGACCAAACCATTCCAAGAGACAGGGATTCAAAATCCACCCAAGTGGTGGATCGGTATCGATCCCGATCCAACCACTTAGATCTGTACCGATCCATAACTTTTCATCCAATCCAGTCCCAACTCCTCTTACTTGTAAATGATGATGCGAGAAGCCTATTTCAAGTTCCCTTTCACGATCCCATGCAATTCACTATCAATCTCCACGGGCACTTGAGTCACCCACTCCATTCTTCCACCGATAATCATTTAGACTGAAAAACAAGCTAATAATGATGCAAATAAAATGGAAATCAAAACGCTAACTACGAATCGATCTAGGACAAAGCATTCGAAGTGATCAATATTAAGATCTTATGGATTGGTGCCGATTTAAGCTCATGGATCAGTACCGATCCACTAATATTGACAAGGTGTCTAACTATTTTTCAGGAGAATTGGTATTGGGCATGGAAAACGAGGCGGAGATCATAGGGGCGAGTTTTAAGGAAATCTACAGCTATAAATAGGAGGGCAGAGACTCATTTTTTAGGACCTTTTTCATTTCTCTACAACTTTTCTATAATTCTCTTGTACTCGCACAGATCCATACCGATCCGTAAGAATAGAGGTGTAAACGGTACTATAAAACATCAACAAAGTTAAATGGACGTATGCAATGATTAGCCGAACCACTATAAAACTCTGATGTCTTGTTTCTGTGTGTTTTTATTTAGTTTATTCATTATTTTCTCTACTATACTCATTTGGATGTTTGTGTCATTTTTTATTCAAACGGTTACATAAGCTTTCTATTATGCACAAGAAAAAAAATTGAAAATGATGAAGTAGTACAATCATAAATTCTACCCCTTTCTAGTAGGTGGTACATGTCTATTTATAGAGAATTTGGACCCTTGGATCCATAACATGTGACACTTATTGGAAGCAGACGGTCATCATTTGTCGATGTGGCACATGATCGGGATGACATGTGGCATAGCCCTCTTCTTGCTTCATGATAATGTGTCATGACTAATCCAATCTGGGAATGCCATGTGGCAAGCTGCGGTATCAATTTCGTGTGAGTTCTTCAGCATGCGATAGTTGTGATTGTCAACATGTGACGGCTTTAATTTATGATAGCTTTTTTAACAACAAACCTGTGATAGCTTCATCTAATCACCATCATGAGATAATTTCATTTATGCCAACTTGTGATGGTTATTTTGAATATCAATATGTGATAGTTTTATCTAATCGGTATTATGAGATAGCTCCATTTATCAACCTTCGATCGCTCTCTTCAACATGAGATGACTCCTTTTTATATTCAACCTGTAATGGCTTTTATCAACATACGACAACACCATTTATCAACATTCGATAGCCCTCTTTCAACATGCGATAACTCTTTCTGTATTCAACATGTAATAGTTATTTTATCATCAATGTGCAACAACTATTTAGTCTTCAACTTGCGACGGCTACTTTATTATCGACTTGCGATAGCTACTTGCTCCTCAACCAGCTATAGCTCTTTCGCTATCAAATCTTGATAGCCACTTTTACCTTCAACTTGAGATAGCTACCCTATTGAAAACATGCAATAGCTTGCTTTTATCTCACCTTACAACGGCTTCTCTTTATATCATCTTGTGCTAGCACACCTTGGCCTTAACTTTGAAAACTTGCGATAGCTTGCTTTTATCTCACCTTACAACGGCTTCTCTTTATATCATCTTGCGATAGCACACCTTGGCCTTAACTTACGTTAGCGTTCCTTTGTATCAACTCGCGTTAGCTATTCTATCTTTAACCGGTGACATCCTTTTCATTATCTGCATATGATAGCCTTCTTTATTTATCAACATGCGATGGCTTTATCTGCATTAACTTATGACAGCTTGCTTTGGTCTTTACTTGCAATGGCTTCTTATATTATCAACTTATGACACCTTGCTTTGGTCTTAACTTACAAAAACTTCCTTTATTATCAACTTATAACAGCTTGCTTTCTCACCCTACGATAGCTTTGAGTTTTTGGGTATAACAACTACTAAACTAAATATCTAACCTAAAAAGTTCTTAAAAAGCCCGAGCATTATAAATAAATAATCACATCTACCACACTAGAAAGTCAAGTGTGTGAGAAACCAAATAGTATAATGATAAGAGTGCATGTATTTTATGTGTGTGTGTGTGTCATAGGTGATGAAACAATGAATAAAATACAAGTATAATTCACGCAAGTCAAAATAAATATTAACATGCACTTGTCTTGCTTCTAAAAGCGATAAAGTTGAATGAATTATTATAGTACACGTATAAAAATCCATGTGCATGAGTGGATATTTTATATGTAATTTATTTTAACAATTTCATTTGTATGCGGAAAAAATAAGATATAAATAATACTATTGATATGGTAAAGAAATAAATCCAAGGGGCCAAATACCATGTGAAACAAAAATGTGGTGTCTCCACGCGATCCATATGCTATCACTCAAAAAGCATACATCATAAAATGTTCATCAGGAGACGTAGAAACATCCACGATAATAAAAAAGATGTATGCCTCCACCATGCTTTCCAGATAGGTACTCACACGGATCAAAAACGATGTTAGAATACATCACCAGGCTGGATATTAGATGCTAACTTTTGACGACAGGGGCTATGTCATTGTCTCGGCTCAGCTTACTATTGATAATTTTCTCATACGGTACAAAATTATAGTTTATCCTCAAAGTAGTAATGTAACGAGACGATCTTTCGACGCTCGAAAGTCGACATTAATACGTCCACTGTATCAAATGCCGCACAATAGAATGCCGGAAAACCGAACCATTAGGGTTAAAAGAAGAGGTAGAAGAAGACAGAAGAAAAAGAGAACAGAAAAACATAGAAACAGAAACAATATCAGAATCTCACATTCACAGCGGAACAATATATAATAGATAATCTCTAGTCTTTTAAACAAAGAATTATATCAGTTTATACATACATCAATCAGAGTCAATATACAACTCAATACAACAATGGACAGTTATATAAACTTGTCCTCACACAGAATACACGGCAGAATAAATAAACAAGTACGGGAGTACGTCTCGCCATCCAGCTTGCTTCCAAAGCTCCAGGATATCCAGAATATCCTGATAACATAACTCTAGGCTGCCCGTGTGGAAAATTATGGGCACCCAGAGTTTAGAAAGGAAACAATAAACTCCGAGTCAGTCATGGTGACTGGTGTGAATTCCTTAAATAGTTATTTTCACAAAGAAAATAAAATTAATTCACAATGCTTTTGGAAAATGAAATTACCATAAGACCTCCCGCCACACACAATGCAAACGCAGAATTGGAGGAGATTTCTTCTTATGATAGTCAAAGATGCTTACTACGAAAAATCAGTTGATATTATTATTAATGTCTAGTGTGGAAAACATTTCGAAAGTATAATATAAATCTTAGCCAGCATAAACATTCCGAACTATGCCTACTATAGCTACCATCTAAACAGTGGTGACCACCATAAGTAAATGGCAGGTTCTACAACTAAAACCGTACAAGTTTCGTATTGGGAATTGGATTGCCAACAAATGGTCAGGCTAAGGAACTTCCTACCGCCACATGGGATCGCCTCTGGCTGGACGTCCCGAGAGACAACTGCTCTCTACCAACACAAGGCCGGGTTACCCCTGTAACTAGGTAACTCACAAATATGCCATTCCCCGGTCCTTTGGGACCTTTATCCGAGGCGCCTCGATCACAAAGCAACAACCACAAAGAAATGAGATTGGAGCAACCACATAGGTTAAATACCAAGGCTCCATACCTGATACCACCCTTTTCCAGAAGGAAATGACATACCCTAAAGGGAGCGACCCTCATAACCTTGCCGCATATTCCTGTTTCGACCATTTTCGGGGTGTGAGGTCTGACGAAGTCTCGTCCACAAAGCTACTCTTTTTCACAAAGCCACGCTTTGATCACAAATGATCAATAAATGATCATCACACAGCAACACTCAGCATGCCACATTACCAAATAGGGAATATATCACTGATAAATTTCAACTACATAACCTATGAGCTCGTACGTCTCAGAGAAGGGTGTTAAGCTAAGAGAATAAATTCTCTGCCACCAACAGAAATGTATTTGAAAGAAATCAGCTTTATATCTCAAAATGTAATGTCAGACATGTAACCATACAAGTCTGTTCCGGGTTCGAACAGAACCGAAGGCACTTCCAAAGAAGTCCTTGCAATCCGGGTATTCACAATCCCGATCGGACTTCCCATCACAAAAAGAGTGATATAAATCTCTATACCGGAGCAACTCGGTGTAGAGAAATTCGACAAGTTGTCCTTTCATTTTTGAAAATACCCGGTCTTCACACCGGTCTTCAAATGTTATTCATACACGTCGTATCATTAATTCGGAATGGGTTATATGACACAAAGGTCTTTTCCCGGCTAACCCGAATAGTGAGCGTTTGTTTTAAAAAAAACAAATTCAAGTGCCATTTCAAAGGCAATATTGATAGTCGGTGATTTAACTATCAACAATATTCACAACAATCATCAGATTTAAATAATTTTCCCAAATTATTTATTTTCAAAAAATCTTCACAAGATATATATTTTTCCACACTTAACACTTTGAAAACAATTTCAAATCATTTTTCACCTTTCAACTTTTGAAAACAAATTTCAAATCAATTTCCTTACACGGAATATATTCCCAAATATTTCTTTTAAAAACCAACTTTAGAACTTTTAATTTATATTTTTAAAAGCTATTTTGGAAATATACTCGACTTTATAGTGAAAATACACTTTCACTTCAAAATGGTCCATTTAAACCAATTAAATAAATCCTTATCGATTTATTTTAAATTTACATCTCAAAACTGTAAATTTATTTCCATACTTAAAATAAATCAGTGTTAATTTTTAAGACAAATTTCCCTTTCCTTTCTAAATTCCATTTGGATTTACATTCCCAAATATTCACTTTTAACTCCAAAATCAAATTCCAAATTGATTTCTAATTTTATTTCAATAGAACAAAACATTGCAAATTTATTTCTAAGTTTATTTCCAAATAACAAACCATTTGCATTTACTTCAAGTTCCAAATTCATTTTTTTCAACACTAAATCAATTTCAAATTAATTTTCCAACGATTTATTTTCCATCTCCAAATTAATTACAAATTTGATTTCTAAATTTATTTTCAACTCTAAATAAATTTCCATATCGATTTCTCAAAGATTCATTTTCAAATACCAAATCAATTACAAATTGATTTCTAAAAATTTATCACTTCTAAATAAATTCCTTTGTTCTTTACAAATTATTCAAAATTCCATTTTTAAATGAATTCTTCAACTTTTAAACTATATTATTCAAAACTCATTTATTAATATCTTTTCCCATATTTTAGAATTTATTCGGTAAGATTTCGAAAATCAATTTTAATACTTTAAAATTCCTTCTTTCAAATAAATTCAATTCTTAAAAATAAATTCACTTAAAGTTTTCCACTTTAATTTCAAAATCCAATTTATTTATTTCTGGTATCCAACGATACCAAAATACATTCGGCTAAATTATAGCCTTCAACACATTCAATCGTCAATATAATCATTCACAGATTATCAATAATCATCACATAGTATATGAAATAAATTCATACAATTTTGAGGAATCCAGTTGGATCCCTCCAACCTGTTTCCCTGCATCCATAGATGTTAGCACAATACCAATTCCACTTCGAGGTGGAATATCGCGGTATATGGGATCTATAAAATATCAATCCGCTATTATGCGGCGCAATAGGGTCTCATCCGCTATATAATGCGGGAAATCAACAATCCCAATATATACATATTCCAATATATATATATTGCGATATACTACTATATATACTATATCACATCCAAACAGCAATCAATCTATAACTGCAAATCCAACTTTCAAATTTGAGTGAGAAGATCTCACCTTTGCTTTTAATTTTGCAATCCATTTTCCATTTTCGGCTTGATTCCTTTATTGTATTAGACCTTGTATAACAATTATAAAATTTTATTAATATTCAAGATGATCGAACAATTCATTCCCATTTAATAAAATTTTATTAACTAATGATTTAATTTTCTATACTTCACTGGAATATTTTTCTTTGAACCTTATCTATATATATATATATATATATATTCTGTTTATATATCTATTTTAAATTAAAACAAAAATTTTAAATCTTGCAGTAAAATCAACACTGTTATTACAATTCCTTTCTTACAGTAAAAATCAAAGAGAAAAAACTATATATATATGTATATTTTCTTTTCTGCAAATTAAAACAGAAATTAACTTTGCTGTAAAATCCTTCTCTATATATACAAAAATCTGATTTTTAACATCTTTTCTTTTCTTAAAAACTTTTGCCTTACGGTCGAATTTTCATTCAGAAGAAATCAACCTGGGTTTATCGAAAATTAAAAATTTGATTACCTAACTGACGAGTCGATCAAGTCCCCAGCAACATTTCGACGACTATTGCCATAGTCGCGCGCGCCACCGCCTTCCAGTCGCGAAACGAACTTTGCGACCACCGTTGCCAGTATCCTCCTCGACTTCGAGCTTCACGAGATCGCACCACGTCGCGGCGCCTCGATGCTACCCCGCAATACTCCACACATGCGATGCTCCCCAACTTTGACCAGACGCGGCCCTGTTCTGCCACTGCTGCGGCGACGCGATTGAAATCGCGCGAGCGACTTCCATCCTCTTTTTCTTTTATTTTTTTATTTTTTTATAAACTATGCTCGACCATTGAAATTTTTTGAATGAGGTTGGGACTGAGGGATTGCGATTTGAAATGGAGATGAGAGGAAAAGCCTCGCATTTTATTTGAATTGAATTCTTGAATGAAAATTCTATTAACATCGGCTGATGGTAATTTCCCTATTCAGCCATTTCATTGTTTGAACTGGAGATGAAATTTTCGTTTTAATTAAAGAGATGAGAACGAAAGAAGTATACTGGGGATCGGCCATTTATTTTTCTTTATCCTTCTGAACGAACTGATTTCGTGTGTTTTGAATTGAAAGGAAAGAAGTGATTTTAACAACGAAGGTAGCGTACTTTAAATGAGAAGAGGAGACAACTAGGTCGACGGAAATCAGATGCTAGGGTGGCTACTGATTTAACCTTTATATTTTATATTTTTATATTCAAAAATATCTCATTATATTATATCAGCGCGTTTGCTTATCGTACGATCACACAATAACTCCGAAAGCTACGAAAACTGAAATTAGATAATAATACAATATTACGGATCCAATGGAACTGGTATCGTCGAATTCCGAGACAGTGCCCCGGAACGCTATTTTCAAATTTAATTTAAACGATATAAATTCAAAACTGAATAAAACAGTTCCAAATCCAATTCTGAAGCTTTCGTTATCTTCAGTATTATTAATATGAATTTTCCAAGACTTCATATTATTTTTAATAGGTTTAAACTTGAGGATTCAAATTTTTACTCAAATTTTAACAATTAAATTCACTAATTTAATTACCAAACAACTCTTAATTTGAAATTCAAATTAAACTAACATTCGAATATTTAAACTCAATTAAATATTCACTTTTCAAATGTCAAAAATTCAGGGTCATTACAATCTTCCCCCCTTAAAAGAATTTCGTCCCGAAATTACAAGTTAAGAAGAATGCTCCAATACCCGCTAACTATTTACCAAACCAAACAGTTTTATCAAATTTTCAAAACAAATCTTTTTATTTAAAGATTCGTTATCACTTCAATTAACTTTCTAAACACTTTCATAGTTTTCAAACAACTTTATTTTACTTCACAATTCAATTTCAAATTTAAATTCAAATTGTAAATTATCCAAAATTTCTCAAAAATTTTCTAACTCTCTAAATTTTCGAAATTTTTTACCAGCGTCTCCTTTGCGCGGCTAACTCGGTTAACTACAAAATGTCCCTACGGACTCCCAAATTTCAAAAAGAGAAAGGAAAGCCAACCGGCTAGACAAGAAAAGATCAAATTTCATACTGAAATTTAAATACATACCTTTTATGGAGAAATTCAAATTCATCCTCGAAATCAAAATCCAATTTCAAATACCCTGTATACTTTACTTTTAGCACAATGTCCAATTTTACTAAATGGATTCCCAAAACCAATTTACTTAAGAATTTTACCATTTCTTAAGTTCGATATAAGTATTTACATACTTATATAAATTTTCATTTCACTAACAAAGTCATATATTCATTGCCATTCAACTTTGCATTTTCAATTCCATTTGAATTCAATTTACAATTTCAATTCTATTTGAATTCATTTTATCTTCAAAACTAAAAATTCACTTTTCTAGTTCAATTCTTACATTTCCATTACAATTTGAAAATCAATTTTCCCGTTAACAAAAATTTTTCAAATTGTCAAAAAAAAATTCTAACTCCCAAAATTTTCGGAAAATTTTGGCGGAGTCTCCTTTGTACGGAGGAGCTTTTGCAATTTGACAAAGGATATAAATATATATACATCGACCCACACGGTCAGAAAAGCAGGAAAACAGTTCATATTTCCTATTTTTATTGCGTAGGCGTACCTTTTTAGCATTTTAAGCAAAGCGGTTTATTTTTAAGCATTTCGCGAAATCAAAATGCAGCCAAACGGCTTCCAAAAACCTGCACTTACTCAATTTAAACACGTAAGTGACAAATATAAGAAATTCATTAACACTTCACTTATTTTCAATAACAAATACATAGATTTCATTAGCAATACATCCAAAATCATTTCCAATAAGCAATTTATCAAGTTTCAATATAAATATTCCATATACACATTATATTTATTTTCAATTTGCTACTTCGGTTAATATCTACTTATATTTAAACTGGATTTCCAATTCCATTCAAATTCAATTTACCTTTCATTTATAATTATTGAATTCTATTCATTTCCAAATCATATTTACTTTGTCATTCCTTCAATTAGTTTCACTTACTAATTTTATTTCAATACTTCACTTTGTTTATCAAAAATCAAATTAAATTTCCAATATTCAGCTTAAATTTCATTTACTAACAAATTCAAAACAAAGTTTAACATTCAATTTAAATTTCATTTACTTGCAATTGTAAATTCCATTCAATTTAATTTACATTCCATATTCACATTCATTTCATTTGAAACCATTTCACAAAAATTTTCTTAAGTCGAGCATTTATTCAATATTTACTTAAGCTATTTCACTTCAAAACTCAAGTTCATTTCCTTGTAAACAATTTCCAATTTCAATTCTTGATTTGATTTTCATTTATCAAATCTATTACATTCACTAATTTAATTCAATTAGTATATTCACTTATTCTTTTTAAATTTCACATTTCCATATTCAATTCATCGTGAATTCACTTTATCAATAACAAGGCAAAATTTCAATTTATTTCTACTTACTTGAATTTATATGCAAATTCAAACCATTTTTAAATTTAGCTCACAACTCAACTTTAATTTAACCAATTCAACTTCCAATTCATTATTTCGTGAATTAATACATTATTAAGTTAGTTTACTTGAATTCAATCCATTTTATCTTATTTTTCCAAGTTTGGAATCTTATTCAATTTGATTCAAATCTAATCTCATTCTATTTTCCAATTCTAATTTATTTATTTACGAATGTAAACTCATTTGTTCATTCACCATTTTTATTCCATCTCAATAAATTTTATTCCAAATTATTTAGTCCACTAGATTAAATTCTCAAATTTACTTTTATTCAAATTAATCCAAGTTAAATTCAATTCTAATTCAAATTTTTTCTAAGTTCCCAAACTCATTTAAATTTTATAGAACTCATTTATAAATTCACTTTACCATTTCATTAGATTGATGAATTTATTTTCTTAAATATTCTTCTGGAATTCTATTCTAAATTATAAATCACATTTACAATTTATTTTACAAATCCTGTTTGTATATGAATCATTTCCTTATATTTTTAATTCATATTTATAATTTCCATTTGTTAAATGGATTTATCTTCAAATCTTTGGTTATACATTTTATATTCACAAATTCTATTTGTATATGGATTTATTTCTTAGCTTTTTGCTTTAATTTCAATTTCTTATTCAATTTCCATATAACGATGATAATATTTCAATATTATCACTTCATAACAACCAAGCATCCATATACAATAATAATTCATAGAAAATCATTTCTTTTCTTATACAAAAATTGTTTTGGGTAAAATTATTTCATTTAACCTATTAAAACAATACTGTGTCGGTTTATCTTGTTTAAAAGTTTAGAAATCCTTATCGATTACAGTTGGCCAGACTGCACTGACCAGAATCTATAAACAATCAACCGATAAGTCAAAACAATACAAAACAAATTTTGTATTCACTAACAAATACGCGCTAATATCTATTATTACACTCACACTCATTCTAGAGTACTACTGACTCTATCTATAATGAGTAACACCCAACAGAGCCAGGGTTGTCGCTTAACCAACAGCTCTGATACCACATGTAACGATACGATCTTTCGACGCTCGAAAGTCGACATTAATACGTCCACTGTATCAAATGCCGCGCAATAGAATGCCGAAAAACCAAACCATTAGGGTTAAAAGAAGAGGAAGAAGAAGATAGAAGAAAAAGAGAATAGAAAAAAAAACAGAAACAATATCAGAATCTCACATTCGCAGCGGAACAATATATAATAGATAATCACTAGTCTTTTAAACAAAGAATTATATCAGTTTATACATACATCAATCAAAGTCAATATACAACTCAATACAACAATGGACAGTTATATAAACTTGTCCTCACACAGAATACACAGCAGAATAAATAAACAACTACGGGAGTACGTCTCGCCATCCAGCTTGCTTCCAAAGCTCCAGAATATCCAGAATATCCTGATAACATAACTCTAGGCTGCCCGTGTGGAAAATTATGGGCACCCAGAGTTTAGAAAGGAAACAATAAACTCCGAGTCAGTCATGGTGACTGGTGTGAGATCGTAAAACAGTTATTTTCACAAAGAAAATAAAATTAATTCGCCATGCATTTGGAAAATGAAACTACCATAAGACCTCCCGCCACACACACAATGCAAACGCAGAATTGGTGGAGATTTCTTCTTATGATAGTCAAAGATGCTTACTACGAAAAATCAGTTGATATTATTATTAATGTCTAGTGTGGAAAACATTCGAAAGTATAATATAAATCTTAGCCAGCATAGACATTCCGAACTATGCCTACTATAGCTACCATCTAAACAGTGGTGACCACCATAAGTAAATGGAATGTTCTACAACTAAAATCGTACTAGTTTCGTATTGGGAATTGGATTGCCAACAAATGGTCAGGCTAAGGAACTTCCTATCGCCACATGGGATCACCTCTGGCTGGACGTCCCGAGAGACAACTGCTCTCTGCCAACACAATGTCGGGTTACCCATGTAACTAGGTAACTCACGAATATGCCATTCTCGGTCCTTTGGGACCTTTATCCGAGGCGCCTCGATCACAAAGCAACAACCACAAAGAAATGAGATTGGAGCAACCACATAGGTTAAATACCAGGGCTCCATACCTGATACCACCCTTTTCCAGAAGGAAATGACATACCCTAAAGGGCGCGACCCTCATAACCTTGCCGCATATTCCTATTTCGACCATTTCCGGGGTGTGAGGTCTGACGAAGTCTCGTCCACAAAGCTACGCTTTTTCACAAAGCCACGCTTTGATCACAAATGATCAATAAATGATCATCACACAGCAACACTCAACATGCCACATTACCAAATTGGGAATATATCACCGATAAATTTCAACTACATAACCTCTGAGATCGTACGTCTCAGAGAAGGGTGTTAAGCTAAGAGAATAAATTCTCCACCACCAATAGAAATGTATTTGAAAGAAATCAGCTTTATATCTCAAAATGTAATGTCAGACATGTAACCATACAAGTCTGTTCCGGATTTGAACAGAACCGAAGGCACTTCCAAAGAAGTCCTTGCAATTCGGGTATTCACAATCCCGATCGGACTTCCCATCACAAAAAGAGTGATATAAATCTCTATACCGGAGCAACTCGGTGCAGAGACATTCGACAGGTTGTACTTTCATTTTTGAAAATACCCGGTCTTCACACCGGTCTTCAAATGTTATTCATACACGTAGTATCATTAATTCGGAATGGGTTATATGACACAAAGGTCTTTTCCCGGCTAACCCGAATAGTGAGCGTTTGTTTTAAAAAAAACAAATTCAAGTGCCATTTCAAAGGCAATATTGATAGTCGGTGATTTAACTATCAACAATATTCACAACAATCATCGGATTTAAATAATTTTCCCAAATTATTTATTTTCAAAATATCTTCACAAGATATATATTTTTCCACACTTAACACTTTGAAAACAATTTCAAATCATTTTTCAACTTTCAACTTTTGAAAATAAATTTCAAATCAATTTCCTTACACGGAATATATTCCCAAATATTTCTTTTAAAAACCAACTTTAGAACTTTTAATTTATATTTTTAAAAGCTATTTTGGAAATATACTCGGCTTTATAGTGAAAATACACTTTCACTTCAAAATGGTCCATTTAAACCAATTAAATAAATCCTTATCGATTTATTTTAAATTTACATCTCAAAACTGTAAATTTATTTCCATACTTTAAAATAAATCAGTGTTTATTTTTAAGACAAATTTCCCTTTCCTTTCTAAAGTCCATTTGGATTTACATTCCCAAATATTCACTTTTAACCCCAAAATCAAATTCCAAATTGATTTCTAATTTTATTTCAATAGAACAAAACATTGCAAATTTATTTCTAAGTTTATTTCCAAATAACAAACCATTTGCATTTACTTCAAGTTCCAAATTCATTTTTTTCAACACTAAATCAATTTCAAATTAATTTTCCAATGATTTATTTTCCATCTCCAAATTAATTACAAATTTGATTTCTAAATTTATTTTCAACTCCAAATAAATTTCCATATCGATTTCTCAAAGACTCATTTTCAAATACCAAATCAATTACAAATTGATTCTAAAAATTTATCACTTCTAAATAAATTCCTTTGTTCTTTCCAAATTATTAAAAATTCCATTTTTAAATGAATTCTTCAACTTTTAAACTATATTATTCAAAACTCATTTATTAATATCTTTTCCCATATTTTAGAATTTATTCGGTAAGATTTCGAAAATCAATTTTAATACTTTAAAATTCCTTCTTTCAAATAAATTCAATTCTTAAAAATAAATTCACTTAAAGTTTTCCACTTTAATTTCAAAATCCAATTTATTTATTTCTGGTATCCAACGATACCAAAATACATTCGGCTAAATTATAGCCTTCAACACATTCAATCGTCAATATAATCATTCACAGATTATCAATAATCATCACATAGTATATGAAATAAATTCATACAATTTTGAGGAATCCAGTTGGATCCCTCCAACCTGTTTCCCTGCATCCACAGATGTTAGCACAATACCAATTCCACTTCGAGGTGGAATATCGCGGTATATGGGATCTATAAAATATCAATCCGCTATTATGCGGCGCAATAGGGTCTCATCTGCTATATAATGCGGGAAATCAACAATCCTAATATATACATATTCCAATATATATATTGCTATATACTACTATATATACTATATCACATCCAAACAGCAATCAATCTATAACTGCAAATCCAACTTTCAAATTTGAGTGAGAAGATCTCACCTTTGCTTTTAATTTTGCAATCCATTTTCCATTTTCGGCTTGATTCCTTTATTGTATTAGACCTTGTATAACAATTATAAAATTTTATTAATATTCAAGATGATCGAACAATTCATTCCCATTTAATAAAATTTTATTAACTAATGATTTAATTTTCTATACTTCACTGGAATATTTTTCTTTGAACCTTATATATATATATATATATATTCTATTTATATATCTATTTTAAATTAAAACAGAAATTTTAAATCTTGCAGTAAAATCAACACTGCTATTACAATTCCTTTCTTACAGTAAAAATCAAAGAGAAAAAACTATATATATATGTATATTTTCTTTTCTGCAAATTAAAACAAAAATTAACTTTGCTGTAAAATCCTTCTCTCTATATATAAAAATCTAATTTTTAACATCTTTTCTTTTCTTAAAAACTTTTGCCTTACTGTCGAATTTTCATTCAAAAGAAATCAACCTGGGTTTATCGAAAATTAAAAATTTGATTACTTAACTGACGAGTCGATCAAGTCCCCAGCAACATTTCGACGACCATCGCCACAATCGCGCGCGCCACCGCCTTCCAGTCGCGAAACGAACTTCGCGACCACCGTTGCCAGTATCCTCCTCGACTTCGAGCTTTACGAGATCGCACCATGTTGCCGCGCCTCGATGCTACCCCGCGATACTCCACACATGCGATGCTCCCCAACTTCGACCAGACGCGGCCCTGTTCTGCCACTGCTGCGGCGACGCGATTGAAATCGCGCGAGCGACTTCCATCCTCTTTTTTTTTTATAAACTATGCTCGGCCATTGAAATTTTTTGAACGAGGTTGGGACTGAGGGATTGCGATTTGAAATGGAGATGAGAGGAAAAGCCTCACATTTTATTTGAATTGAATTCTCGAATGAAAATTCTATTAACATCGGCTGATGGTAATTTCCGTATTCGGCCATTTCCTTGTTTGAACTGGAGATGAAATTTTCGTTTTAATTGAAGAGAGGAGAATGAAAGAAGTATACTGGGGATCAGCCATTTATTTTTCTTTATCCTTCTGAACGAACTGATTTCGTGTGTTTTGAATTGAAAGGAAAGAAGTGATTTTAACAATGAAGGTAGCGTACTTTAAACGAGAAGAGGAGACAACTAGGTCGACGAAAATCTGATGTTAGGGTGGCTACTGATTTAACCTTTATATTTTATATTTTTATATTCAAAAATATCTCGTTATATTATATCAGCGCGTTTGCTTATCGTACGATAACACAATAACTCCGAAAGCTACGAAAACTGAAATCCAATAATAATACAATATTACGGATCCAATGGAACTGGTTTCGTCGAATTCCGAGACTGTGCCCCGGAACGCTATTTTCAAATTTAATTTAAAAGATATAAATTCAAAACTGAATAAAACAGTTCCAAATCCAATTTTGAAGCTTTCGTTATCTTCAGTATTATTAATATGAATTTTCCAAGACTTCATATTATTTTTAACAGGTTTAAACTTGAAGATTCAAATTTTTACCCAAATTTTAACAATTAAATTCACTAATTTAATTACCAAACAACTCTTAATTTGAAATTCAAATTAAACTAACATTTGAATATTTAAACTCAATTAAATATTCACTTTTCAAATGTCAAAAATTCAGGGTCGTTACAAGTAATTTAATTCAATATACTAAATATTAAATTCTTTCAGATTAGCGATATTATAACATATCAACTTAATTGATTTCCACAAATACGATTCCTACGATATTGTATCAATTACAAATGATATTAGATAATATCATAAAATAACTAGGTATGAACAAAGCATGGTAGATATCATGTCAATAGTCGATTATATATTGTACGGAAAAATTCTTGCTTTAGTAAAATATATTTAATGATAGCTTAAAAAAATGTTAACACATCTCCTTTGATGATATTTAAAACAAAACTTCATTAAATTTTACAATAGTGGAAAGATAAAAACCCACTATTAGTATATATAAATCATAGTTACCTTTTACCATATAAGGTTCTAAAATTTATAAGCACAATAATAAAATGCTATTGTCCGACACCATTAGGAAAGCAATGTTTGATATTGTTGAAGTTTGAAATGAATTAAAAATTGAATGTAAATTATATGACCAATATCATTTAATTATACATTGTTGTTTATCCTATTTTCACAACTTTGTATTCGTTAACAAACACTTATGGGTTATTTTAAATCCATATAAGATGCAAAAATAGTTGTTGTTTCCTTTTTAACCAAATTATAACCTTATATAAAATATAAAATCATACATAAGAGAAATATATTATATCATTATGGAAAAAATATTCTTACTTCGTATAAATATATAAGTAAACAATAAGCTTTAACTTAAATTTTAAAATAAATTTGTAGGTGAAACAATTTTATAGTTTAAAGACGATAATATATATATATATATTATTAAATAATACAGTAATAGCATTTGAATGTTCATTTGTTTAAATATTCCATATTCAACAAATCAATTTATCTTCAACTACTCGCTAAAACTTGTGTAAGTTGTTTAAAATAACTTCATAGATAAAATATATATGTTATTATCCCATATGGATTTAATTAAAAATGAATTCAATATATATATATATATATATATATGCATGCGCATACAGATACATACACACACATATTTATGTTCAATTTCAAACGAAGCAATTTCAATGATAATGTTAAATGGACAATATTACAATATCGATCCAACAATTCAATGCAAGTTCATACATCCATTCTATCATTCCAAACATGCATTTCGATCAAATATGCACTCCAAATCAACGATTTCAACAATTTTAAATATCAATCACAATTATTATGTATATATATAATATCATATTTGTAATTTTATTTTCAGACCATAATATTTCATCAAATTAACAAGGGATAAAGATTTCATTCACAATGATTTTTAGCAAATCGAAGAACCCTAGATGTAATGAATTGATACAAGAAATTGTAAAAGAGATTTCTCTCACCGAAAATGATGTGAAGCATAAATACCACACCAACGCTTCTTGTATTGGCTACTTGCAATTTCCACCGGTGATCTACAACGCCAACTGCACCAAGCTCGACACCTTATATCGACCTCACTTGCACCTCCATGTCGTCGCTCTAGAATTAGCCCAATCGTCAGCTTTCTTTATCGCGTCCTCCTTTCGCTCTCGGATGCACGTGCCCCTAGGACCTCGCCGTGCATAGCTCACAAGCTGAAGCTCACACATCCAACCTCGACGGTGGCACAGTGTTGTTTTTTTTCCAACGTTATGATTTAAATTTACAGGCTAGGGTTTCTTAAGAGGTCAACGAGGAGTGTGGTTATGGGTAGGATAATGAAAATGGGATAAAGTGGAATTTCCACTTAGGTTAAATATTCTGTAAGGATTGGAATTTTCCACTTAGGTTCCTTTTAATATTTTTTCTCCAAAACTTTTTAATTTTGACTAAAGTTTTAATAACTTACTATTTATAAAATAAATCTTTATTCAACAAAATTTGATTTACAATAAATATCTCAATACGTTAGTTACAATCTTAAGTTCAACAATTAATTAACATCATTTATTTATTGAATTAACTATGTTGAGTATTACTTCATTCAGTTTATTTTAAATAATTTGACAATTGCAATCATCATTTGAACTCGTTCTCAAATTCATTTAATCGTATAAATTATCATATTTAACTTCTCCAATAAATATAATTAACAAATTAAATATGAAATTTTTACTCTAAAATATCTATTTATTATTTTTCCAAAAATAATTTACACTGAATAATTATTATCACCTTTTATTTATTCATCTATATTTTTATTTCTCATAATAAAATTCCTATTTTCATTTATTTCAACCATATACAAACTATTTACTACATATCAATACTTTACAATCGTCGTAAATTTTATATGAGATCATTTTATTTTATTAAAAATTAGTTAATTTAAAACCACTAAAATAAAATTCCTTTATTCAGTCAATCTTAACTTAATGAAATATATTTTTGAGATAAAGTTTATTCGAAATAGAACACAAATAATTCGCTTTGATAAATTTAGTTTATTAAAAGTGTACTGGAAATCGGGTTGTTACACATCGGCTATAGAGATGGATTAATTATTATTTTTTGCTGAAAGAGTGGTCCTCGATATGAGGGAGCACTCTTACAATTTTATTACCATAAAATCCAAAACTACCAACATGCCTATTAGTTGGTAAAACAAATTTTAAAAATCCATCTGGTTTTTGAGAAGATAAGACCATAGGATTAGTAGTACAATAGCACAACGGTGGAGATCCGACCGTTCAATCGTATAATTTTAAAAAACTACCAACTTTAATATTCATTAATTTCATTTAACATAATGATAATGTATAGGACAAAAAATTATGTTTTGTTAGAAACATGTTGACAACAAAAAGAAATAGAAAAAGCATATTATTTAGATTTCAAAATAAAGAGAAAAAAGACGAGAAATTAATATAGCATATTTGTAAAAGCGGAAGAAATTAAAAAAAATTAATAGTAAAAGAAGGAAAAAAATATATAAATATTATTTTAGTTTCATACTATTTGATCATAATCTTTAGTTCTTTATCATTTTTAACTTTCATAAAGACACATGCACAAGAGTGCTTACATATTGTGCAATTTTTGTCCATTATAGGTAATTCCAGTAATAACGAAATAATCATGTATACGAGACATCGATATATAAAGTTATTTTGTTTTTTAGGTATTGGTTTAGACAAACCCGCTAAATTGTGTTTGATTTTTATTATGTTACCCGGCGGGTATTTGTTTGAATTGGAATTGAATAACATTTATGTTTTGTTTAAGCAGCCCAATTAAACAGTGTCTGATCTATGTTATGTTTTGAGTTTTTTCTTAATGAGGTTTTTGTTATGTTATCTGGTTGATATTTTCCTGAATTGAAAAGCACATACATAGCTTACCAAAGGGCATGATAATATAAAGATCAACCCAAGATTACTAGCGACATCGAGTAAACATTTGGCCCAATAGCATATGCAAGCACAAAATGTAATATTTGTCACGAATTGGAAGATGTTTTTGATACAGGAAATTTTCCTCAAGGATAATTTTTAGGGCTTTTTTGGATGTAGGACAGCCCACTAATAATTTTCTCTAAAGGACAAATTATCATATTTTCCTTCCAGTCCACTTTCGCGCGCTTCTTCTTCTTCTTCCTTTCAATCAAAATTTTTCTATCGCGATCCAATATCTCTCTCACAATCAAAATATCGATCAACCTCGTTCGGTCATTTGAATATCGTTCTTCTGAAAATTGTAGTTCATCGATCAAATTTTTCTCACGCGCATTTGTCGATCTCGTTCTTTTCATATTTCTACTGTTATCTCGTTTTCTTCAAATTGTATTAACTAGGTATGCTTATATTATTCTATTTTTTGTTCCTTTTCTAATAGTGTTAAAAAAATTTGTTTGTGATTTCTAATTGTGTTCGTTTTCACAAATTACATGCAGTGTTATTTTTTTGATTGCTTGTTCATTCTTCTATGGCAACTTTTGGAAGCAGCAGCAGGTTTTTTTTATTTGTTTCTTTATGAAATATTGTATTCTAATATGCTTTACATTTAATTTATCTTGCACTATCTTGCATTAATGTTGGGATGATTGGAAAAGTATCATTGATTGGGTTGTATATAAAGTTGTGATAGAGTGGAAAAGTATCATATCTTAGGTTCAGTTTCCTGGTATCATTTTGATTTTTTCTTAGTATCATTTTGTTTATCAGTAACTCGGTATCAGTTTTGTATACGATAGGTATTAGTTTTCTGAAATGGAAAAACTAATGTTCTAAATTGAACATATTTTTACTAATGTTTTTATTTTTATTTTTTTGGCAGTGGTGATAACAGTCTTCTTTGTCTGTTTGCATTGAATAATAACACTTTTAGCACTCGATTGTCTATTGATTGCTCTTTGTATGATTTGAAGAATGAGATATGTCGATGTTGGTCTCAATTAACTCCTTCTTCTATTCAGATTTCTTATGTACTTGAGGACAAAGTTTATATAGTTGATACTGATTTTGATATTCAGAGTATAATTTGTTTTCAGTTATACAAGAAAAGTTCTTTCTTTGGTTTTACTGTTAAGGTTAAGGGTTCTGAATTGGAATATGTTGATGGTGCTTCTATTTCAAGTTCATCTAATGTTTGTGCGTCTTCATCTTCTACTGTATCTGTATGTTCAAATGTTGTTGTTAATGGTAAAAGTTATTTAAAAGATATGTTGAGGAGAGGGTCGACATTATGCATTTCCGATTTTGTTGGTTTTTGTTTTGGAGGAGCTGAACATTTTAGAGAATTTTTGATGGCATATCAAATTCAAAATGGGTATGAATTAGTATTTTTAAAGGATTGTGCTACAAGAGTTACTGTAATTTGCTCTTCATATAAGGATGGTTGTCTTTTCAAAGTCCATGGTTCTTGTGATTCTGGAGAATTAAAGAAGTTTTTTATGAGAAATATGGTTGCTGATCATTCTTGTGGGACTGGTCTTAGAAATGTGAATAATCCACATATATCTAGTTCGTTTGTTAAATCGTTGATTATTGACGAGATTCGTGATTATCCTAGTAAAAAGCCTAAAGATATTATAGTTGATTTTAGAAGAGAATACAATTTTCAGTTGTCTTACGGTTATGCTTATCATGGGAAACAACTTGCATTAATGGAGTTGCATGGTAATGATGCTTTGTCTTATAATGATTTGAGTTGGTATTTGGAAGAAGTGAAGAAGTCTAATCCAGATAGTTATGTTGATATGGATGTTGATCCTTGTAGTAATGAATTTGAGAAGGTGGTTATTGCTTTTGGCGCTTGTTTACTTGGTTTCAAGTATTGTCGTCCTATGATATTCTTAGATGCTACTCACTTGAAGGGACGTCCTGGTGTGTTGATGGGTGCTACTACAAAAAATGGTAATCAAGCTATGTCTTTGTTTTCAGTTTTGATTTATTTGTATTGAGATCATAATAGTTAGCATTAGCATTAATATTAATTTATTATCATAATTTGTATTATGTTGGTATCGGTTTTAAGATATGTAGTTTACAGTTAGCAAGTTTCTAGTATCAGAATTTGCATTGTATTGAATTGTAAGTTTGTATTTGGTATCATAATTTCATACTTCTTAGCGGGAGATTAGTATCAGTTTGTGTATAATGTTAGTATTAGTTTCAAGTATGTTAATATATGGTATCATATATAGTTGTGTAGTATTGAAATATCATTTGTATCATAATATATGTCAATGTTCATTACTTTGTTGTGTTAGAATGAAGATTAACGTGTAATGTCGTGGTTATCAATATTTTTATAATGGTCGTATCAGGTTTTCAGTATCAGTTTTTTTACTGTTAGTATCAGTTTCATGAATTGTTTCAGATTTATGGTCATAATTAGTTTTAGTTTTTTTACTAATTATTTTTGCATTTTCAGGTTTCTTCCCTTTAGCTATGAGTGTAGTTTCTGTAGAAAATGTGGATAATTGGACATGGTTTTTGAACCATTTAAAACAAATGCTTCAAGAAGATCGTACTTTGGTTTTTATGTCAGATCGCCACCAAGGTTTGCTTTCATGTGTTCGTGATGTTTTTCCTTTAGCTTATCACATTTATTGCTATTTGCATATGGAACAAAATCTTCTTTCAGCGATAAAAGCCAAAAATGAAAATGTGTCTATTGTTGATCTAATCAAAATGTGTTCTAGAGCTTCTAATCTATATGAATTTGAAGGAGCACATTCTAAATTCTGTCAATTTGGTGGTGTTGCTGGTGTGAATTTTTTAAAGGATAAACCATTTGATAAGTGGGTGGATTTATTTTTTCCAGGGAAACGTTATGGTGAATATAGTTCGAATGTTGCAGAAAGTTTTAATAATTGGATTTTAGACGAACGAGCATTGCCTATTACTTCGTGTTAAGATTATGGAACAAATGGCTAGAAGAAGAGAAGAGTGTCATTTATGGAGAACAAGTCTTTGCCCTTCTATGGAGTTACGTTTAGGTGAATTGATTGAAGAAGGATTTGGATAGGATGTATATAAATCTTTTGATTTTGCTTTTGAAGTGAAATCTCCAAACTCTCATTGTGTTGATTTGAAGGAACGAGTTTGTAGTTGCAACCAATGGAAAATTATAGGATTTCCTTGTGCTCATGCTATAAAGTGTATGAACAAGTATAAGTTGTCTGTATATGATTTTGTCAAGAATTATTTCATTGTTGATGCTTATCGATGTTCTTATGCCAATGCTATAAATCCTATTCCAAATTATGATAGGCCTATTGTTGATGGTAGCATTCAAGATGTTATCAAGCCACCAAAGGAGAAATGTGGCGCTGGTATACCATCAGTCAAGCGCAAAGGAGGATTTTCATATTTTCAGAACAAGCAAAACAGATGTGGCGAGTGCAAGAAGTTTGGTCATAATAAACGGAATTGTCAAGCTTCGAAGAGGATATGATTTGATTTTACATTTTGAATTTGTTCAGATTAATAAGTGGATGTGTGACTTGTTTTGGTGGTTTATTGTAATTGAACCTTTTGTTATTAATTTGTATTCAGTATAATTATCAAATTGATTTTAATTTCAGCTATTTAGTATAAATGATAGTATCAGTTTTAGTATCAGTTATATGTTTTAGTATCAGTTCTGGTGTTTGTTTTTACAAGTTTTGGTATCAGTATCAGTTTTTATAGTATCAGCTTTTACAGTATTAGTTTTTACAGTACCAGTTTTTATAAGTTTTTACAAGTTTTGGTATCAGTTTTTACAGTATCAGTTAGCTTGGTTGGAGATAATGTTTGTTTGATTGGATATAAACGACTTTAGTATCAGTCTTGGTTAGTTTTTAGTATCAGTTTTGTGTATTATAATAAGTGCTAGAATTGACACCAGTACTAATAAATAATTAGAATGATATCTAGTGTTAGCAAAAACTAACATCAGCACTAATTGTTGTTTCATAAAGTATGTTGAGTGTCGGTTTTAGCTAAACTAATACTATTAGTCATAAGAACTGATACTCAGTTACTATTTTGTATTAAAATATGATATGAAATTTGATAATATCATTATACAACTGATAGTTGCATCATAAAAGTGATAATATTATGTGGGATCCATAGCTGCATGATAGAACGTACACTATATAATCTTGTTATAATATAAACAACAGGAAAAGAAAAGAACACCAACCACAACATATCATTCCAGGAGATCGGTATTGTTTTTACAAGTAAGAGCATCATTGTTTTTAGAACATAACATCATTACTTCATAAGTACCAAATTGCAACAGAACATCATTACTTCACAAGTACAAATTTCAACAGAACTACATTACTTTACAAGTAACAAATTTAATTGTGAAACAACACAATGTGAATTCATTTCTTTCCTTTTCTTTCTTTTTCTAAGCTTGACATGTATTTAGACAGACTCCAGCAGTGTTCATCATCTGTCAATATTGCATGTACAATCTTTGCTCTTGTGGATAATATTTCCTTCTTTTCAAGTTTTATTGGTATTCTGCTTTTTTTCAGTGAATGATGAATATCATTACAAATATTCCACAGTCAAGCCTGTTGAAGCAAAATGTAATGTTAGTATCAGTTTGCATCAGTTGTATTATCAGGTTTGTAATTAATACAAAACATTGAATTTCAGAGATAATAGTACAAACATATAGTATGCTTTGAATTAAAATATTTAACAGTTTCAAAAATCCATGTTTTCATCCCCCACCATTCCTTCTGTACCTCACCATACTTCCTTTGTTCACATCCCATCCCATGTCACTGTTAACCAAAACCAAGCCACATCTCGCGGCCCGCCCCTCTCTGCCGTAACGTGTTCTGCTATACCTCCTACCACCAACGTCAACCAAACCTTACCTTACCCTCCTTCTCTGAGCATCTCTCCTGACAACCTTTCTTCCACCCCTAATCCTTTAACTCCACCTTTGCCCGAACCACATGACCCTTCCATTAACATACACGGTTCGATATCCATTCCTTCATCCCCTCCGGAACCTACCACTGTATCTCCTCCGTTAGTTGCCACACTGCCACCTCCCCCCTGCTCTTTGGACCTCACTTTTCAAATCCAAGCCTAGAAATGCGGGTCGATATATCCCAAAAATTTTTGACTTATCATATACTGGCGAGGCACTGAAGATGCCCACGGATGTTCACGAGGCCGGTACCAAAACATGGAACAAGCTTTTGGTTGGATTCTTCCTCGACGACAGTCTGCCGTACAACGTGGTATTATATCATTTGAAGAGGATTTGGCGCCTCAATGGATCGTATCAGGTTAAAACCGACCACTCTAGTTTTTATTTCGAATTCTCTGATGAATCTGATAGACAGAGAATACTTGAGAGTGACCCTATATTCATTCGTGGAAAAATGTTTATCATATCATCTTGGAAGCCAACTTTCAAAAACGCACAGGCTAGTATAAAATCTGTACCAATTTGGGTCCACTTTCACAAAATACCCACTATTGCCTGGACTCTTCTGGGTATAAATTGGCTGGCATGTCATTTGGGAAATTTGGTTTGTTATAACGAAGCAACAGAGAAAATGAAAAATTTTGAATATGCCAAATGCCTTATAGAAATTACGCCAGAAAAAGTGCTTCCTGATGTTATAAAATGTGGAGAAGGCGAAGATGTAGTATATGTTGAAGTCTTTTATGACTGGCGACCAAAAATATGTGTGCACTGCAAATGTTTTGGTCACGAAAGTTCTACATGCATTGACATAGTACAACAACTACCGAATGATGCAGTGGTTCACGATAATGCTGCTAATATAAACAACGAAGCACTTTGTACTCTGCCAGAGATCCATGCAGAAGGAAATGCAGTTATTTTTAACAATCAAAAAATAACTGGGGAGAAGACAAGGTGGCAAAAGAAAACAAACAAACAATGGACAAGAAAAGGGAAAGTGGATACAAATAACAAGCAGATACTACAGAAAACACAAATACAAGAAAAAATAGATATCTGTGACACGCATGCACAGATGCATGAGAAAGACATACACAAGAATACCAGTACACCTATGGATCCAACCAATACCTCACTAACCAAATCAATACCATCCTACTTACACCATGTTTCCACCAACACATCAGAAAAACAGCCTCAACCTTTCTCATGTATTCAGCTGTAAAATTGTTTTGACATGCTGGGGGATACATGTGCCGTAACCAACACTGTGACATCATCCATTCCTCTAGATGCTCCTCATAGCCTCATTCCAAACTCCTCCATACCTTCACACTCCTCGAATATACCTCCTGTTACTGTTTATCATCATGATGAACATGTTACAGAACAACAAACCGAAGACCCCCAAACTGATATTGCACCACATCTACCATATGAACACATCCACTTATCTCCTGTCATAACCAACAAGCTTGTTGAACAAAATATCATACACCATGATACTTTTCAAGATCAAAATACCGGCCTAAAACTTCTTTTTCAACAGGACTCCCCTGTCACAGCGAATAAAAATGCTCAACTCAATCACCAACCATCCACATCAGAATCCCCCCTACCATTTTCTCATCAAATCCAGCTCAAAGTAAGAAAAAGAAAAACAAGAAAAATTACAAAAACAAGGTAAACAAAGATAGCGAAGAAGTTGAGGATAACGATGAAGGGCATACATACCAAATTGAGGATATTCTGAGTAACAACACCAGTTCAGAAGAAAACGAAGTACAAACAAAAAAACCAAACCCAGTAGGACAGAGAAAATCGGGTAGGAAGAAGAAACACTATATCTCCAATGCTTGACAACATAGGTGTTTGGAATATAAGGGGAGCACATCTTCCCTTAAAGCAACTGGAAGCAAAAAACTTGACCAGAAACAACAATCTGCATATGCTTGGCATATTGGAAACTAAACTAAACAAAGCACAAAGCCTCAAAATGTGTACTTATATCAACCCCTTATGGAAATTCACCAACAATCTTGATCATGCTGTTTATGGTCGTGTGGTGGTGTTATGGAACCCTCTTACATACAACGCCGACACCATCTCGGCCTCTGATCAGTATATCCACCTTTACGTCACTCATATACCCACTTCATCCTGTTTCAACTTAACTTACATATATGCTTCGTGTTGCAAAGAAACCAGAATACATCTTCACAACTTCATCCAATCTCAAAATAGTATCAGTGACCCATGGATCCTTATTGGCGACTTCAACTGTATGTATACATCGACTCAGAAATATGGCGGTAATCCTTTATCCATTCATGACATTAGGCCTCTTTCTCAAACTATGCACATAGCGGCTCTTCACAAAATTCCCTCCATTGGCCCTACATACACTTAGAACAACCGACACAAAAACAGACGTACTTTTTGCACCCTCGACCATTCTCTTTTCAATTTACAAGCCCTTACCACCTGGCCTAACCTTTTATCATCTATCCTACACCCTGGAATATCTGACCATAGTCCGCTTATCCTCTCATGGGGATTGAAAACAATGAAATACCGTGCCTCATTTAAAATTTTTAATTTTTAGACGAAACATGCACAATTCTTTGACATTTTTTTGCAGGGATGGAACACTCACACATACGGCAATCCTATGTATGTTCTTCAGGCTAAGCTTAAGAATACAAAACGAGGTTTGAAAAAATGGGCCCTTTCTACTTTTGGCAAAGGAACTTCAAAATCAGATCAGCTGCGACATGATCTCCACAAGGCTCAACTGGACATGCTTGCATCCCCTGGAAATATCGATCTGGCTGAAAAAGAGGAATTCATAAATAATCAACTGCGAGATGCTCTTCAATACGAATTGGATAGGAATAAAGAAATACTCGACAAAGAGAAGTTTTTCCATGGTGACAAGAACTCGACTTTTTTCCAAAATGCACTCTGCAAAAATAGATCAGCTAAAAAAATCACCTTTATTGTCGACATGGATGGCGAGCTCAAAACTGAAGATAATCACATTGATGAAGCCTTCGTTAACTACTTCAAAGAATGTTTTTCCGAATCTGGACATATTCAGAACCTTGCTGACATTAAAAATTTAACCATTCCAAAGATCACCGACGATGAAGCTATTAATCTGATCACAACGATTACTTACGACGAGATCATAAAGGCATTATTTGATCTAAATCCTGACAGTGTGGGAGGACCGATGGTTTCAACACAAAAATTTTCACTACTACTTGGTCTACAATCGATGTCACTTTCGTCAAGGCTATTAAAAATTTCTTCTCCACAAATATTTTACTTCGCGGTATTAATGCCACAAATGTTGCTTTAATTCCCAAAAATGACTCGCCTACTTCAGTCACACATTACAGACCGATATCTTGCTGTAATGTGATACACAGATGCATCACCAAAATCCTTGCGAATAGATTAAAACCAGTGCTGAATAACATTATATCTCCTAATCAAACTGCATTTCTACACGGTAGAAATATCACGGACAATATCTTGCTCACTCATGAATTACTTAGAGGATATAACCATACTAATATATCACCGCGATGTATGATGAAACTCGATATTCAGAAGGCTTTCGACTCGATTCATTGGTTTTCTATCGTTGCTATTATGTCCAGTATGAGAATACCTGAATCTTACATTGCTTGGATATACACTTGCATCTCTAATGCCACTTACACTATAAAGATTAATGGCCATTCAGCAGGGTATTTCAAATCGAGTAGGGGAATTAGACAAGGCGACCCGATCTCCCCATACTTATTTATCATGGTGATGGAGCTGCTTAATTCCATTTTCACCAAACATGTTTTAAATAAGACCTTCAAGCTCCACCCAAAGTGCAAAAATCCTGTTATTACCTCTCTCATGTTCGCGGACGACATTGTTGTCTTCGCCAAGCCTGATGTTAGTACCGTTTCTGCCATCAACGATACTCTTATCCAAATGCACCATATGACTGGCTACATATTAATAAGAATAAGTCTCATATTCTGATTGCGGGCCTCAGTGAAAATGAAAATAGGCGTATCACTACTCTATTGGGTCTTCATACTATGCCTACTGATGCTGTTTACTTAGGTATTCCTCTCACTAAAACTAGGATCAGTACTACCCAATGCATTCCCATGTATGAAAAGATTATTGCTAAACTTAATACTTGGCCTACTCACCTACTTTCTCAAGCTGGTAGGATTTCAATTGTTAAATCTATTATTTTTGGCATGACAACATACTGGGCTCGCATTTTTATATTTCCAAAAAAATTAATATCCATGGTTAACGCGGCTATGAGCCATTTCTTATGGCATGGGGATTGCAGTTCACGTAAACCTATTCCCATTGCTTTCTCCAAGATTTGCAGACCGAGGAAGCAAGGGGGCTTGGGTATAATAAATTTACGATATTGGAATTTCGCGGCGGCATCCAAACACATCAATGATATAATCTCACACAGTACGAATTTATGGATACGCTGGTTAAGATCGAACTACCTTTACAATAAGAATTTCTGGAGTACCAGTCCCACTGCCACTTCTAGCTACTTCTGGCGGAAAATCCTTAGTACTCGTGATATCATTCTTCCGCACATTAAATACAATATTTTCCACGATCAGCCCATCTCTTTCTGGCATTCACCGTGGTCATCTCCTGGTGTAATTCTAAACAATGTGCTCAGTAATATGGAAAAGATATCCACTGGGATTCCTGATGGCGTAAACATTCGACATTTCATCAACCATGGGGCGATTCATTTACCATACACTGCGTCTACTGTGGTTAGAAATCTCTAGAGGAAGATTACACAGGTTAACCATATAAACACTGTGCACTTTATACAATGGACCGACAAATACAAACGTCACTGCATCGCAACTATATACAAAGCCATTCTCACTGATAATAATAATAATTACAATGTATGGTATCGACGAATATGGAGTAAGATCGGATCTGAAAAAGAAAATTTCATCCTCTGGAAAACTATACATAACTCTCTGCTTACTAGAGACAAACTTTTGGAGAGGGGTTTCATTGTGTCTAATACATGCATTTTCTGCAATACACACCTCGAGAGCAAGGACCACATCTTCTTCCACTGTACTGTCACTTATAGACTATGGAAGGTTGTTCTTCTTGCAGCTGAGATATATTACCCAAACCCGAGACGAGAGCAACAATAGTTTGAGATTTTTCAACGATCCAGATGGCGAAATGAGAAGGGGGAGCGAATGCTTATTATCATCAGATGCTTTGTCGCAGCTATTTGGCGTGAGAGGAACGCTCGTATATTTGAAAACAAAATTAAAAACAGAAGGGAGTTAATCGCTGAGATTAACGGAGCTTTTAAGAAACGTGCGAGATGGCTTCAATCTGTTGGACATATAGGATTTTCGGTGCATTAATTAGTCTGGTATTTGGGCTATACGGGCCTAAATCCTAATTTAATTACTGCTTTTTTCTGTTTTGCTGTTTTGGTTTTGTTTTGTTTTGTTTTTCTTTATTTTTCGATCTTTCGATCCCGCTGTTTATTTGTAACTACTTCTACTTTTTCAATCTGATCTGGTAGAGCCCAGTATAAAATACTCGTTTGCCTTAAAAAAAATATTTAACAGTTTTACTAGCACACTTAGTATCAATTTCTGTATGAATTTTTGTGTTTGTAGTTATTACTTTAAGATATATTTGCTAAATATTTTGTTTTATTTTTTATTATGTAGGTATCAGTTTTGTTTCTGTAGGTATCAATTTTGTTTCTGTAGGTATCAGTTTCTTTTATGTAGGTATCAGTTTCTTTTATGTAGGTGTCAATTTTCTTTCTGTAGTAACTGTTTATTCTGAACTAAATGTTTGTGGAATTGAGAGATAATAATTTTCAATATTTTTGTTATGAACCAAATTCAATTAAATATAAAAGGCATACAATGATGTATAGAAGTATGTATGAAATATTATAATGCAAAAACACAGATAGTTTGAATAATGAGCAACTGTCAATTGATTATGACTAGTAGTTTCAATTGTATTGTTCATTTTCTTGTCAATAGATATCATTTTAACAAAAAAGAAACTTACGTGTCTTCTGCTTGCTGTGCACACTTTATTTGATGCATATCATCTGGTTTCACATCCATGTCTGTTATGTTATTGTTTTTCTAGATTTCTTTGAGCATTTCTTCTATTTTTTGTCTTTGATAAAGACAAAATGTTAAAAAGTTAGGTCATATTGACCTTTTTTATCTGTAATAAGTACTTTTTTTAAAAGAAAGAGAAATCTCATACCAATTTTATATCTTCTTTTAAACTGGAATTGTTTCTTTCATTTGATCTTCTAGGGCAGTTAGAATCAACATGGCTCCACTGCATTATTGGGTATGTTAAAGTCACTAATGTCCAGTGGTTTTCATAATGCAAAGGAAAATATATACTTTCAGCAAATTTGTCTTGTACAATGGATTCTAGCATAGGGAGGACCAGACTTTTTTTCACACTCATTATGTCACACACAATTCCTTTATGTTTAATATGAAAATAAGTTATGATTTAATAAATGAAGCAATTATTATGTACTTGGATATTAAAGTTTTATTTACCGTCATTGTAGTTGTGAAAGCATAATTGTGTTCTTCCAGTCCACATCTTGAAATATACCAATCTATAATCTGTATTAAAATCAGGAAAGTATAAGTTTTTTTATTGGTGAAGCAATATTAAATAGAAAGTAGTATCACTAATGTTAATAGTGGCTGTGTATGTTGATAAGTATAAAAATAATAAAGCAACAAGTCAACTTAAGCATGCTGTGGATTTAGGTATCATTTTTGCTTTTATTTTGGTACCAGTTTTGATGTAAAGAAAAAAAATTATGTACCTGCCTACCTGTCTCGTTTCCTTCTAGTACACGTTTTAGTGCATTTTTTGTTATGACACAACCTCCTCTGATTGTGTCCTTATCTTCCCATGCCACTACACTATTTTAATAAAGACAATTTGTATATGCTAGATAAACATAATTTCATATTTAATATTGATATACATATTTGTACACTTACTTTTGTGATGATGTTGTCAATGAAAAAAATGTTGTGATCACGTTTTGTTGCTCAACATTTAGATAGATCAAACATTTGCAATGTCCAAGGCCTATCTCTGAAAGTGTTGGCTCTATCACTGCAAGTGGCTTTGGACAGTTGTCTTGTGCACTTTTGTTTTCAACATCTTCATTTTTTTTGGGTTTTGGTTTATTTGCAACTTTTTTTTTGTTCATCCCATATTCAAAGCTGTCACGTTGTTTTTTCACTCTTGTTCTTGCCTTCAATCTTTGAATATAAGAAGCTGTACTTTTTGTGTTGCTTTGGTTTTTTTGCCACTTAATTTTGCCACTGTTTGTTTCCTTTTCCTAGCAGCTGGTTGCACAAGTTTTTCTGCATCTTTTTCTTCTTCAGTTTTTTCAGTTTCAAACTCTTGTGTGTCTTAAAGTTTGAAAGATGGAGGGGTAAAGTCAAGTACTGAAATGCTGTACGGTACATTTGGTTTTTTACATTTATATCCTCTTCAAGATGTTGAGTATCTTCTGTTTTGTCTTTCTGCACTTGACTTTCTTTTTCCAACTCTTCTTTTTGATGCACTTCAGTTGGAGTCTGTTTTTTTTTCTTCATGTTCATATTGTATTTCTTCATTTTTCAGTTTTTTATCCAATTCACTTTCTATTTTGATGGGCATATGTTTCTCCATCTTTTCTATTTTATCTGCTGATTTCTGTACACTCTCTTCAGCTTTTGTTTCTTTATCTTGTTCATTTCTTCCTGTTTCCATTTCTACAAAAGTATCTGCATTTATTTCAGTTTGTAAACTATCGCTTTGTACATTGAAACTTTCATTTTTCTTTTCTCTGTTTTCTTCACTGTCATTCAAATCAGCTTCAAATTTCTTGGTGTTGTCTCCAGCCTGCGATCTTTTCTCTTCATTTTCTTTCAACTTCAACTTAATTTCTCTCAACTCTTATTTCAAACTCAAAACTTCTTGCTCTGCTTTAATTCTCCTATTTTTTCTACTTCTAATTCTTTTTTTGTTTTCTTTGCTTCTTCTTCCAAATCTTTTATATGCATTTGGAAGATCTTGACGCTTATGTCTTCCTCAAACGAATGTGCACTTTCTTTGGTTTCTTCAAACTTTCTTTTTTTCCATGCTTTTCTTTTTGAATTTTGGGCAAATTTTGTTCCATAGTTACTGTTTGAAGTAGACATTCTTCATATGGGCTGAGATTTGCAATTTCTTTCATCTATAAAATTGGTATTGGAAAATTTGTTTTAGTTTTAAGCTATGATTTCAATTTACAATGACAATTGAATTTTTATTGTAACGAAAAGAGGAAATACTATGCGATAAAACAAATAGCTAATGTCATAATTTCTGATACTATTAATATCAGCTTCAATCATGTAAAACTATGGTATCAGTTTTTGAATTCTAGTATCAGTTTCTTATAATATTAGTATCAGTTTCAAGGATGTAAAACTATGGTATCAGTTATTGCATTGTAGTATCAGTTTATTATACTTCTAGTATCAATTTCAATCATGAAATCATATGGTATCAGTTTTTGCATTCTAGTATCAGTTTTTGATACTTCTACAATTAGTTTCAAGCTGTAATCATATGGTATCGGTTTTTGCATTCTAGTATTAGTTTCTGATACTATTAGTATCAGTTTCAAGCAAATAAACATATGGTATCAATTTTTGCATTCTAGTTTCTGTTTCTTATACTATTAGTATGTAATGATATGGTACCAGTTTTTGCCCACTGTAGTATCAGTTTTATGTTATAGAAGCAAGGATATACAATTAAATTTTATTCTACATAAGAGTTAAAGCATATTTATTAACAAAAATTAAATCGAATTTTAACTTACATCACCCTCTTTCACATTATCAAAAACTTCCTTGATTGCTTTGCCTTTTAGTTTCCTTAAGTCCCACTTTGCAAATCTTGGTAAAGCTACAGTATAATGTTGTCTTTGTTGAATGAGATGCAATTTCTCACAAATGCAATACTGTTAACATAAAAAGAATTGATTAGATATGTTTGTTAAAAAAAGTCAAATAATAATTTTGATTAATTTATCTTGCCAATGGAAGCATGGAGCATCCTGACATGTTTCTTGGCTTATGGATGAACTTCTTGACAAATTTACTGAAATTGTTTTCTATCGTTAGTGGCCAAGAAACCAATTGCAATGTCTCTACATTAATTAAGTATGGTAGAATTCCGCATCTTAACTTTTGCTGGTTGTTTGGGAAGAAGAATGTTAATAGTATTTCGATTACTATTAACAGTGGCAAGTCTTCTTCGTACTCCTTTTTCTTCTTTGCCACTTCTTGCTTTATTCTTTTTTCCACAACATTCCTTGTTATTTAAGTGCAATTGCCAAAGTTTATCTTTGCAAATTCTTTGCACTGCATTGGAATTGTTCTGTTTGTCATTTTCTGAGTTGGCTCAATGTTAATTCCTTTTAATGGTAGGCCAAAAATCAAACTTATATCTCTTGCTGTAACTTTCATTCTTTCTTTAGCAAATAAGAATGCATCTTCCTCAACTGAGTAGCATTGGTATAAAGCATCCAAATTGTGTTGATGCTTTTTACATTCTTTCATCAGAATTTTCTCTTTATAAAAAACTCTAAAGAAATTGTAGAAAGGAGTGCTCTTCAATATGTCCATCTGCTTTTTGGATAGAGCATTTTTTTGTTTTATCATTTTCACCATTTTGAATACTGCTTGCAATCCACATCTATAAGCAGTTTCATGCTTTTTGTCTTCGGATTTTGATACTTTCTGTTGTTCTGTTTGTGATCTGCCTTTAATGCATTTTGGATGTGGATTAAAAAAATCATCCTCATCCTATTATTTCAAAATAAAGACAATAAGTAATTTGTAAAACAAATTATGTAGAAACGTAACAATAGGTTGGGTATTAGCTGCAGTGAAATATCTTCAGTGAAATATGTAACGATTTCAAGTTTGCAGTAACTAGGTATCAGTTTGTACTAAGTAGGTATCAGTATTCTGTAAGTAGGTATCATTTTTTTTCAAGTAGGTATCAGTTTTTTATAAGTAGGTATCAGTTTTTTGTAAGTAGGTATCAGTTTTTGTAAGTATCAGATTTCAACTAAATGATACTGACTATTATTTTACCAAACAATTTACACTAAATGATACTGACTATTATTTGTTGTAAGTAGGTATCAGTTTGTTGTAATTATCGGTCTTTTCTTTTACCAAATGATTTACAGGTATTATTTTTGCAATATCTATCATGTTATAAAGTTATAATGCTTCTAATTTTACCGAATTGAGTTGTTGTTCTTCTGATTCTTCATCTGCAACTTTTTTGCCTTCTTCTTTCTAAGATTTTTCCTATTTAACATTTTTGATAATATTAGAATACATTTAACAGTACGAAATTGTTAGTATTAGTTTCATAATTTTGCAATTTCAGTTACCTCGGTTTCTGTTTGTATTTTCTTTTGAATCGTTTTTTCATTTCTTCTTTTTGTTCTTTGTTCTCTTTTTTGCATATTTTCTTCAACTGTTTTCTCTGCAACTATTTGTTGCTGCATGTTCTCTTCTTTGTTCTGTGCAAAAAAATTCAATGTTACTATAATAAAATTATACTAACTTTGTTATAGTTGATTTTATAGTATCAGTTACCTTCTCCGGTATACTTTCTCTTATTTCTGTTTTCAATTGTTGTATTTTTTTCATGTTTTTTTTGTTCTTTTTTCTCTATTTTGCTTTTCCTCTTCTACTACTGTAGGTTTTTTAAATTTTAACTTGGTGTTTTTTCCCTTTATTTTATTTCCTATCATTTCCACTAGAGGTAGGTTTTCCTCTTCTATCATTGCGTTTTCTTTTTGAATATCTATTGTTGGAAGTGATTCGACATTTTGATTTTCACTTTGTTGCTCCACTTCCGATGTAGCTAGGTTTTCTTCGACTGTCGATTGTTGTGCTTGTTGTTCGTCGGCTGTCGATTGTTGCGGTTGTGCTGAAGATGTAGATTTGTTTCTGGTTTGCGTGCCATTTTTTTTCGAGCAAAATTTCGTCAAATTCTGAGTGAAAGCAAGGAGGAGGAAGACGAATGAAATTCTTTGTTTTGTTTTAAATTGTATATAGGCTTTGTCCTTACGGTAAAAACTTTTTTGCGCGTGTCCTTGTGAGTAATTATTTACTTTAATTTATCCTTTAAATTTTTTTTCCTTTTTGATAAGCACGTTAAGTAAATTGTACAAAAAGAAAAATGACTTAGGCATTAATGATAAAAAAGCGTTTAAAATTGTTGATAAAATCAGTCAATCTATCCAAATATCTTTCATTAACAGAAACTGACTAGTGGTAAGTACCAACTGTGGCATTCAGGAGGTATTTTTAGCAAAACCTTTGTCGGTCAGTTAAGAAATATGACGTAAACATACTTTAAGGCAAAATAAATAGAAATATGACGTAAACATACTTTAAGGCAAAATAAATAGCAACATGGCACAAATCAAAACCCAAAGAAACAAAGTATGGAGATTTCACATGACAACTCCATAATAACAATTCATCTCGATTCCAAAAAACTTGATAATTCTTTATAAAAAGCTCCGAATCCATAGAATAAGAGACCATGAAATTTTTATCAACAACAAACCCAGAAAAGAAATAAGTAAACATATTCAATTGAAACATCTTAAATATTCTCTCATAAAAACAACTCCATACATCTTCAACCAAGAAATATCAAACACTCAATCATGGATGAAACTCAATCTCCTCTATTATGGAAAGAGCACCCTTTAGTAACCCTTGCACGACAACCTGTATGTTGACAAAGAATAGTATAGCAGTTACTGTAGATCACAACGATTTGTGAGTGTCTAAACACAGTTGTTCTGACATGGAAAAAATGCCACAAGTAAGATAAAAATATATGCGGTTAAATTGGATAGTTTTATGATGCTTTATACTCATGCAAATGATGCTAGTTTTTCTGTTTTCCTATTCAATACGTTTCCCCAGTAGCTAGCTAGTGAGCAAATGTTAGTTTGAGTTTATTTTACCTTCCACTAGCATCTGCAATTAAATGTTGTCAGTAATGAATCATGTTAACTTGATAGAGATATTAAATCATGTATCATGCTTAAATGAGGTTATGTAAAGCTAGCATTTTGATATTCCAACCCTTGGTGAAATGACTTTGCTTGCTATACTGCCTCATTCTAATTCATAGTATTTTTAGAAATTAATAGCCTAAGGTATCTAACTATATTTAGAATATGCATGTAAATCAATATTTTTGTGGCTTGGTTAATGTAATAGAGAATGATGATCAGTGCCGGCCCAAAGAATATGATGCCCAAGTCACATTTGAAATTCGTTGCCCTTTGCTCCAAAAAATTTCAATGTTTGTTTTATATTTTCATTTTTATTTTTATTACTAGATAAAAAATTGCATAAAAGGCTATAACATGCAAAATATTCACTTTGCATTCAAAAGGCACTACATGAAGTAGGCTACAATATTCAATACAAAAAAAACATAAACTAAACATCAACTTTTCATACCAAATATAGATAAGCATTCTTCACATAGTTCAAAGAAAAAAAATGTTTCTTCTTGTATTTTTTAGTAGCAAATTCTTCAATCAAATTGTCATAGTTAAGTTTCTCTGAAAACCCACTTTTAATTGAGATCATTGCTAGTCTATTCAATCGTTCTTATGACATGGTTGTTCGGAGATAGTTTTTAATTAATTTCAATTTAGAATAACTTCTCTCCGCGGAAGCAACCGTAGCTGGGATAGTTAACAAAATCCGATAAGCAACCCATGCACATTGGAAAACACCATCTTCTACATAAGATCTTATAAAGTCAAGAATATCAATCGATTTTGTTATTTACTTAGGTAACATAATTTGCAAAGCTTTTAATCTGGGAATAAACCTTTTCCACATATATCACATTGTTCATAGTATTTCAAGTAACTTGCTAAACGAATGCAACGTTCCATTAACTCTTCTTTACTAAGATTCATACTTTGCTTCCAGTAAAAATCCAAAGATGTTATCATAAAGTTCAATTTGTTCAAATCGATCTTTGAATACTGTAAGAGCTTGGTCTATGATATGAATGAAGTATGTAACTCTAAAATCTCTTCTAATGATTGACTTTCTTCATTACTACTTGCGATGTCCTCATTAAAGTGTTTTCTCTACCAATAACTCTTTTCAACTCAAATTTTTTTTCAATACCAACATCTGTAACAAGTTTATTTGCTTATTTCACCATTTCTTTGAAACCATGTTCTCTAAAGGTTTGAAAAAATTCAATAAGTTGTTTTAATCTTGTGATTGCATTCTTAAATTCATATCCTCGTTTTGAAGCGCTTTGCTTATGTGTTTCACTTTATTTAATAACTCGTACTAAGTTTATATCCGGAATTTTTGCTTTCTATTTCTCACCCGTTTCTTATCGTTTTCTCTTTTGTCATTTTATCTACTATATAATAACATATTTTAAGTAAATTATGTTACCACAAAATCATTTAAAATAGAGCTATTTTAAACCATTTAAAATAGCTTAACAAATTTTAAATTTTTAACCACCTAATAGCTGCTTAACAAATCAACTTATAAATGAACGAATGAATTAATCAACTAACAATCAAGTTGATCAACTAGCGGCGCTGAAAATCACCTTGAACTATAACAAATCAACTTACTGAATTTACAATTCTCACTTGTCAAATTTAATCAGCTATTAAGTAATAAAACAAATTAATCATTTTTCCAAAATCACCTTGCAAGAGTCGTTGTCAGTCTGTAGGAGCCAACAACACCGAAAAAGATGGATCCGCAACCGCAAGACAGCAGATGCAACAGCAGTCTAAACGGCAAGACGGTAGGTGCAACAGTAGAAAATAACGATTGAGACTCTAACCCTGTACTTCTATTTCACGAATTGAGAAAAATGCGATTGAGAAACAGAAAATTATTTTCAAGGACAAAATTTCTCAACATTTTAGCCTCAATGACAGACCTTCAGTATTTTTGCCTGAAAGACAACTTTTTTAGGTATCAGTTTTTAGTTATTGATAGCAGTTTTTAGGTATCAGTTTGTAGTTATCGGTAGCATTTTTTAGGTATCAGTTTTTAGTTCGGTAACAGTTTTGGAAGAACGTTTGTCCTTATGAATAATTTTTGAAAAATGTTTGTCCTTATGAATAAATTTTAGAAGAATTTTTGTCCTTGTGGTTAAAATATTGAGGCCGTGTCCTTGAGGCTAAAAATATACAAATTTTTGTCCTTTAAATTAATTCCCCCATTGAGAAATTGGAGAACGATGGGAGGGCTTTGTTTTGAAATTGAAATTGGAGGTTGGCTTTACTTGTGTGCATGGGCTTTGATGCGGAAAGAAAACAAAAATGCAAACTTACAATTTTTTTTCATTTTTTTTTTGCTCTAGCCTTGGGGGGTTGCCCCAGCCCATAGCCTTGGTGGGCTTCCCCCTAGGCCGGCTCTAATGATTGAAACTAAATATATTTGACTATATCATACTGCTTTTTATTACAATTGGTTTCATCGTTTTTATTTTTCTTATTGAAATAACAACAAAAATAATAATGATCAGATGTATATTTTTCAATGCGGGTTTGTAATGTCATTTCAGAATACAAAAATGCAAGTTTAAAACCGAGGGTTGAATATTTGCACAATCAGTTGCAATATAGTTTATGTACACACATACATAAACGCAGAGAGGTTTGAAAGTGAGCATTGCAGTTCTTTGCAATATGCTACATAATCAAAATGAAAACAGAGTATAGTGTGCACACAAAAATTATTTCAGTGGATTCCAAACTACTTTCATCCAAACTGTTTGTATAAACCCACTGCTGGTACAAAATGCAAACATCTAACTTTTAGTTAATGAACTCCATAAAAAAATGCTTTGAATACCTGGTCAGTTTTCTTCTAAGCACTGCCTTCACTAAACCCAGAATCCTCACTGTAATTTCTAACCACTAATTACAGACCAATCCTTCTTATAAGGCTACAATTTTTTTTTCAAACTAATATTTATGTTCATGTATCTCCACTTACAACTCAAACCTTCCATTGCTTAGCGCTGTAATTTCGGATATGTGCTTCGTGTTAAGTTCTATTTATCTATGCCAAGCTCTATAATGGATTTGCATTTGAACCAAATGCATTTACTTTGAATTTATATGTTCAACCACAATACATTTAAACCAAATGCATTTACTTTGAATTTATATGTTCAACCACAATACATTTAAACCAAATGCATTCGAATCAATCATATCTTGGGTTTCATGGTAAATAAATTTCATTTCATCACTACAAGAGAAACGGCTCTTTCCAACAGCGGTAAGCCATTGGAGGCCGTTGGAAAGCCGTTGGAGGCCATTGAAAATCCCATTGGTATACGTTTCAACGACTTCCAACGGCACCAACGGGGTTATACCAACAGCTTCCAACGGCAAGTTTGCCAACGTGGCAAATCCTGTTGACCAAACTACCGTTGGAAATCCATTGGAATGCGTTGGAATTTGTCGTTGGAAGTCGTTGGACATAAATGACCAATGTGCCGTTGGTCGCCGTTGGAAGCCGTTGGAAATCTGGGTATATTTTTTTAAATAAAACTAGCAGTGCTTGCTTCCAGCCACACACAACCACAATTATATCAAAACAGCTCCATTTCGAGCATATATATAACAACTATATCAAAACATATCCAAACATATAGATATAACCAAACCATGCATATATTTCAACATAAACCAATATCCAAACATAACCAACATCAAAAAATCCAAACCAACATCCACAACCAAACCATCAGAATGTATCAAATCCAAATATACACAGAAACCATCAGAATGTATCAAATTCTCACCAACTCCAAAATATACATGCCAATAACAAAACATACCTAAATCACTCTGCACTAGAACCACTAGATGAAGGAGGCTGTCCATACTGTGCGATGAACTCCGCCATACGCCGGTTCATCTCCTCCGTCCTTGCTTCATGCAGCAAATTGCGTTCCCGCATCTCGGCAAGCTCGGCTCGTAGCTGCGCAATCTCTTTCTTATCTTGAGCCTTTTGATATTCTCTTTGGGCTGTCTGAGCCTGTAAACAAATTTAAATTATCAACTACACTAAAAAATTAGTATTAAAATAATTGCAAATTAACTAACCTATATATATTCACTACCAAATTCATAAAACAAACTACGGATATGGAAGCGTCTGCCGCGGTTATAAGGATAGTTCAAAATATGAATGAAATACACTAGTATGAGGATATTTACTAACTTAAAATTTAACTTAAAATTACCGATTGGCTTCCATATCCGTAGCGTCTGCCGCGGGTCACTGGATCCATGATAGACTCAAAAATGGCGTCCTCCTCATCGGGGGTCAAGTGAGCTCGTCCCGTATCCTCAAGTAAGGCTGTCCGCGCTTCCTGGAACTTTTGCTGTCATGTAAAATATATAATTGAATTTAGTTAACATTATTTCAATTAACTTGTAAGTTTTAGTTACTTATGTTATACTTACATAGGCAGCACGCGCTTTGTCATCGTGGTCCCAAGAGTAAGAAACTACGTCGGAATCATCGACCTGAGTCAAGGCATGTGTATGGTAAACACATCCCAATAACTAACAGCCCCCCCCCCCCCCCCCGCATTGTCTCTCCTGAAATATGCACATATAAATATACATTATTTATATTTTAACAAATTAAAACTTAAAATAATTAACTATTTATCTTATTTAATAATTATACCAAATCTTTCCGATGATGCTGGAAAGACTTGGAACCACCGCGATGTGTAACGGGGTTCCTGCTCCTGTTTGTAGAATTCCTTTCGGACTGCCTCTGCAAATTTAAATTGAAAACAAAAATTGTTTTGACAGTTTTAATTATTTATATATTATTTGCCTCAAACAATTTAAATTAAATATATGATAGATTTACCACAAAATCCTCGTTGCTCCACCAAGTGGTGAACTCATCAAAGACAGCTTCACTCATCCAATGAGGCCTCTTTCCTGATGTTTTGATGTTGTTTATTGTTTCGCGATAGTTTTTTGCAATTTTGCTGCTCCAATGGCGCCGGACAATAGAAACATTAGAATCGGCCAAGTCCACTTCCCCCTGCACGTTTGAAAAAATATGAGTTATACAATTGCTACAAATAGTGCAAACATGAATTGACATAATGTACATGACTACATAATACAATAATTGATATACCACACATACCAAAAAGTCCTGCCAGATAGCCTCCCGCACCCCCTCTGGTATCGCAGTCCACCTCGGCCAACACGAGGTCATACGAGCCATATACGCCCGTCGTGAGATCGTGAGCACTATGTTGGAAGGCTCCAACGTAAACCCACCGCTGTATAAAATAGGAAAAAAACATTTAATATTCCGTTACTACTTTATATATTTGATAAAAGATTGTATGTGATAAAATTTAATTTTGAACTTTATACTTACCTGCCATCGGCTTTGGGTTTCAGCAATACCGTAGGCCGAACACCCGGCTGTGAAGGACTAGCATCATCACCTCTCTATGAGCTGGAAGATCCGAAGTGTGAACGTCTGCGTCCCGATATACCTATATGAAATCATAGTATAAAGAAAAGCAAGAGTAACATTGATCAATTTAGTATGCAAATGGTGTGTCACAATTGCGTGTACACAGGGAACATAAAGGGAAGCGCTGTCGAAATTTTGCGAACCGTTTAAACTGAAATTATTTACGAGATTTAATTACGTTATTATTTTTGTAACTTGTCCAATACAGGGACAAATCCAAAAAATACTATATACGATGAATATAGATGTCCGTTCTGTTAAAAAAACGAATATCCACACAACGATCATATACAATACTTATCAGACGGGGCCAAAAATACTCTAAGGGTTTAAATTTTAAAATTAGCGATACAAAAGTTTAAATTCTATTTTCATAAAATTTAAACTTTTATATAAACAAACAATATGTTGAATCAACGCATATATAATGATTTTTTCCTAAAACAAAAAAAATCCAGTATGTGTGCGCAACGTATAAAATAAACAAACAATGTTATACATATAATCGCATCACAAATCACATCCAGTGATGCACAAAATGTATCACGTATATATCGTATCATAACATGTCAAAAGTGAACAATTTATAGGTCAATATCATCACTTTCTACATATGATTTTACGTAATTCAATCACCAATATAATAACAAGTGAGGTTCATGCTTAGGTTAGTAACAATTATTAAGTTTGACACTAATTTAATAATAAACCTAATTTAACAAATCATAGTTAAACATGCAATAATTAGTTTAATAACAATAATTAAGGTCCAATACACTACACTACACTACACAGACAATATCACAATACATACATAAAAATTACCAGTTTAACCTAAAATTAAAAATTTAACAAAATTAGGGTTTTAGCAAATAATACCTGATTTTGGAGGTTGTGAAGCTTGCAAACCAAGATGGGGATGCTAGAACGTGTTGAAGGGGAGGAAGAAGAAGATTGAGCTGCAGGTAAGTCGCGGATTTCCAATGGCCGCCAACGGCAATATTCCAACGGCTTTTAACGGCATGTGTTTTTTGTTATTAAAAAATTCCGGGAAAAGTTTGTCGTTGCTCGTCGTTGGAAGCCGTTGGTCAAAGGCCGTTGGAGGCCGTTGCCCCCCCTCCCGGTTGCTATAAATAGTAATTCTTGTAGTGCATGCATCAAACTGGAAAGAAATAAGCATGCACATATATTCGGTTTTTATGCATACGGTAATAGGAACCCTGAAACCATCTATAAAATGAGAGAAAAAAACACATCTAGAATAAATATTAGATGTAATAAGAAATAATAAAAATGCAAATAAAAAATATATATAATCGAGAAAAAGACACAAGGTTAACAACAAACTAATTTTCCCACAGTTTAATCAACTATAGGTTGGAATCATACCTTTTGTGCTCTAGTGTTTCTGGAATAATAAGCTTGAAAAATAGTATAAAAATGGTAGCTGTATTATCTGAAAACTCGTATAAGCAAACGATAAACAATCTAATCTTCTAGCCAAAAACAAATCGCATTCATATGTAAATTGTAACTCGTATTAAAATGAACCAAAAGTAAAAAAACCTGCCTAATTAAATCCGACGCATAGTTGAAGAAGATGAAATAAAGAATAAAACGAGAGATTCTGTTCCGATTTTGAGGACATGGATTTGCTTTACCGTTGATTTAGGGTTTTGAGGCTACCATCCACTTCTATTGCACTTGTACGATGATTAACTCAGACCTTTTAGCTCTTCCTCGTCATATGAATTTGAAATTTCGTTCTTGTTTTGTTTATTATGCAGTAATCCCACCATTGTATCTAGCGCAAAACCATAGCTCATTGACATCGCGGTGGTAGTAGGAAGGTAGAGACTAAGATATAGGGTTTCGGTAATGTTCATAAGGGATAAACTCGTCTCCGTCCTACTGGGCAATTATGGATGATCTGGGTCGATCGCCGTTAGCTTGCGAAATTTAGGTCAAGTCATTCAATATATATGTGGAATGCGAGAAGAACAGAGGGAGGATGGAGGGATGAAAGAAAAACTGATGGAAAGATTCTAAATTTTAACTTCGTTTTCTAAATTAGTCCTTTCCGACAATGCACATGCATCATGTGAATTCTTATATGGCCGAAAATCCGAAACTAAAAACAACAAACCAAACAGTACCTTAGGTATTGTTTGGTTTAAAAACGAATTTTGTGTTTTTGGTTTTCAATATGCATCTCAAATATGAAAAAAATGCAAGGACGGCGGAAGAGATGAAAGAAAGACGGATGAGACAACGAAGATGATAAAGGGACGACGAAAGAATGGATTGTTTTACGTGCTTGTGTTATTTCCCAAAACGCGGAAAATAAAAAAAAAGTTGTTTTCTATTTTGCATGTTAACTTCGTTTTCTAAATTGATCGTTTTTGACAATATAAATACGTCGTGTGCATTTTTTTATGGACGAAAACCCAAAACTAAAAATAACAAACCAAACACTATCTTAGTTTGTTGACTTTTAGCTAACATGATTAACGGCATCGCGGTGGTGTGTTGATCGAGATTTGTCGGAGAAATCAAGGATGCATTGGAAATTAGCAAGACTGGAACTGCGAGATATTAGGGAACGTAGGAATATATATAGGGATGAAATATGCAAAAACATAACACATGTTATTTGGACTTCAGAAAAGCTAATATTTGCATGGAAGCTAATATACAGATCCAAGCCGAGAGCAGCAGATTCACTTCACTTGCTCCCCCAAAACCTTCCTCCTTCCCCCAATCCGTCGCCCCCGTCACCGTAGCCGCCGCCCCAGCCTTCAACGCCTCCAAATCACCCAAATTTGTGTCGGTATGCTCCTAATCTCTTGTTTGAATGTAAATTTGATGTTTTTAGGTTTAGTTTAAACCCTAATTCAATTATGATTTGTTGTAAAATTGAGATTTGTTGTTAAATTGGGTATTATTGGTGTTGTTAAATTAGGTATTAGTAGTGTTGTATGTTGATTTGGTAGATTAATTAGTTTATTATCATGAACTTGAATTAAGTATTACATTAATTAGTTTATCATGATCAAGTTGAATAAATGGTTGATGTAGATAATTAGTGTTGGCGATTAACATGGTTAGTTGTTTTAGGTGAAAAAATAGTGTATATTAATGATTAACTTGGTTATTGATTAATTTACATGAAAGTATTTCATAATTTATGAAATTGATAAATTACAAATTTAAGTTGTTAAGCGAATTTAAATTGACAAATTTTTATTTAATAATTAGATTTTTATTGTTTTCTAATTATCTTCATTGATAATTCTTCTATTTATCTTGTTGATTTAGCGACGGCTAGCGACGGCCATTTTAATAATTTTAGCGATGGCTAGCGACGGCCAAAATGCAAAAGGTTGTATATATTGTACAAAAATAAAGTTTATACAAAAAATTAAAAAATTAATATGAGAACATTAAAAATTCTGCAAATATCTAATTTTTTTAAAAAAAATTAGGAAATGACTTTAAAAACAACTGATATTGTACTAAAATCGAGTTTGTAAAGAAATTAAGAAATGAATATAACAACAACAAATATTGCGCTAAAATCTATGTCGTAAAAAAATAAAGAAATGAATATTGAACTAAAATTGTTAATTGAATGTTGAACTAAAATTTAAATATACAAATTTATTAAATAAAATTTAAATAGTTAAAACATTGTCAAAATTTGAAAAGAACAACAATATTTGATAAAATTTAAAGAAATTTTTTTATCTCTTAGATTGGCTTTGGCCCCGTCTGGCAAGTGTTGTATATGATCGTTATATGGATGTTCGTTTTGGTAACAGAACGGACATTTATATTCATCTGATACAATATTTGTCGGATTTGTCCCTGTATTGGACAAGTTACAAACACAATAAAGTAATTACATATTATAAATCATTTCATTTTAAACGGTTACAAAATTTCGATAGCACTTCCTTTACGTTCCCTGTGTACACGCATTTGTGTACGATACAGGGAACAGAAGGGAAGTGCTACCGAAATTTTGTTGAACCGTTTAATCTGAAATGATTTATAAAATGTAATTACATTATTTGTTTGTAATGGGAAGTAGGATGACTGACCAGTGAAGTGAAAACCAAAATACTAAAAAATTAAAAAATAAAGTGAAGTTTTTATTTTGAATTTTCTGCAACGGTGAACTGTTTACAATGGAGAATGGTTGAAAATTAATGATTTAAACTGTCTAACATACATTTTCAAATCAGGAAAAATGTTCAATTATTTTCTCGACCGTACTTGGATGTATGAAGTCAGTACTAGAAAGAAAGGATCAATAAAGCAACATTTCTACAACGGTGTACACGAATTTATTAGATTTGCTAAATCTAATAACCGAAACAACACAGAAATTCGTTGCCCGTGTAGTAAGTGCCAACATTTGAAGCATTGGAAACCGGATATAGTTGAAGTACATTTGTATCAATATGGTTTCGTGCCTGATTATTATTTCTGGGATCGTCATGGAGAACTTGTTGAACCTACACCTAATACTGAACTATTAGAGGACGGTAATATGATGACGAATCCGATAGAAAATATGGTGGATGATGCAGCACGATCAATGTTTCCTACAACAGAAGCTGTCGATGAAGACGAAAATGACGAAGAAGAACCAACTGCGGGAGCTAAAAAAATATACGATTTGTTGGATTCTGCTAAGAGGCCGTTGTGGGACGGATGTAAAAGCGGAACCGAACTTTCAGTAACCGCCGAATACATAACTATGAAATCAAAATTCAACCTTACGGAAGCTGCATTTACAGCAGTTGTACAAGCTGCAAAATGACACATGCCACCCAATAATCTGATGTGCGATAGTCATTATAAAGTAAAAAAATTAATGTCCGCTTTCGGTCTACCGTACGAGAAGATAGATGCATGTGTGAAAGGTTGCATGTTGTATTGGAAAGATGACGTTGACCTCAGAAAATGCAAAATATGTAACGAAGAAAGATACAAACCAAGAAAGAAGAAAGGGAAAGAAGTCCCGTACAAGAGAATGCATTATTTACCCATCACTCCCAGACTTCAAAGATTATATGCATCTTCTGCTACGGCCTGTCATATGCGATGGCATAGTGTGAGAACAGCGGAAGAAGGAACTTTGATACATCCATTCGACGGAGAAGCATGGAAACGTTTCGATAAGACTTATCCCGCATTTGCTGCGGAAAGCCGTAATGTCAGACTTGGCTTATGTACGGATGGATTTTCACCATTTTCACAGTTTGGTAGTAAATATTCATCCTGGCCAATTATCGTTACTCCGTATAATTTACCTCCATGGATGTGTATGAAGACACCATATATGTTTCTCACCACTATCGTTCCTGGCCCTCATGATCCAATCCAAGGAATTGATGTTTATTTACAACCATTGATCGAAGAGTTGAAGAAACTGTGGTATGAAGGAGTCGAAACTTACAATGTATCAAGGAAAAAAAAATTCGTATGTTCGCTTCTTTGTTATGCACTATTAATGATTTTCCTGCATACGGGATGCTTTCTGGTTGGAGTACGGCCGGTCGTCTAGCATGCCCTTATTGTATGGAAGAAACACGAGCATTTTCGTTACGATATGGAAAGAAAGTTTCATGGTTTGATTGTCATCGGTGTTTTCTTCATCCCAATCATACTTTTAGAAGAGATAAGAAAAATTTCATAGCTAACAGAGAAGAGAATCTGAAACCACCCAAGGTTTGGTCAGGCGAGGAAATATACGACATTGTAAGGGACTATCCAAAGATACATGAAACTGGAGTCCAGACTGAAATCCCAGGAAAGTCGGACATTCATAATTGGTGCAAACAAAGTATATTTTGGGAGTTACCATATTGGAAAGATCTCTTACGCCGACAACATATTATTGACCCGCCTTCTCGGACCAGTCGACGGTATAGCTATGGAAATGTGGAGGTAAATTTTGACATGTACTAATATATAAATTTACTCATGCATATGAATAGTTAAATAATTTTAATAATATTATATATATACTAATATATAAATAATTATGAACTATTTTACAGGCGATGAGAATGCAGAGTGCATACATGAGGTCGCAGCAAGAGGCGGAGATTGCTCAGTTGAGGGCGACAGTGGAAGAAATAAATGATTGGAGGAAGAGTTTCTTTGAGCAACAGCTGGATGAGCGGATTGCGGCTTATTTGCAACAGCATGGGAGGATGCCTGGAGAGGACGGCAGCGATGGCGAGGAGTAGGTATGTTTGTTTGCTCGTGTTATAGTTTGGTATATACACATTTTGGTTGGTTTGGTGTATATATATTTCAGGATATTATGTACATATTTTGATGACTTCTAGTTGATGGATTTGGTTGGCTATTATGTATATATATGTCGGGATATTATGTAGAAATTTCGGGTTACTATGTACATATTCTGGTTAATGGATTTGGTTGGATTTTATATTGTTTGATTTGGTTGGATTTGAAAATGAGATTTGGTTGGATTTTATATTGTTTGAATGTATAGTGATGTTATATGATGGATATATGATGGCTATAGTTGATGAATATAGTGTATATTGGCTGTGATGATGGTATTTGATGGTTGTTGTTTGAAGTGTGTATGGGCTGTGCAAGTGCACAAATTTTGCTTCAGATTAGCGACGGCTGGCGATGGCTAGCGACGGCCTGTATGTTGCAGATTAGCCACGACTAAAGTGCAAATTTTTTATGTCGCGTAGCGACGGCTAGTGACGCCATTTAGTCGTTGGAAAATTTCCATGTGGCACATTTGCAGTCGCGAGCCGTCGCTATTTTGGTGACGGAGCCGTCGCTAAAGCCGTCGCGATACTATTGGGCGACGAGGTAAATAGCGACGGCATTTAGCGACGGCCGGCGACGGCTAAAAGCCGTCGCTATCTGCTGCAGTCCTTCTAGTGTTAACATTCAATGCTACAAAGGCATGGAGGCGCCACACAATAACTGGGCAGACACATTGCTGTAGTGAGTCATGTGCAAACAATGCTATCAAGCAGATCAGAAATAGAGCAAATTGATATGAATTGAGGCTGCAGTCTAAACCAGTGGCAAATGAGTCTGTAGTAGTGGCAGTGCCGGCCCAAACACATCTGTTGCCCCAGGCAAAAATTAGAGGGGCCTTGCCAGGATCAAACCTAGGTTGCCTCAAACAAGGAAAGGAGACACAACCACTAAGCTACAGCTTGAATTATAAAAGTTCACCCACAAACATATTTTAGTAATCATAATACATAACCAAGCCACCGCCGGAATTGTTGCCCCTGCCGGATCGGTTGCCCTAGGCGACCATCTTGCTCGCCTTACTCTGGGGTCGGCCTTGAGTAGTGGATTGATGTGAATTGAGCACTGACGTTGGTCCAGCGTAGCGTTAACATAACTAAATTGGAATGCTTGAACTATTGTGTTGAAACTGTGGACAACATACGCAATAAACTACAATGCTCGTGTTATCGCCACTCAATAAGGAGTGGAAGCTCCAAGTTAGTGGTCGAACAACACAAAGAGGGTCTTCGGGATTTTATGTGTGCTATTAACTTGCAGATGATCCGATCATGATGAGTTTTCCATTCCGGTTTCCTTTAGCTTGTCCTTGTCGTTGAATGAATTTGCCATGCAATATCAAATAACATAGAAGAGTCCAGCGTAGTGGTTAGACGCTCTAGCTTTGTTCCATGAAATCAAAGGTATGTATTCTACGTAGTTCGCGATTTGAACCACTGGACATATGTTGACTTGAAGCATGTTGTATGCTATCTAAAACTTGTAATACAACTATGTACTACCATCAGAATATCCAATTTAAAAAATATATAACATAAATGAAATACTTTTATAAATGCGGTTAAAAACATGTTAATTTTTTTCATACCATAACCAATAGCTAGTAATATAGTGGATGTAACAACTCGACATTCACGACCTTCTTATTCTACATTCTAATCGACACCTAAATCCTAATCTCATAAATGACGGATCGTTGGGACGAGATAGAGTAAAATATTACACATAACTATCTACTTTAACTATAATTTCAGAAATTCACAAGGTAGCGAATAATATTAGATACATCATACATACTGGATATCCAAACAATACTGGCTAATGTCCTTAAGTGTTAATACATCAAACTTAAAATTTATACAGTCATACACAAGTTGTTCAACATAGGTAAATAGAACTAAAATAATATATAACAAGGTAAGCTAAGTCCATCGAGTCATCATTTTCGCATTCATGCACCAAGCACTCCACTAATATCCTATCAACCTTTCAAAGATGACATGAAAAGGAAATATAGAGAGGATCAGAAATGTTCCTCCACGAATGAGAAATATCATTAGATATACAATATTAGCATGTTAATAAAACATCGTTATGGAATAATACTACACTTATCATATCCATATCACCTGTTTATGTCAAGTTAGTCCATGATAATACAGTATACCGGTGTTAACTACTCTGTGGTCGACACAACATAACCTATGCCATATATATAGGTTCCATATCACCAGATACGTATGATTCACCGGGTAACCGCTTGAAGCCAAGATTTCCTAAATATTAAATACAAAACATCGAGATGACAACAAGAAACAACCTATTAATGGAAACACGCGGTTGAAAATTGTTAACCCTCTTTTGGTTCGCGACCTAGCGGCTTATGAGGAGCAGCGACCTAACGACTTACGAAGATAGCGACCTAATGGCTCAAGCATTCCATGACCTAGCTACAGAAAGGACTAAACGACCTAAGGAGGCTAACGACCTAACTACAGAGACGACTTAACGACCTAAGGAGTTAACGACCTAGTGGCTCCAGTCCTCAGCGACCTAAAGATTATGCGACCTAAGATATGCTGCGATCCACCGACCTAAGAAGCTAACGACTTAAGGAGTTCACAACCTAACGTCCTAGCAATGTAACGACCTAGCGAGCTAAAGCAGAGAAAAGTTTCACAACCTATCTTATGTCGCTCACGACCTATCTTAGGTCGCTCACGACCTACTGACTCGTTCAGACAAAACTCAGTATAGTTCAGACAAGACCCACGACCTATCTTAGGTCGCTTGCGACCTACGACCTAACTTAGGTCGTCCACGACCTAAGACTTGGAGATAGAATCTTGCCCAGAATCTCCCCTATAAATACGGCCTTAACTCCAACTAGAGGGGGACTTTTGGCTGATCTTCTGAAGTGTTGTTACTCTGTTGAATTCTGACCTGATCCAACACATTAAGCCTTCCAAACATTCAAGACACTACAACAAGCTTTGAAAGAGATCTCGCACATCCAACATGGATTCAAAGAACCTTATCACATCAAAGCTTGAGCTACTAGTCTGAAGTGTTTAGGAATCGAAGTGTATTGTATCTTGAAGTGCATTGTATCAATTTGTAACCAAAATCAGCAATAAAAGAATATAAAGTGGACGTAGGCTTAATTATGAGCCGAACCACTATAAAATCGTTGTCTTTTACTGTTTTCTGCTATTTTCTGCTTATATTCTGTTCCCGTACCAACGGGTGGTGCTTTCACTTTTTCTTTACACACACACCGGGTGTTAGCGTTCAATTTTTAGCGTTAACATTTTGGTGCTTTCACTGAGAACCGAACTCAGGAATATTCTCAACATTGCTCCGCAAAAGTTTGTTGAAAGAATCTCTCTAAAAAACAGAAGTTTATCTGAGATCATGGCTCTTGGAAGAAAGGGTAGATCTACCAGATCCGGAAATGCTCATGAAGGAACCTCCGCTTCCCCAACAGCAAATCAAGCAACTCCCACCGTTGGAGTCACAAGGGCTGAATTAGACGATGTTGTACCAACTCCCACCGTTGGAGTCACAATGGCTGAATTAGACGATGTTGTATCTGGATTATACCAACAAATTGAAGCTCAAAACGCTTTGATGATGGACAGATTAAACGCTCTTCGTAGGGCAAATCGACAACCAGAAAACAATGAAACAGTCTTCACTGAAGATGCTCATAATTCCCAAGAGAAAGATATTCCTCGCAGAGCAGCTGGCACCGCCGAAGCGCCACCTTTCCAAGCTGAAGGTTCAAGGCCGCTGCCAACTTCCGACGGAATCGCTGACGTTTGCCCAGCGATGCCTCTGAACAATGAGGAGTACCTATCAGAGATGGTTCGTCGAATCATGAAAGAGAGCTTGCAGAGGGAAGAAAATGAGAGCGATTGGGGATTTGCACCAAGCAGAACTCCGTTTACTGAAAGGATCCTGAAAGCAGAATTTCCAAGGAAATTTGCACCTCCTACTATCCCGGCCTATAATGGAACAAGTGACCCTAATCATTTCCTATACAAGTACGACTGGCATAGGACCGGTGCAAGAGCATCCGACGAGATTAAGTGTCGATACTTTCCAGTGTACTTGGAGGGAGTGGCTTTACTTTGGTTCACAAAGCTACCAATCCGGTCCGTAGATCAATTCTCTGACTTAACGCGAAAGTTCAAAGACCAGTTCAGATTGTATGCTTCAAAGGCTAAGGATATAATGTCACTGTCCAGTCTTGAACAAGCTTCCGGAGAATCAATCAAATCTTTCTTAAGCCGTTTCAATGTAGCCCTAGCCGAAGTGGATAATGCAGAGCCCCATATGATCCTGACTTACTTGGTGCAAGCCATCGACAAATCGAGTGAATTCGGAAGATGGTTAAAAATGAAAGAACCAAATTCACTTGAGAAGTTTTATAAAAAAGCCGACGAATTCATACGTCTAGAAAGCCTTTCAGCGCCAGCGAAAGTGGTTGTTTTGCTGAAATCAAAAACAACGATGTAACATCTAACAAAAGAGAATCTGGAAATCAGAAAAGGGAAAATGACGGAGGAAAGAAGCAGGGGAATGAGAAAAAATCTCGCCTCTTTGATCCTTCATATTTTACTCCCTTAACTGACACATCGGAAAATATCTTTTTCACAACGAAAGATGTCGTCAAGTATCCCAAACCACCTGAGATGAGGGGAGGTGCAGTGAATAATGGGAAATTCTATCAATTTCACAATCAACCTGGCCATGACACTAACCAATGTCGCCAGTTAAAGACTGTGATTGAAGAGTTGCTGAAACAGGGTAAACTGCAACAATATGTGAAGAAAAACGGAGTCAACCCAACCTCATCCACTCAGGGGCAACAACATCCTGTCCATCGATCTGGCTCTGGCAACAACACTGCAGTGCAAGAATCCGAAAAGCTTGTCATTAATGTTGTCACAGGGGGTCCTCACCCAGCAGGCAGGAATTGGGACGATTGCTGACTACCCACAAGACTGCAGTAGGGGCATTTTCCAATCTCTCTGGCATATAAATCCAAAACTACGAGTCCAGTGGAAATGGAAATTCAATCCGGATATTCTGGAACAACAACCACTTGCGTCCATTTTTTACTTAACAGCCTTGCTTAGATTTGTAAAATGATGGTGGATGTGTAATTCTTGTATTGTAAACCGTTGAGAAATCAGTGTGGTTCAATAATAAAGAACTATAAATCTTGTGTCTTTTACTATTTTAAAATGCCTGTCTCATTTCGATATGCAAATATGTTAAAAATATTGCTAAAATGTCGATTTAATATTGCAGGCTATCAAAGCAAACCTTACATATTCAACACATCACGAAGCCAAGTGATTCCTACAAATCACTCGACGAACAAATGACAAGTCACAAAAATTCTAAAATTCAACTCATACAAAAGAAGTGCTATTCAAATAGTTAGTGATCACACCAAAGCGGGCATCTTCTTAACGAGGAGATTCCAGACCCTGGCTAGCCAATCGCGATCGTTTGTGCAAACGAACATCCGGTAAAGTAGCTTGCGTCTGCCCCGTGGATTCACTCAGCAATAATGTACACTTCTCTGGCAAAAAAGCAAACAACTTGCTAAAGGATGGAACGTGCACTTGAAGTGATAACGAGGAATCGCTAGGAAGCAGATGGTAGAAGGACGCAAGCAACAATGCTACTCTTCGGAGTCCAAATGTTACTCCTCTGAGTTCACATGCTACTCCTCAGAGTCCTCGTGCTACTCTTCAGAGTCCTCGTGCTACTCTTCGGAGTCCAACAATGCTACTCTTCAGAGTCCAAATGCTACTCCTTCGAATTCACATGCTACTCTTCGGAGTCCATGCTACTCCTCAGAGTCCTCGTGCTACTCTTCGGAGTCCAACTGCTACTCTTCGGAGTCCACAAGCCCTCTTCGTAGGCAAGAAATTGCTTCGGAGGCACAAGCCCTCTTCGTAGGCAAGAAATTGCTTCGGAGGCACAAGCCCTCTTCGTAGGCAAGAAATTGCTCCGGAGGCACAAGCCCTCTTCGTAGGCAAGAAATTGCTTCGGAGGCACAAGCCCTCTTCGTAGGCAAGGAATTGCTTCGGAGGCACAAGCCCTCTTCGTAGGCAATAAATTGCTTCGGAGGCACAAGACCTCTTCGTAGGCAAGAAATTGCTTCGGAGGCACAAGACCTCTTCGTAGGCAAGAAATTGCTTCGGAGGCACAAGACTTCTTCGTAGGCAGAAAATTGCTTCGGAAGCACAAGCCCTCTTCGGAGGCACAAAAACAAAGACTTCTTTGTAGGCAGAAAATTGCTTCGGAAGCACAAAACCTTCTTCGGAAGCACAAAACAGATAAAGCCCTCTAGCGAGGCACATCCAAAAACTTCGTTAATGAAACCACTAAAGGGGCACCTTCTCAAGAAAGAAGGTTCCAGGCCACAGCTGAATACTTATGATTATTTGTACAAACAAGTATTCAGTAAAACAGCCGACGTCAGTCCCGTGGATCCATTCAACAATGGAATATAACTTTCTGACAAACGGATCAAAACATTCTTTAGAAGCTCGCTTCACTGCGTAGGGGAATTCACTTTTCAACAAATAAAAGTGATCATCCCTGAAAGTAGAAGTGTTCTTTTAAAAGAAAGAGAAAGAGAAACTTCTCCGATACAAAGCGTATTTTATTAAAAGCAGAATAATACTTCCTCAAAACGGAAAAATTATTCTCTAAAATAAGAGTACAAGTCTTTTCAGAATATTGCAATAAGCTGTGGTATGGGGGCAGATAGCTATATTAATAAAAACAACGCTCAAACATCATACCACGAGCTCACTGCAATATCATATAAAGTAAATAAAGAAACTTGTGCAAAAACAAGGAATAAATGCGTTCACACATAAACTAACAAGAAATTGTATAAGCAAAAAGAACCATTTTATTCCATACTATGAAATTTTTGTGCATATGCAGGTTTCAATAAGCGGAGGCCGGTATCCGCACAATCTCCAGTCAATATGCAAAAAGCAAAATGAAAAACAAGAAGCGTAAAGTTCAACTCATCACTCCTTCTTCCCGCCACCTTTAGAGCCTTTGCCCGGCTTGATGACTAGCTTCGGAATCCGGCGTGGACGGGTCGGGGAAGAAGGAGAAGAAGGCGCAGCTGGATCATCTTCAACTTTCCCTTCTCCAGCTGAAGTGCTTTTCTTTTTCTTCTTCATTGTGCGCTTCCCTTTCCTCTTTGTAGAAGACTCACTTCCCGGAGTAAGCAACGCAGAAAGTTTCGTGTTATCATCAAGAGACTGCTCCGGAGTCTTCTCACTGTCCTCAAGATCTTCCGCCTTCTGTTCTTGTGAAGTAGGTGGATCCTCCAAGCCTTGAAGGGCTTCTATTTGCTCTTCCTGCGAACCCGGCTGAGAAGCAGGATTGACTTGAAGGGTTGGAGGAGGAACAGCTGGAAGAGGAGAAGTGTGTACAGCGCTCGGTGCCTCCGCTACAGAAGAAAAGAAGTTAAAATCAGTATTCTTCGAAAAAAGAGAAGATATTAGTTCATCAAGATTTAAGTAACAATCGAGAAATTCATCAAACTCGGTTGAAGCAAACGAGTAGTCTACTTGAGCTAGATCAGGCTTGGAGTTACCTGGAGAAGTCGGTTTAATCATGACGATTTCAAACTTGTCAGCTTCCACATCATCCTGGGTCTTCTCCTCGACTTGAACAGTGGGAGGCTCAGTAGTTGCGATTGTAACCTCGGCTTTTGCAGGAAGTGGAGAATAAGAACTAGAGCCAGTGTTATCAGGGTCGACCAGAGCCGGAGGATGAGCGGGGTCAGTTAAAGGCGCTTTCTCTAAATGCTCTACTCCTGCTGCTTCGGCTCGCTCCCTAGCAAGCTGCTCTTTTCCCCTAGCAAGAGCGGTACGCGCTTCATCATCCAGGTAGGTCGCCTCAAGATCCGCTTCTGCATAGCCAGCACCTCCGAGCATATCAAGTACGGCCTCCCACACTTCGGCCAAAGTAATTTCATATGTAGGGCCCAGAAACGAGAGGCTACCACGACCCAGGACGCTGTGCAAGTAAAAATCAAACAGAGTAGAGCTGATATTGGCTTTAGTAGCCTCATGAGATTCTTCGGCTGCAACTTTGCCAGCAATAGCTTCGTTGCGCTCTCTTTTATCCTTTAACAATTGAGACTGCAGCCTTGTAATTTCCAAATCTTGGGAGCTGATTTTCTCCCGAAGCTGGACGGCGTCATTGTGATACTTTTCAGTAACATGCTGCTCCGCTTCAAGTTTAGCTCCAGCATCTCGCTGACAGCATGAGCATCTCGAACTTGCTTCTGGAGCATCTCTTCCTTTTGTGTGAAGGAAGTAGAAGAAGTGGTGAACTCATTCTTTAGTCTCTCGACTTCAGACTCAAGTCTCGCATTATCGTCCGCAATGCTTGTCATCTCTGTATCATGCTGCTTACAAATTTTATCCCACTCTGACTTGTCACTCTCCATTGTCAACATGGCTTCAAGATTCATATGGTTAACTCTTTGAAGCTCATCAACAAGCTTCTGCCAGCCAGACATCCTCTCGATATCAAGTTTGACTGCATCAAGGTTCCTCAACATAGCTTGCTTATCAATCGGTACCAAGTCTAAGTCGAAGCGTACTCCCCTTAAGCACCAATTTGGGAATCGGCTTTGAAGTGTAGGAGGACCATCCCCGACTTGATACTGAGGCCTGTTGATAATTGTCTGAATGTCAGACTTCTTGAGAGCAGGAGAACCAAATGGAATTTCTGTAGAGGTAGGAGCATCAGGCTTTTTAGAAATTGCAGACGCGTCCTTTTCGCTAAGCTTGGTCCGTTTGCTCGATTCTTCAGCAACGTGACCTTTTCCCTTACCATCATGGGATTTCCTTTTATGGGAATCATCGCTCCTATGAGAAGAGTCGTATCGTTCATCCCTTCTTCTTTGCCACTCCTCGTAATTTTGCCTTTCACGAGCCTTTCTAGCAGCTCTTTCTTCATCTGTTTCCCTCGGGGCAGTGAGATAACGCCTAAAATCATAAGTGTTGCGGCTTCCATGGCACTGAAAATTGTCATAATATGAACCACTGCGTCCCATCGGAGAATCTAAAAATGAAAAGAGACAAGTCTTAAAAATCTTCAAAGAAGAGGAAGATAAGTGCATATAAGTGCCAAAAATCCTAAGTGTGTGTGATGTGCAAGCTACGCGCGTCAAACTACAAACCACTCTTTGGTGTGGGAATGTTGACAACTTGTATAGCAGGCGTTGTGATTTGTTGTAAAGAGGAAGTCGCCTCGGCAGCAGAAGAGATAGCTTTTGAAGTGTCATCTTTGAATAGCTCTTGTGAGGTTATCATCAAATCACTCAACCCCTCAAAGATATCATCGCCATTGTGCCCGGCGGAACCTTCCCATTCAATTCCCACATCAGCCGCCTTTCCGGAATGCTGAGAAGGCTCCTCTTCTTCGATGTCTGGGGAAAGTGTTAGCTTGCTTGACGACCCCGCAATGTCAATAGAAGTGGAACACTTCACCAATGAAGCCTCAACGGTAGGTTCTTTCGATGTAAGTTCTTCAGCAAGAGCTGGGGCATCTGGTGTCTTTGCTGGAGACTTAAGGACTTCATGAGGCTGAGTGGAACAGGAAGAATGTAGAAGTCCGAATTGATGTAAGAACTCGTCTTTCAACAGAAATTGGATGCTCCTCTCTTCAACTGGCACAGCCATGAGCCTCTCAAAAGTTGATTTGTGACCAGGATCCCTAGAAGGAGGAGGAAGTGCTGAAAAGAAAAGAGCGAAGTTAACGCTTGACAACTCAGGCTTCGAAAAAGTTCAGAAAACATAAGGAACGAAGATAAACGATCTTACTTCCTACTCTCCAGATAACGTAAAATCCCAGAGGACAGCGAAACGTAGAAAAACTGACTTAGAAATCCGTGAACACTGTCGGGAAGACCAATGATCAGTTTGCGGTTCCTAGCACTTCTCACAAGCGTGATGGAAGGATGGTCTTTATTTTTGGCAAATGTGCACAGATAACAAACTTCGTCAAAACTTGGAAGACGACCCAGCGTCCTCCTAAATAGCACACATAATCCCATAAGGATGGCATAGCCATTGGGATGTAACTGAAAGGGAGAGATAGATAGTCGAAGAAGAAGCTGTTGAAGGAAATCGTTAAAAGGAGGAATGGCTCCGCTCATACACATTTGGCGATTAACGGCGACGAAACCGGAAGGTGGTATATCAGCAGTGTCGCTTTTCTCAGGCAGTATGGCATCTGCTGCAGCAATGCCGAACTGAGTGCATAGTTGGCGGAAAACTTTATATGTTAAGGTGGTCAAGATTCTTTCTGGGGGATTAGTCAACGGGACAGGAATAGGAATGGCCTCTCCAGCTTGAGCTATTACCTCTTCTTGTTGGGAAGTCATTCTACATAAGCAATTGGATGCTCAAATGTGAAGGTGCACGTTTCCTAAAAAGTGTGAAGTGTTGTGTAGAACTAATAAAAATAACAAGCAAACATAACTGGAATTAAGCTAGTTGACAATTGGTCGATTACGAGATTTCAGAACTTGTTAATTTAAAACTCAAGTGCAGTGTTAATACAAACAAATCAGCTTTAGTTGATTATTTTAGCTTTGCTTTAATGCTTCACTTGAATTTGTTGTTTCACAGCAATTCATTCACAAAGTTCATTTAAGTTGATTATTCTTTAACAAGTAATTTTTCATTCGATGTGGGCAGTCAATGACAGTATATTCGCCCTAGTTTTCTGCAAATGTTGTATTTAACAGGTTGTCAGCTTTAAAGGTTAGTATAATCTGTAAAGAAGTCCAATCAAGTTCAACAAAGTCCAGGCAGTTCAAAGTTCAAAGTTCAATCAAGTCCAAATAGTTCAAGTCCTAGGTCGCTCACGACCTAGTATAGGTCGGAAATTCCTCAGGTCGCGCTGTGCGGATTAAAAGGTTCAAGTGTTAGCTCGGCCGCGACCTAAAGCCTATGCCGCTAAAAAGTTAAGTCGCAGAGGGTTGTTTGGTTTTACTTAGGTCGCAGTAATTTTCAGGTCGGCCAGGTTTCCTAGGTCGTAAGTCTTAGGTCGCGAGAATCCCAACACGACCTAATTTTTAGGTCGCTCAGATCTGTTAAATCGCTGACTTCCTCTCCACGCAATCCATCTCGGCAAACTGAAACCCAATAACCCGTTATTAACTACACATAGAAATCCATCGTCTTCTCCATGAAATTCTCCATCCCTTCATACCACCAAATCATCCCAGGAACAATTCAAAACGTCCCTAATCCATCATAGATCCAACGCATCACCGTGCCTTCATAAACCAGTCAAACAGCGATCCAAAGTCGATAGCAACAATCACTCGAAATGAAGCACGACACATGGAATTGGACATAGGTCGGAAAATGGGGATTCATAATTCAACATTGATTAATGGTGGGATGAAGATCAAATTCACTTACGGAATATGATGATGAGGATGATTAATGGCCGAGTAAATTGGAATTGCCTTCGAGAGCTCGGAAACTTGTTAATGGAAGGATGGAATGATAGAGCAGGTGAAGAAAAGAAGGAACGACCTAAGCTATTTATACACCGGGGCAGTGAAATGTGAATCGACACACACGACCTACGACCTAATTAAGTCGCTCACGACCTAACGAACTCATCAAAGAGCGAGTTAAGGAAATCGAAGCACACGACCTACGACCTAGGCATGTACTTCGAGGGGCAAATGTTAACCCTCTTTTGGTTCGCGACCTAGCGGCCTATGGGGAGCAGCGACCTAACGACTTACGAAGATAGCGACCTAATGGCTCAAGCATTCCGCGACCTAGCTATAGAAAGGACTAAACGACCTAAGGAGGCTAACGACCTAACTACAGAGACGACTTAATGGCCTAAAGAGTTAACGACCTAGTGGCTCCAGTCCTCAGCGACCTAAAGATTATGCGACCTAAGATATGCTGCGACCCACCGACCTAAGAAGCTAACGACTTAAGGAGTTCACAACCTAACGTCCTAGTAATGTAATGACCTAGCGAGCTAAAGCAGAGAAAAGTTTCACAACCTATCTTAGGTCGCTCACGACCTATCTTAGGTCGCTCACGACCTACTGACTCATTCAGACAAAACTCAGTATAGTTCAGACAAGACCCACGACCTATCTTAGGTCGCTCGCGACCTACGACCTAACTTAGGTCGTCCACGACCTAAGACTTGGAGATAGAATCTTGCCCAGAATCTCCCCTATAAATACGGCCTTAACTCCAACTAGAGGGGGACTTTTGGCTGATCTTCTGAAGTGCTGTTACTCTGCTGAATTCTGACCTGATCCAACACATTAAGCCTTCCAAACATTCAAGACACTACAACAAGCTTTGAAAGAGATCTCGCACATCCAACATGGATTCAAAGAACCTTATCACATCAAAGCTTGAGCTACTAGTCTGAAGTGTTTAGGAATTGAAGTGTATTGTATCTTGAAGTGCATTGTATCAATTTGTAACCAAAATCAGCAATAAAAGAATATAAAGTGGATGTAGGCTTAATTATGAGCCGAACCACTATAAAATCGTTGTCTTTTACTGTTTTCTGCTATTTTCTGCTTATATTCTGTTCCCGTACCAACGGGTGGTGCTTTCACTTTTTCTTTACACACACACACCGGGTGTTAGCGTTCAATTTTTAGCGTTAACAACAATCAAATATCATGACCTACCTCTGACATTTGATTCAATAACAGGAACATATAAAGATCAGCCAACCTTCCGATCTTCTTCGCCTACCATCCGATTGATCGAATTATCAGACTACCAACCGATTGTACTGAACGTTTAGCTGGTCGTCTCCATCTCTCTTCAATCCCCATATCAAGTACCAGCACATCGTGACACTTATGGTAACCAACTAGAGTAATGTCGAAGCATCTAGAAGTCTCTGACTCACTTGTCCTCACAGCGAGTGCTATAATACACCGTGACATTAAGTATCACATCATACTACACTATAATGCAGAGGATCATGTTCTAACGTCATCAAATGATCCGCACAAAGCGCCTTTTGTTAACTCGCTTTTTAAGCCAAGTAGATTTCGACTAGACTTAGAAGTTAAAAACGAGAACGAAATGATTCACGGATTTGGAAACACGATTGAAAGAAGAAGAAAAGCAACTTGGAGAAGTTTCAACTGAAATGGAACTAAGTACACAGCTCGACCTCGAGTTGTTTAAGTTGGCGCTGACCTATTTCCTCTCTCCTTCTTGCCTCCTAAACTCTGTATACCTCATATACAACTGCAACTACTCGTGATCAAGTAATTTTTCCAGAGTTTGGTTGAGCGACTCCAAGGATTAATGAGAAGAAAGCAAAGAAGTGGGATAAGACAAGTGTTATCGAAGATTGCTAAAATCAATTACAAATCGATGGAAAAGAGGTTGGAACACATCAAATAAAAGATAGAAGAAGAGAACAAGTGAAAGAAATGACCTATGAGAACTTGTACCGAGACTAAACGATCAATCTGTAATTGGAACAAAATGAGTTTTAAAAAATAAAGCGGATGGAAATGAAAACACTATTTGAAACAAAACAAGTTTAGTAGCTCAAGGATATAATCAAGAAGAAGGAATTGATTATGAAGAGACATTTGCTCTGGTAGCACATCTCGAAGCAATACGAACGCTACTTGTTTTCGCATGTCATCATAATTTTAAACTTTTTCAAATGGATGTAAAATGTTCCTTTTTAAACGGATGTATAAGAGAAAAGGTTTATGTTGAACAATCTCCGCTATTTGTTCATGAGAAATATCCCGATCATGTATTTAAACTTAAAAATGCTCTATATGGATTAAAACAAACACCCCGTGCTTGGTATGAAAGATTAAAAACTCATTTACAAAGTTCTAATTTTCAAATTGGTAAAATGGACTCTACTTTATTTATAAAAGGAGAAAATAATGATATATTAGTTGTACAAATATATGTTGATGACATTATATTTGGATCAACTAATGAAAAATTATGAAATGGATTTTCTGACATTATGAAAACTGAATTGGAAATGTCACATATGGGTGAATTAAACTACTTTTTGAGTTTGCAAATAAGACAACTAGAAAATGGAATTTTTGTAAATCAAGAAAAATGCTGTCGAGATTTATTAAAACGCTTTGGAATGGAAAATACTTCAAGTAAACCAATCCAATAAGCATGAGTTTACATTTAGATAAAGATGAAAATGGAAAAGATTTCGATCAAAAATTATACCGAAGTATGATAGGATCTCTGTTATACTTAACGGCTAGTAGACTGTATATTATGATGAGCGTATGTCTATGTGCAAGATTTCAAGCACAACCTAAGGAGTCACATCATCGAGCGGTTAAAAGAATTCTACGATACTTAACCCACACCAAAGATTACAAACTTTTCTATCCTAAAGGCAGCTCTTTCGAACTCGTATCATATAGTGATGCAGATTTTGGTGGTTGCAAGACAGATAGAAAAAGTACGAGGGACACATGTCATTTTATTGGTCAATCTCTGGTTTCATGGTTTAGTAAAAAACAAAATTTTGTCTTTCTTTCAACATGTGAAGCTGAGTATATATCAGCTGCCTTAGCTTGTGCACAAGTAATATATATGCAACAAACTCTTCAAGATTTCGGTAAGATTATAACCAACTCTCCTATATATTATGATAATACTAGTGGTATAAATTTATCCAAAAATCTAATTAACCTTTTTCGTACAAAACATATCGACATTCGTCATCATTTTCTAAGAGATAATGTAGAAAAAGGAATTATCTCTCTTGAATTAGTTAACACTGAAAATCAAGTTGTCGATATTTTCACCAAACCGTTATGTGAATCAACCTTCGTAAAGCTACGACGAGACCTTGGTATATGTTCAATTAATGAATTAATTAATTAATAAATGCCATGATTATTCATTATCATAACCATTGTTTTTCTATAACTTAAATTTAAGTCAGTCGATCTTTTTATAACTATAAAAAAAGGGTTAACAAATTAATGGTTAGAACAACTCTATCCGTAGAAAAATCTAACTATAAATAGATTATATAATCTATTTATACACGATCAAGAGAAAAATAAAACCATAAATATTATTTTAAAAAATTAATCATGTCTTCTGATCATGATTCTACTTATTCAACTATCGACTTTAGCTCACCGTCATCAATTTGCACCTACGTATCACCAACTAAAACCGCACCTCCGTTAATTCGATCGGCCTCGCTAAACATTATGGCATCACCTACGTATCACACCGGCTTCTCTTCTAAAGAAAAGAAAGCCAAACGAGCGTATGATAATCAATACTATACTTCCCCATGTAGGAAGTCATGAACAAATATACGAAAATGATCACAAAGCCCTCTATGCTATATTTGGTGGGACACAAGTAAATTGGGCTAAATTTATTCATGACGAAATTAAAAACTTTTGGTCTCACTACCGACACACAATTATATATACACCATATATCATGTGTCTCTTACATGGTCTCGGGGTACCTTCTTATATTTCTCATTTTGAAGAAATCCCTGTCAAAGAAAGTGGTATAAGATTTTTATCTTTAATGCACCTTCCCGAAAGACCACCTCCAAACATATCGCTGGCACAGTGGACTATGCAGCAACAACAACAAATTGTATCCGAGTCCTACTCAACAGACTCAACCTCCTCCCGCTCCTCAACAAACTCATTCAACTCGTCCTTCACAGCAACATGGTTCCTCTCATCATACTACCAAATACTATTCCGATTTGAAAATTGAATAAGCTCGCATTGAACCAATGCAGAATGAATCCATCCGTGATTTAACACTTAAAAATCAAAAATTAATCACGGTCAATCAGCGAGCTTTGAACGCTAAAATGACTGGTTTGGAACCATCTTTTTCAACAAGAATGACTAAAATGGAATTTTTTTAAGAAAAGGTTGTCTCCACTTTAGGAAAAGTGATGAGAAAAGTATGTGGCAGATCATCTTCTCCTTCACCTACACCACCTTCTCGAACACAAACATCAATCTATTATGCTCATACCTCTTATAAAGGAACTTCTCAAGATAAAGGCAAGAATATTGACCAAGAACAACCTATTGAGGAGGAAGAAGATAGTGATGACATGTCCTTATCCGATCCTAACTAATCTTACCATCAACATTATATCACTTTTCAAGGGCTCTCAATTCAAGAAAATGAAGAATATAATGATCAAACTCAATGACCAACCGAATACGAACAAGATCCATCCGCATACTGGGAATATTATGAAAACTATGGCGGACTGTCCTATTCGTCAAACCGGTATCACTAGCTTCTTTCATTTGCTCTCTTTTCTTTTTTGAACTATGTTATTTAACTGTTGTGTATTGTTGTATTACTTATGTCTCTTGTTAAAACTCGTGTTTGTTCTCATTAACTTATCTTATGTTCTATTTTTGTTTGACATGTCTATGTATTGTTTATATATCTATTTTATGTGTGCATAATTTCTTTTATTCTATTTTGATAACAAAGGGGAGAAATATATGTATATACATAGGGGGAGACAAAATTAAGGGGGAGTTATTTTTATCCTGACTAACAATTGTATAGTTGTCATCATAAAAAAAAGGGAGAATGTTAGAACCTTCATTCTATGATTTCAATTGCAACAACTAGACAATCACATATATTATATATATCTTCTCAATTTACAGGTATGCACTACAAGAGATCACTATGCTCAAAGATATCGGGACTTGAAGACAGACAAAGATTTATGGACAATACTAAGGTCATACTATTGTGTTAATAGTCTTAGATAAACAATGTAAGATCTCCTTGAGTATACACACACATTAAAATTCAAATAAACAAGATTTGCGTCATAAACATATTTTACTTCTGGAACTGCAAGCCACAAATATCTATGGTTTTCCAACAGACGTCTGTGATAAGGCTCAGGAAATTTATTTCTTAAGCCATAGACGTCTGTGGAAAACCAACAGACGTCTGTGATAAGGCTCGGAATTAGTATCCCCAAAGCCACAAACGTCTGTGGTTTTCCATCAAACGTCTGTCATCCGGACAACTGCAAAATTTTGAGTAGATGCTTCTGTTAAATTGAATAAACTCATATCTTCATCGAAAGGTTGTAGCCACTAAATTGAATAGAGTTTATCTAATGGTAACAACTCCTATCTGCATCTCCTTAATCCTATAAATACTTCAAAAATTGAGATTTACAAACTAACTATTCTCGTGATTTCTTATTACTCTCTATTTACATATTTGTACATCTATTGCTTACATATTCTCAATCTATCATAACCAAAATATCATTTTGATAAAACCACTTCCTACAACTCAAAGTATTCACATTTACATACTCAAAGGAGATCATAGGAAGAATTGTACAATTAGACAAAAACCGTGTTATTAGGAACAGAAGATTGTCGGAGAAATACTTTCGTATTAGCCTATTCTTCCAAGCGAATTGAGGTTTATTTGGTTAAAATAAATACCGAAGGGGAGCTTCGGGATAAGAAGTAGGATGGAAGGTCCGAACCAGTATAGAATATATGGTGTGCTCGCTTTTATTATTTACCTTCTTTATATTCAGTTGTTATTCTTTGCTTAGGCAATTAGTAATATACATTCTCACTCTTATATATATAAGTTGCATTATATAAAGATTCTATAGACTTTCAAACAAAACATTTGAATCTCACAATGGAATGATAACATATAATATCGAAAGATAGTACAAAGTGCTACTCTACGATACATAGCATTTCAAAGTTGTAATCCTAAGTACTATCATCAGTCTGTACAGTTGTAACAGTATGTCCTCACAAATGCCGATATACATACTAGTAGTACAGTAGAAATAAAAATACTACGGTAAGTGAAAGCATCAAGCTCATCTCCTTGAGCTGTAAAGAATATCCAACAAAACTAGCCTTTCTCAAACTACTCAAAAGAGCACTTAAGGAACTGAGAAAAATAAAATAAAACCATATATAAGTCTTATGTGAGAAACTCAAGAAACATGATGCATCCATATACAATACTTTTTGAGACCAACCGAATCACCTAAATGGTTTTCCCCTCAAAAAAGCCAAACCATCTAATAAGTACATATTGCGATATAATAGATAATGTATAGGGAGTAGAATATAAATCAGAAAACAGGTGTGTTGCATATACAACACAACAATATTAAGTATACAATCAAAACTGCCAAGGTTCATTCACATATGGATTTCCATTGGTCGTGCCCTCGGTACGTCGAGAACGGATCTATGGACAAGGGTCAGAAATATCCTTCCGAGCGACGTATATCTCTAGATAAAATACTCCATAGGATAAACATAGCTAGTTCGTGCCTATAACACATGATATCGAATATATCACTGCCGCTGGCAATCTGCAAGCATATCCAGAATAGAATTGATATATCCTTGGGTTAGCTAAACCCACTGGCTATGCATCCTACTCTGGTTTCTATCATTACCGACGTTGAAGTCACGTTCAACATCTCAACGCATGAGTCTTCATCACTCGAACAAATCTTGAATCTCTCCATGGATTACAACATCCCGAACAAATATTGAACCTCTACATGGATTCCAGCATCTCGAACAGTTCACAAATATCTCCATGGATTCTAGCAAAAGTCTTCCAATGAATGTTAATGGTGTCCTCCCTCTTTGAATCACTGTAAAAACCTGAATATATTTTTCTATATAATTTGATATGAATATTAAATTGTATATAATTCAATATATTTGGAGTTAATTTAAATGAATAGAGAGTACATTTTAAATATATACACATTGGATATTAACTTAAAGATGTGTATATAAGTTGATAAATCGTTTGATAAGTTTTTTTGGGTAAATCGGGAAAATATTATTTGGGCTTAAACCTTTTGTTTTGAGTTGCGTTGGGTTATTGTAAAATTATTTAATTTCCCTAAGCCAATTTCCTTACAGCCCAAGCCAATTAATTTTAAGCCCAAACGAAATTCCTATGCACCTTAAAATATCTTTATTAATACTTGATTTGGAAGCACAAACTTTTGGTCCAACCGCAAACTTTCAAAAATACCCTTTACTTATATATAATTTAACGCTCATCTATATATGTTACCAAATCCCTTAAAAATTGGATCTAACAAATAAATTCACTTTACAAATTCAACACGTGCCTTTACAAATATTAAAAAACATTAATATCACTTGAAAATAGGACATGATAAATAGTTTTTTTTTACAAATTCAAAACGCTCAAATATAATCAAATCTTAATGTCACTTTAAAATAGGATATAACAAATGAAATTCCTTTACAAATTCTTTCTTCATTTCTTTATTAATAGTTGGCTTGGAAGCGCAAACTTTTGGTCCGACCGCAAACTTTAGAAAATACCCTTTAATCATATATAATTTAACGTTCATCTATATATGTTATCAAATTTCTTAAAAATTAGATCTAACAAATAAACCCACTTTTCAAATTCAACACGTGTCTTTACAAATATTAATAAACATTAATCTCACTTGAAAATTGGACCTGATAAATAATTTTTTTTACAACAGAACGCTCAAATATAATCAAATCTTAACGTCACTTTAAAATAGGATATAACAAATGAAATTTCTTTACAAATTCTTTCTTTATTAACTAATAACAAAAATATAAATTCAAACTACCAAAAAAAATTAGATACTTAAACATACAAATAAAAATTCGAACTATGCATGAGTTCAACGCAAAATACGATTAAATATTTTTGAAAATTACTTTTTAAAGTGTTTTGAAATATATATAATTTGTAGAACAACTTACGCGCGAAGCGCATGCCGTAACGTTCGTAATTCATAACCAAAATTCTTATTCTCAAATTCTTGAACATACAAAAGGCAGCCAAGGGAACTCACGCAAAAGCCCATAATTTCATTTCGTAACACCCACATTCATTTTCATTAACCCACTTATCCATTCGAATCACTCCTATTCATTCTTTTTGAAATCGAAATACGAAGGTTGCTAGGGAAGTAGAGGAAGCAACCCAAAATCAAATTTTAGCTTCAATTTTCGCCCTCAAATCCAGAAGCAAGTGAAGAAAATAAAGAAGAGCAAAGCCTAGAGATCTCAGTAAAGTTTATTCAGCTCTTTCGTGTTTTTGGGATTTCTGCAATTGTTAGGTGAGTGAACTTTATTGTCTCCAGCTGATTTCTGAAATTAAGTAGCAATAATTTGTTGCAATATATGTTTTGGAGTTCGATTGTTGGCTTTGAAATTGTTTTGGGTTCGGTTAGCAAGTAATAAAAGGGTAACAAATATAGTTTGGTAGCCTGCTGATTGATGATGATATGCGTTTCAGTTTACTTGACTGAGTGTATAAAGTTCTAATGTTTACCTTGTAGTTTGTTTGGGTTATGTTAGCAGCAACACTGATAGACCCTGAAACATATTTCATTACTGCATTCATTACTGATAGACCCTATGGCATGCCTTTTTACTGTGGTTGTTTTGGAAGTCAGATTATTTGCTTTGTAACTTGTTTTGAATGGTATACTGAGAAATAACAACTTGTACATCTTCTTTTGTGGATTGTGTACAAGTTCTGGACAAAGAAAATAAATAGGATTGCAATTTGTTTTGTGAAATGCAAAGTAGATGAATCTGAAATCATAACTGATATATTATTGAATAATTAGGAATTGGATTATATTTTCTAATTGGAAATAAATAGTAAAGATATTTGTTTATAATCGACTAAAATATTGAACTGGACAAATTGGAAACGAATATCAATTATTAAATGGATTGTAAGATATAGATTGGGGATAATACATAGTATATTTACAAATATATTATTGATATGAGTTAATGGGCAATTTCTATCAATGGTATAATTATATCTTATTTATTAGATATTCTTCTAACGTGATTGTATGGGCGATCTGCGTTAGTGGTCTATCTTCATTATGCACGTGTATTATATCCTTTTCATTGGTTTTTGAACTAAAAATCCATTGTTTGATAAATGTGTATAATATATTGAGTATATATATTCAGGCGCATAATATTGATTACTTGAAACTATTAAAGTGTGTATCTATAGTTGCAGTATATTTAGACACATAAATGGCCTAATATTGAATTTTACCCTTGATCTATGACATGAGATCTTTATTGATATAGGGTAACTTAATGTAGTATATTCAAGTACATTGTTTGATCTGGAAATCTGATTTAATTCCAGTCATCGGGAATAGGTTCAGTATTCTCGATAGTGTTGATTATAAATTACCAAAGAAGAGATGGCATATAATGGACTGAAGGCGAGGTCGCTCCCCAAAGTCTCTAGCGGAGTAGTCTTCTATTATACCTGTCCATATAGTCTGGCACCAAGTTTGGCTTATATATATGCATATTGTTTGGGCACTATTCAGAGTGTGGTGTGTGATGTGGACTGTTGTGGAATAGAATTCCACTTGAGGGTTATTCGGACCCTTATCGTTGATATCGTAAGATACTATATCAGAGTATCTACTTCATTTGGTATTGATTAATATTGATTTAAATTGAATGATAATGTATGTATGATATCATTTGTTTTACCTGACATTTATACCTGATATTAGTGGTAGTAGCAATGTCAGACATATGATATTGATTAAGATGCACAGATATATTTTGATATTGTTCATTCACGTTAGTTTATTTAGCCTGACCTGAGTTTATCTTTATGATTATTCCCGGGTAAGACCGGGAGTGATTTTCAGGTTTGGACTGACCTTAGTAGCAGGTGACTTGGACCAGATGTAGAAAGACCAGTCTTTTTTTGTATTGCTCTTGACAGTAAAGTATGGTGTATAGACTTTTGTAATACTGGTGCTATGTATATTTTATATATCGAGATGTATATGATGGAGTCATCTGTATCACTTATTATATATATATGACTTTCCACTGCTATTACTATTCAAAATTATGTTATTGTATTCTGTATTATTCCGTGTCCTTGGAAAACCATTGTGCCTGAATTTTGTCATTCCACTATCTATGTTTAGGTTTTTGAAAAAGTGTATTTAGTGTTATTACAAATGACTGTGTACGTTGGTCTATTTATAATGACATAATTACTATTCTCTGTACTATCAGACGCTCTTTACTCTCTAATAGTATAGGTCTTAGCGGGTCATTACAATCACCCTCGAGATCGACAATACAACACGATAACATCATTTCGAATGTTAACACTGACCCATTTTTTGGACTTAACCTTAGAACAGTGCAACTCTATAACATTTTGCTTCACAACCTATATCGATTTTGAAGTGGTTACAGTTTTGAGTCATCTCATATAAGTATATTCCCCCGCTTCCCAGATGCTTCAAAACCAATTGATAGATTTCTAGTTAACATAACTCTGGTTCTTTCATAAATAAACAAACAATACATAAGAGTGGAGATCAACTTCTATTCGAATGGATTTCCTTACCTCTTGTCCTTGAAGAGCAAGACGAGTTTATACATATAGCATCATCGAGGATAACCGTACCATATAATTCTCACGTTTTCTCTAGAACTTGGTCAAATTCAATAACAATAAGAACGATCGCATATGGAACCATATCTCATATGCTTAACTTACGCTATCCCGCAGTTAAGAGTGAAGCCAGTAGGTTAGGGCACAATTTTCTTCTAAGCCCTATCGAACATCATTCTCAACTATTATAGATAGAATAAGCCTGTGCAGTTAAGTGCTTAGTGGGTCTATAGCGGTAGAGCTGCAAAAAGTTATAGCAGGGATAAAGCGAGGATATAGTGGAAAATAGCAAAGATGCAAATCTTTTTATTGGAAATAAAATTAAATCTCCAAAGTCAATTTATTCCTGTTCTTACATCATTTGTGTAGAAAAATGAAATATATTTTTAATCTTATATAACAAAACAAAGAATGTCATGATTTATGCAGTCCTAACTTGGTTGCTAAAATAGATTTCTATCTTATATTGTTGAGCACTTTGACCTTTAAACATATGTCTTTACCCTAACTTTGTTGGTTTAGTTTAGAATAGAACTAGTCAAATTAACTTTTTTTTATTATTAATGTTGCTAAATTGGATGCTAAAAACGATTGATTTAGTGGATGTAACAGAATATAGCAGGGCTTCAAGAGGATCTACTATTTAATAGCACTAAATTGGTAAAGTGTAGCAGTCGAAGAGTGCTACGGACTTTAGCGGGGATATAGCGAGGCTTTAGCGGGACTTTAAATGCATAGGAACAAGCCTATTGTCGGCTTTTAGTGCTAAGTATAGAAGTAAATACTTTTCATAAACAAGTAAACACAGAGAACGATTAAGTCACACAAAGCACGATTAAATCACACAAAGCACGATTAAATCACACAATCGACTTCTAATCCCATTTTATTAAATAACAATTCTTTTATCATTTAAAATTTCTTTTATCAAATAATACTTCCTTAAGGAGTAAGCAACCGGTACATAGGAGTTCTCCATAATGGATCTCAAATACATACGTTTTCAAAGCAAGAGACGTTTCATTCGAATGAGGCCTCCCCAAGGAAACTGAAACCATATAACTTTGCGATGTTTTATTCACTTCCGTTTTCTACTTGCATATATTTAAAATACCTTTATGAAATACATATACATGTATTTTGCTATTTCACTATTCATTTCGACTCTTATCAAAACTTTGAAATACATTCATATACTTATATCAAAGGTATACGAATGTTCATAAATCATTTTACAAGATTTTCCACTTTAAAAGTATAAACAAAATGTTTAAAACAAAAGTCACTAAAACATTGTTTACTATAAAGCAAAACACTTTACACTTTCCTTATCTTTAAAACATTCATTTTAAAGATCTAATTATAGTCATAAGTATATTCAAATGGGTTAGAGACAAATGCAACTCAAAAAGTTTCAGTACAAATCTAAAACCATTCCATACAAATCTAAAACCATTTCATACTTAACCTTATCTTTAAAATCACTCTTTTCAATGATCCACTTGTATTCAAAAATATATTCAAAGAGGTTCAAAACAAATGTTACTTAAACATTGATTACTATAAATCCAAATCCATTTTATACTTAGCATTTCTTAAAATACTCATTTTAAAGATCTAAGTATATCTACACAAAGTAATGTAATTTTTATAACTTCTTAAAACCATTTGCTATAATTAAGTGTTATAACCAAAACCACCTTTTATAAAATACTTAACTCACTTTTCCAATCTTATATATACTTTTAAAATACTAATAATACATTTTAAATATCCATATAAAATATTACTTAAAAATAAAAAATTTAGAATTTAAAAAAGTCGTAAAAAAAGCATGTTATATATATATATATATATATATATATATAACTTTTTACTTTAAAAATTCATAAATAATTATTAAAATATATATTTAAACTAAAAACCATTTTTAAAATACTTTAAACTTGTTATTAAAATTCCCTAAAAAGATGTCATACAAATAATTAATTTAAATATGATTTTTAAACATTTTAACTTACAAAACTTGCTTAAAACAACACAACACAAAACTATTGTTGTAAAAGGCCAAAACTGTTGCTGTAGGTCAAAGACAACATTTTTAAGTGCTGTAAAAGATACTCAGGCAGAGAACATGTGAAAATTGCAAAAAAGTTTATCCCATTTTCTCCATTTAAACAAGTACTTAAGATCTGATTTTTTTTATAGTAAGTACTATACTTAGAATAGTTATAAACCATGTAAAGAAACCTTGGAGGATAACTTCCAAAATCATATTAAAAATTCCCAAAAATTAGCTATTTACAAAGTGCGCACATAACAACCTTTTTGCTACTAACTTTTGCCACTTTTTTCAACCAGTTATAAAATGATTTAAACTCATATTTTTTGATAGCAAGAAGTACACATATAATACTTATTAAAATAGAAAAGAAACCCCTAAGGATATCTTTCAAAATTATATTAAAAATCGCTAAAAACTAGGCATTTACAAAGTGCTCATATAGCGACCTTTTCGCTATAATCTTTTCAACTTTGTTCTACAAGTTCTATAACTTTTCAAAACACTTCCTCGTTGTCCCATACACTACTATAAGTGTAGAGCACAGCAAAATATATACTTTCACAGTATATTCACATATAACCACTTAGCACAATATTAACACAAGGGATTTCGAAGTGCAGTTACAATGACCTTTTCACTACAAACATTAACACACACTTCCACATCATGCACAACCCAATCAATCATGTAAGCACAAACTCTAGGACATGATACATGTTTTAGAGAGTAATAGAAGTAATCATACATGATATAAAGTTGTCACTTTCTTTCCAAAGCAGGGGGTCCGAAAGTAACTTGTTTTAGTTCATTACTTTAACTTCATATTTACACCCAAAAAAACATATATACACACAATATATACACAATACATACACAATAACACTTCTTACTATCACAAAACATCCAAAGGCGCCACCTTTCCTTCATATTTGAGCACGGATTTTCTTCCCTTTCATTATATTGCTCACGGCCATTGTAAATCGCTCTTGCGCCAACTTCATTCATCTCCCTAGGTTACCTTAAGGCATTTTCCAAAGTTTAGAGGAGTTTGGGGTTGATTTGATATGGTTTCTAGAATTTAAAGAGAGGAAGAAGAAGAAACATGGAGAAGAGCTATTATTTTTATTCATAACTTTAATAAATGAATTTGTAGGCTAAACGGTGTATTAATAGAGTTAACAAGAGGTAAACATTACCTCTAAACCTCCTTGGAAGTTCAACATGCACCCTCCTTTACATGTGCAACTTTCCACCTCACCTTTACAAAATATCTTCTCATCTCAAAATATCTCTTTCCTTAATCAACTTGCTATTCACCATTAGTTAGCCATAACACACAAAATATTTTTAGTTTCTATTTAATTGCACATTAATATTCTAAGAAAGCATAACAAGTTCGAATAACTTATATCGAATAGAAAGTCGTTTATCGATAAAATGATTTTCGGTCAAATTATCGATATTTCTTCGAACTATTTAATTTTGTAAGCATTTTCGAAAACAAGTTTACCATCAATAGTTTTTAATTAAAAGGGGTTAATGAGGTTATAAAATCGCTTTCATCACATTAAATCCATAATTCAAATATTTGATTAATTCAAATATTTATATACGAAATGTTCGAAATTCCGGTTCGATACACACACACACGAAAAGATAAATAGATCAACATATTATATACACATGTGTTTAGTTTTATTTTCCATATGAAACAACACACACACATACAATTACAAATTAAGGTTATACATATGTATGTATATATATTTAAATAATAATTTAGAATAATTAACTAAATAAATTTGAAATTTATTTCTTTGATTAAGTGGACAAAAAATTCAAGACGTCAATTTTAGATTCAAATCAATACACGTGTTTGATTATAACCAAAATAAATGATTAATGTGCAAGTCTTTTTAAATCATTTAATGTTGCATAAAATACATTAAGAAGGGGTTGATTCAAAAATACATAAGACTAAAATAAATATATAAATTTCATTGTTGTTTTCCCTTTTTTATGAATTTCATTCACGAACAACGTATGTAGTAAACTAAAATTCAATATTATACAATGGAAATTTAAATAAATGTTACATACATTAAGTTGGGTCTGATATGAACATGTATAAGTATATAAAACAAATATAGATTTATCTTTGCAAATCCAGCCCTTCATGGCACCTCGATTTGTGAATCGACTTCTAGACTCCTTAAATCACCACCTGATCATGCTAGAATCAAATGAACCACACTGATTTATTTTATTTGCTATTATTTTAGGTGAAAATTTTGGCCATGGTGGATGGATGAAGGAGATGGTGGCCATGAATGAGAGAGGGAAAGAAAATTTAAACCCAAAATGAATGAGAGAGTATTTTTTCATGAAGAGAATAAAAACATTTACCATTCTCTTTATAGAGCTTCCTCATTTTAATTTCCATTTAAGTCTAGATCTAGTATCTGGATGATTCCGTCTCCTTCTATGGTTGGTCAACCACGATCCATTTATCGAAAAAAAGTATAAAATCCGTTAGTTAATTATCAATATTTAAAGCTCATATATATATATAGTATATCGATATGTGTGTATATAACTTTTTTTACACATCCAAATAATCATTAGTTACTCCCAGTAAATTTCTATGAGCCACCCCACGTACTAACAGTATCCCAAACATCAAACAAATAATAATAATAATAATAAATTTGATTAGTTTATAACATTTTATAAACTAATTAAACTATGTTGTTTTTTTAGAGAATTCACATATATGGTTGCATGACTCAAGTGTTATTTTAGTCAGTGACAAATTGAACAATTCAAATATTAGTTCATATGTCACCCTAGCTAGTGGTGTGATAGTTTGTCCAAATTCATAGCTTACAGGTCTTTTTTAGTACGAATTCAAATATTGAACTATGTAACATTGTCACACTGAGATTTTCTGTCTGACCTAGTTATAATCAACCAATAGAAAACTCTCAGATAAGTCATGCCATAGTTGTCCAATAACTCGGAGTACATAACCCCCTGGTGCGTCCCTTTGGTCTTAATGATATATTGATATATTTTTTCAAAACATCTTTACCCGAAATATTTAAAACAAAATGTTATTTTATTTTGTGATTAACTACTCACGATTGCAACATTTTGCAACTGCAAGTACATAACATTTTATTTAAGGATTTTCTTTTTGATATACAATTGCAACATCATGCCTTCAGAGAACAACAAGACTGTGTACGATGCATAAGCATTGACCAACCCAAAGTAAGAAACTAAATTAATATGATGGAAACAAACTACGTCAACCTAGCCAAATAACATGCACAAGCGAGGTTGGAATAAAACTTCACATGAGCCATAATTGAACCAATTGTGGAATGTATGCCTCTACCAAAAGGATATAATGGGCTGCACTGCCATGCCAACAAAACTATGCCAACGCCTTCTAAAGCAGATTATGCCACCACCTTTATAGGGACTGCATCGACATCTAGTACACGAGCTGCGTCACTGTAACATCCCCTATCTAGAGGCCGAAAACTAAGCGCTACAGATGCTGTAGTCATCTATAGTATTAGCTTCCGACGACTAAATATGGCTATGTAAATGGTATCAATAATATCAGAAGTACTTGAATATGAAACAAAACACAGATTTCGAAAACCACTTTTAATTCATTACATTTCAAAATCAAATGTTTCATATTCACAACACATAATCCCAAATCGTTTCCTGGCACAGATTAAATATAGTTATTACAAAATAAGCCAAGGGTGGTATATGAAGATACCCCCTTGGTTGATCAGAGTCATATGGTCATAATAGACCTAATACAATCACAGCGGAAATACATCAAAACATAACAAGAACTGCAAATCCTAAATAGCTATCTGTTTGCCTTCTACATGCCTCGGTAGCCTTATTTGTCATCCTACTCAACCTGAAAATAACCTTAATCCCTCAACCTACTCAAATTAATTTTGAGCACCTGAGAGTTTAAGGGGAAAACATAAACTTCGAGTCAGACATAAAACCTGGTATGAATAATACTATACATCCTGGTTAAACATGTTAAGTGAGATCACACCGCTTAGCGGAACGGGTTTCCCCTCACTAACATCCTTTTTAAAACATATCTTGCAAAACCTTTTATAAAACTATATAATGTGCTCCTGCATCCACAATTGTTAAATACTGTAAAGTAATCATTATGTGAACATACATAAATCTCAGGTTATAATGAACTATCTGCTCAAATACATACGTTTTGTTTGGATAATTTTTAACCTCTGGCTGACTCGGGCCTACCAGACAATATAATCAAAATTAACCTAACACATGTTAGGTATTCTTCTTTTGGATTATCCATCCTTAACTATCTGTTAAACACTTCCCATTTGGACGGTCTGTCCTTAACTTAATCATCTCCCAGGTCTTCCTGATCCTAATGGTTTTTCAAGCTCACTAATAACCTATCTGTATACAACATATATTTCTTTTGGCGTGTAATCACAATTTTAGTCTACCTGTGACCAAGCCCTACAAACTAGAATTTTGGACAACAATTAGCTGGGGCTAAAAGCTAGTGTATAGGGCGCGACCCCATACTAGTCTCATCTGGTATTCTAATATTTGAGTCATTTTCACTTAAGGATCCCCTCCCATAATTTTCCTTGAAAACATTTCCAAACCGATTTAAACCTTTAAATCAAATTTAAACAAGGAATAGTACATAATCTTTATATTTTACTCAAAATCATATCACCATGTTATATATCCTCTTTACTCAAACTTTAGTTGATGAAAATACTTAACCATTTGAAAGAACCTCTTTCTACACTTTTGAAATCATCTATTTCAAATTCAAATATCAAACCTTTCAAAACCAAACCTTTTGAAAAAAATAAAACTTTGGAAATCCTTCTTTAAAATCTTTTTAAAACATTGCCTTAGAAAACCTTGGAAAACCTTCCATCTCAAACCTTTCGAAACCATTCACTTAAACCTTTCGAAGTCATTCAACCAGAACCTTTCGAAATCATTCATTTAAACCTTTCGCAGTCACTCATTTAAACCTTTCGAAACCATTGAACTTAAACCTTTCGTGGTTGATCATCAAATCTTTCGAAATCATTTAGCCAAAACCTTTTGAAACCATTGAATTAAACCTTTCGAAATCATTCAACTAAAACCTTTCGAAACCATTGAATTTAACCTTTCGAAATCAATCTTCAAACCTTTCGAAATCATTCGCTTAAACCTTTCAAAATTATTCACTTAAACCTTTTGAAATTCTCTTAAACCTTTTGAAATTATTCACTTAAACCTTTCGAGAGCTTATTGGTTTCAATTTAAAACAAACGGAAAACCTTCTTTTAAAACTTTTTGAAGTCATTGGAAGCAACATTTCGACTAAGTCGAAAGCTCTGCTTCGAAAGCTTTAAACATATCCTTTAAAACAACTCTTTTGAAAGCTTTGGGTTATACTTCAATTTATAAAACAAGGGTAAGTCATCTAAGTTGAAAGCTTCTTTTCGAAAGCATTAGGAGAAGCGGCTGGTTTTAAAACAAGTAAACCTTTTGTCTTTTTTCGAAAGGTTCAAAACAAAACAAAGCGGCAATAACCTTTTAACTGTGTCGAAAGGTTTAAAAACCTTTATTTAAACATTTGACTTGGTCGAAAGCAACCAAGTCGAAAGCTCTTATTCAAAAGCAAAGCAGGTGAAAGCTTTTGGTGTATAAAATAAACTTACCCCAACCTCTTTGGCCATTAACCTTTCGACTAAGAACCTTTCGACGTTGTCCAATTCATTACGTACTAAGTAACTTGATACCATATGCATTGGTTTGACCTTGTCGAAAGCTTTGAACCTCCCGACCTTGTCGGAAGGTCTGGTCGGAAGGTTTACTGCTATAATAGGTTGAAACATTTTAAAAGTATGATTTCTTTGATTTTAACTTAAAAAGGATAACTTTTCAACTAACCTACCTTTGTTTGTCAAATCCACATTGGTTAATAAATTCTTTTCAGAAATGTTCTGCCACTATTTTCAAAATTAAATAATTATTTTATTTTACAAAATGCCCCTTCTCCTTAATTAAATATATAAAACATTTAAGTCCCATACCTTAAATAATTTTATATATTCATCAAAATACTTAGGAAAAATCTGGAAAAATCCCAGAAAATTTATTTTAATATGATGCCTAACATATAAAGATTTCAACCCCAAATAATTATTATTTTAACCGAAAATAATTTATAACCCAACAAACAATTTCCTTCACTAGAAAATTAATATAAAATCCATATTAATTCGGAAAATTATGAGAATCGAAACCCATCTCTAAATATCATTTCTGACCTATATTTTACTTTTCAAGGCATTTGGATGTCATTAAATATGGTTTTCATGTCAAACATATCATAAAAATTTAACATGAACATATATAATTCATCAACAAGCATATATGTATATAACTTTAATCATCAAAACATGGCATATACTTGCAAAACATTTTGGATCTAATCTTAAAACCAAAAACTAAAAGAAAATGGGATGTAGTGATTATTCACAGAGATTAGATGTTGATTAAGTTGATTATCTTTCTTCTCTTGATTCCTAGCTTTAATCTTCTTCTTGAGAATGATAATGGTGGTCGGCCTTAGTATTTTTTTGAGTAAAATGAAATTCACGTGAACATTCTATCTCCTAAGGGTTTAGGGTTTAAGCTCCACCTATTTTCCATATTGCCCTTCTCATATCCTAACACATTAGCTTAGGTTATTTCATTTTAGTTTGCACATTAAAATGGCATAGCTACCCTTAGCTAATCAATTATCAACTTATTAATCTCCACATTATTTATTTAATTTACCCAATCAATTATTCTAAAAATTTTGTAAAAATATAGGGTGTTACAGTCACCATCTAAAAAGGGACTAAATCAACACCCAAAAGTGGACCATACTTCTATCCCAAGCCACATCACTACTGTAGCACCTAATACCAATTACAACACTGCAAGTAAACCACACAGTGACCAACATGTTAAATAATGCTTAATGGCCACAAACTATGTACAACTTTTAGGTCAAATCTAGAAGCTAGCCCCTAATGCCAAAATTAAAATTTCCCACCTAAATTCAAATTCAAAATTCCCACCTTAAGCAAAATCTTACCACCTATAGAAATTGCAAATGATCCTAACCACGTTAGAAAATAGCGACAAATCAACATGCAACACGATGAATGATCCGTGGAAGGATCGAATGGTGGAGAAGAAATGATAGATTAGGGAAATAGTAATATGCATAAGGTTGTAATATTATAAATAGAAGAGCATTGTAATAAAGAAAGGGACTTCTGATAGTTTCTCTGTATTTTCATACTATTTTTCTACCATTAAAAGCTTATACCAAGAAGAATATAAGAAAATCATTGACCCATGGATGTAAGATTCTTTAAATTTTGCACCAGGTAAAAACCTATTCCTTTACCTTTTCTACAATTTTATTCCTATTTTCAATACTAGATTCTCTTTAACTTTACTTGAATTGATTGTAAGTGGTGCTTGACATTTTAACGAACAGTTAATGTGCAACCACTTAATTGTATAACCATAAAACGACATAATTACTACCATTAAGGAAAATTTAATAATACTTAAGTTTATTATTTCCCAAGTACGGAAACATACTTGTAACAACCCACATTTTAACGACTCGATTTTTAAATAATTAATTTAAATATTAGGTCATTATACGGAATGCCCCTTGTACTCGATTTTTAAAGATGAGTGAACCGGGACTCGACTTTTGGAGTCCGAAAGTTTTTAGAATGAATGGTGTTTTACTGGATGAAATGGACTTTGGACTAAAGCCCACAAGCTTTCCCCTAAGTCATCTTATACATACCTAACTCCTCATTCCATCTTCATTCAATGTTATTGTTGGCGTCAAAATTGGCAACTAACACCCAGTTGTAAGCATCAATATCAAGTCACAAACCTCAGATGGTATCTAATGTATAGAATATAATATGAGAAACAAACAAATTAAAAATGAAAGTAAGTAAAAAGAGACAAGATTTATAGTGGTTCGGCTAACTCCGGCCTACATCCACTCCAGAATAATCCTTTTTATTATATTGTAGTTTGTTTATAGTTACAATCCAAAATTCAAGAATAAAATTAGCCGAGTATAGCCTAGGTTGTAAAGAGAAGAAGAAAGAAGCCCCTTTTTTGACGCCATGTCTGTTGTATTTATAAGGGAAGATGTGCACGGATCATGCTGAAATTTAGGCAAAAGGTTCGGGAGACCAAGATGAGGCCACTCAAAAATTTCCAGGCCATCAAGGCCTACAATAGGGATCAGTGCTGATCCCTATTAGTGTGTCCAAATGGGATGTGATCCCTATGAGGGGTGCGCCATGATGTTAGCTACGTGTTCATGAAGTTCGTGCTATTCCGACATAAGGTTTGTGTGATATCGCATTTTTCGTGAAGTAGTGTTGCTTAAATTCCGATTTCTACCGATCCCTCCAATGGGAGTTATGCTAATCCCTCTAATTGTCTCCAATTGGAATGATATACTTAAGGGTGTTCCAAATGTTATAGTAAGCTTGTACTCCAAGTTTCATGTTGATAGTATGTGTAAATTTTGAGTTATTGACTGATCATCACTGCAAAATTGGGTTTAGCTAATCCCTTTTATATCGAACGCTCCTATACCGATCCCTCGTATACCTATCCCTCTTTTGTTGATCCCTCCTTTACCGATCCCTCCTATATTGATCCCTTTTATATCGATCCATTTTTATAGGTGTAGTAATTTGCTAATAACTTGAGCGTACAGACTTCAAATGACTTGAAATTTGAAATGTAGCCTCATGGGACCTTCCTTGTCGTTCCATATCGATCTCAACCAGTTCGAGACAAAAAAACAGAGATAGGTACCGATCCCCTAAGGGAGTGCTAGTTTCATACTCGGCCATTTTGAGTAACATTCATCCGAATCCATCCGACTATCATGCATAGCTTTAAATATAATCAATCTTCAATCCAAATAATCACCTCTTTGGGCATCCTATCTTGATGATTACAAAATCCATTGTGTTAAATATGGCCTTGCCAAAAGGCAGGTTAACACTTATTTATTCTTCAAATTCTCTAATCACTTTCATAATTATTAATAATCCCCTAACCATAAATCTCTTGATCTAAGCCCCAATAAATCCCCAAAAATTGCCATAATACTTCTCATCCAATTCTTCACATAACCCATCATGGAATATGCTTGAATCAATTCATGTTGTAAAAATGATTATATTAACTTAAATTTGTTTAAGACCTTAGTTACTATTTTGGAATATTTAGTAAGTTAAGAAATTGGATTTGAGTTAATCGAATACTTATTTGTGATGTTGTAATAGATTATAAACTATTACATGGCATGATTAAGTGCATGTCATTAGTTAGTAATAATAAAACTAATTTAAATGGTATTAGAAAGTTAGTAAGCTAATTAAGTGATTTCTGAACTCTATACTTATTATTAAAGTGACTAGAGGGTTAATGAAGCTTAGTTAGTACTAATGAACTATTATTTAAAAGTAAAGAAATGATCTTTATTAATGAATGGTTTACTTATAAAATATTATTTATGTAAAGGAATAATTTTATTTTATAAGTAAATTAGGTATTTTATAAAATTGTGTGACATTTTATAAAATAGTATGACTGAGGTATTTTATAAAGGAGTATGAGGATATATGAAGAAGATATTGTATAAAATGGTTAAAAGACTTTATATAATAGTTAAGATTAGAATACTTAATATTAAATAAAGAAACTAAGTGTTATAATGGCTTAAAAATTATAAATAAGCCAGCAATACATTTTATAAAATAGTAGAAATATTTTATAAAATGGTATGGGAACATATTTAACTTTTTATTTAGTAAATAAAAGTAAGATTCCATTAAGTAATAGTTGAATTGCTTATTTAAATATATGTATATGTATATGAATATGGGTAAATATATGTATACGTGTATTTAAAGATATATGGTAATAAAAACAAATTATGTATTGTAATTAGAATCGTTGTGTGTGTTTGTTTGAATATATGTTCATATTTGTGTGTCTATATATATAGATGTGTGTAAATGCATCTCTGTAAGTGCATTGCGGGCATCTGACATAGCCTTTGCGACCATAGTTTGCGCTAAGTTGCGTAAGAATATACCGGGTCGAGTATTGCTCCGATGAACTCCAAAACATGTTTTTTGTAATGATGTGATTGTGTACGCATGTGTAAAGGTGCACAAATGAGTGTATTAGCACATGTAGGCATCATATGAGGCAAGATGGCTAGTTGAGTATGTTTTGGCATGATTAGAAGAAACCTGGTCGCTAGAATCGCCCGTTGAACTCTAGGCATACAAAGAGTGGATTTTGTGTCGAAGTCGGTTTCCAAACACATAAGGAACCACTTCCAAAACATCAACTAATGGACTCTGAAGGAGGCCCGATGGGGTGGAGGTAAGCTTAGGAAACTAGCCAGCTCATCGGATGAAGCAATGGAGGACTCGGCCCGCAAATCTACGGTCGTAGCTGTTATCCCGCCTTTTGACCAAGTGGTATACGAACAAACTTGACAAGTCAAATTTTAAGGTTATCAAGGAAGGAAGCCCGAAGAGATGACTTCGAAGGCCAAAACTTAAGTACAACCAAGATGATAGAGCAAATACAAGTCCACTCCAATAATCCAAAGTACAAAAATCCAACGAGTGTTGGATCAATACCGATCCACAATACATCACCCAAATTTTCCCTGACACCTCCTACCCACTAACAATGATGCCAGGAGCCTATTTTAAGTACTATTTCGTTAATCCCATGCAATTCTCTATCGGTTTCCTTGAATTTCAGAAATTATCATCTTCATTCTTCCATGGATCCATCATTTAGACTCATAAATGAGCTAATAACGATGCAAACAAGTTTGGAAACACAAAGCTAACCATGATACAAGCCTAGACAAAGAGTTCACAATGACCCATTTAGTAATCTTATGGGTCGGTACCAATCCAAGCCCATGGATCAGTACCGATCCACACAAGTTGATGAGTTGTCCATCTATTTTCTTAGAGAAACATTCATGGCATGGAAAATGAGGTGGATATCATGGGGGTGAGATTTTAGGCTTCCTACGTCTATAAATAGAGGGGCATGACTCATTTTGAGGGATATTTTTTGGCTCTCTTACTCTCTTACTCTAATCTCTTGTAATCACTCACAGATTTGCACCGATCCGTTACGGATTTATACCGAACTATAAGAATTGTACTTGAAAAACAACAGTACAATAAAAAAGAAACTTGAAGTGGACATAGACCAGAGTATGCCAAACCACTATAAATCTTGTGCGTTCTTTTCCTTGCTCATGTAACGACTCGGGTTTTGCCCGTTCGAAAATCAACATCCGTACTTCACATTGTACTAGAATGCCGCAGATTCGACCGTTCAAATCCGATTCGCCGGAGCTTATAACACAATTAAGTAAACAACACAGCGGAAGAAAAAGAATATAGATATACAACATCTGATACAATATCCAGATACAATGATGATACAATGAATATCTATATACATCAGAGATATGATACAATAAATTGCAGCGGAAAAGAAAACGATAACATCAGCAGCGGATAAAATATCCCCAATAGAATGCTCCAAGATAAGCAACGTCAATCCATGAACTCCAAGAACTGACTAGCTCCAGATAATCTACCAAACCTGAATATCTGAGAAAACCCAACTCTAGACTGCCCGTGTGGAAAATGGTGGGCACCTAGAGTTTAGGAAGGGAACAATAAACTCCAGGTCAGTCGTGGGACTGGTGTGAGCAACAAAAACAGTTTATCTTTAAACAAACACAAAAGGTTTTAAACGTTGAAATCCGCAATGCTTTTGGAAAATGAAACTACCATAAGACCTCCCACCACACACACAATGCAAACGCAGACATGGGGGAGATTTCTTCTTATGTTAGTCAAAGATGCTTACTACGCAAAAAATCAAATCCTTTTTTATATTATTATTAGTGCATAGTGTGAAAATATTTCGAAAATATAATATTAATCTTAGCCAGCATACAACCATTGTTGTATGCCTACTATAGCTACTACGTTCAATAGCAGGTTACCGCCACATTCCATAGCAGGTAATACAACTAAAAACCGTACAGGGTTCGTATTGTTTCTTTGGATTTCCAACAAATGATCAGGCTAAGGAACTTCCTTACCGAAATAGAAACGCCTCTGGAAAGACGCCTCGGATCCTAACCGGATCTCTGCAAACAAAAGGCCGACGCTACCTCACGCTGTGAAGCTGTAACTAGGTAACTAACACACTGACGCTACCTCACGCTGTACAGCTGTAACTAGGTAACTAACACACGAGTCATGTCATCCCCCGGTCGTTACCGACCTTTATCCCGGGATCCCGAAAACCAACAAAGCAACATCATACGGTAATAAATTACCGTGTCCACATGAGTTAAGTATCTGGGCTCCATACCATGATACCACCCTTTATCCAGAAGGAAATGACATACCCTAGGGGCGCTACCCCTACAAACCTTTGCCGCAACATTCCTGTTTCGACCATTACCGGGTTGTGAGGCTCGACGAAGTCTCGTCCACAAAACTACGCTTTTTCACAAAGCCACGCTTTTCCACAAAGCCACGCTTTGATCAACCAATGATCAGCAGCACTTCGTATGCCACATTACCAAATTGGGAATGTATCACTAGTAACCATCAACTACATAACCTCTGAGCTCGTACGTCTCAGAGAAGGGTGTTAAGCTAAGAGAATAAATTCTCCGCCACCAACAGAATGTATTTGATAGAAACCAGCTTTACATCTCAAAGTGTAACGTCAGACACACATCCATACAAGTCTGTTCCGGGTTCGAACAGAACCGAAGGCACTTCCAAAGAAGCCCTTGCAATTCCGGGTATTCACAATCCCGATCGGACTTCCCATCACTTAAGAAATCTCTATACCGGCGCGACTCAGTGCAGAGACAATCGATAGGTCATCCTATCGTTCTCGCAAATACCCGGTCTTCACCACCGGTCTTCAAATGCTATCCATATCGTCGTATCATTATTCGGAATGGGTTATATGACACAAAGGTCCTCTCCCGGCTAAACCGAATAACGAGCGCAAATAAAAATCATATGGATACTGGGATCTCAGTTAAATCACAGCTTAAAGCCCAAAACTGTTCATTCAAATGGTTAAAACAATTTACCATTTCCAATCTTTTAAACAAAAAGATTCATTTCAAAAACCTTCAATGGTTTAAACAATTTCCACACCTTTAATCTTTTAAACAAAAGATTTAATTCACAAAGTTAACCCCATTCACAAAGATTCATTTATGGATTTCAAAACAATTTCCATTTCAATTGAATTAACTCGTTAAATCTTTAAGTCAAGATTTAACTTATAGCTTCCAAAATAATTCCATTTCAAGTTGGATTAACTCATCCGGTCTTTGAAATCAAAAACTCATTTCATAGTTTTCAAAACATTTCGATTCTATTTCAAACTTGAAACCGTTCAACACAAATTGAAAATTCATTACTTATGTGAAAGCTTTTACTATTTGAAAACAAGTAGTTTTCGTTTCAGAAAAATCCAGTTATATTTACACGAGTTAAAACCCTTGAATTAAATTCAAATTCCCAAATCAATATCTTTAAAATGGTTTAACCCATATATAACTTGTAAAGCATCTTTAATCCCTAGTTTCAAATCATAGGATTCAATTTCGAACTTGAATTCAAAATTTAAATCAAATTATTTAAATTTTCAAAACTCGATTAAGTTATTCAAAATAACTTTGAAATTCCATTTCAAAAGCTTTTCACTTTTTATTTTAAACCCAAATTTCAAATTTCAAAATCAATTGAAATTAAAATTTCAATTTCAAAAACATCAAATTTAAATTATCTGTGACTTAACCGATTTCCACGTGAAATCCATATTTGTGTGTGTAAAAGTGTAGTCCAGGGGTTTCACACACAATAGTGCAACATCAATCATCATAGATTTATCGATAAGCGGTATAATCGATAACGCTTATCTTTATTCACAAATCACAGGTATAATAAACTTATCGGTCACAAAGATTCACAATTATAATTCGATGTGGGTTTCGGATAACCAACTGGAATCCGACTCCCTGTCGCATCGAAATTCAAGTGTCGTTTTACGGGTCAAGGGGTTTGCATATTCATATAACAATATATACATCACAGATAAGTAAATTACAGATCATAACATAAGGAGGATATATCACAAAGTATCACAATCAGGGATATCAAACAATCAAGTCATTCAACGAAATCCAAACATTCACAAGTGAGGTCGGTTAATTATCTGATTTTTAATTAATTTATACCAGGTTAATTACTTATGAATAAACTACAAATTTTGGCTAATTAACATCAATAAATTACAAATCGTTTTGATTAATTATTCTTTAATCATTTATAAATTAACCATTAATAATTTATTAACCTTTAATTATAATTCATCAATCTTTAATTATAAAATAATTACCCTTTAATTATTTAATTCACCATTTAATTAATTATCTTTAATTAATTACTTTGATTAATTATTCCTCAATTAATTATCATTCTTTAATCACCTTCGTTAATTAATTAACCTTAAATTTTCATAATTAATAAATTCCCAATTCATTTATCTCTAATTTATTAGTTAATCAATTATAACCATTAATTAATTAAATTACTCAATTATTCTTACATAAATCACTTAATTAACCTTTATCTTTAATAAATTAAATTAACTAATTATACTTAATTTCCTAATTAACTTAAGTAATTTCCAAGATAATAAAACTCCTTTTAACTTAATATACATTATCTTGTAAATACACTAATTACCATTTACATTTTAAAACCCTTTTTAAATCTTTAAAATTAACTTAAAAAAATTTTAGATTAAATAAATTCTAAAACTCTTTGACAAATGGTTAAGAAACCATTGATATTAATAAAGTAGTGTTTAAGAGAAACTTTTAACAAAATTTGTTTAAATTTCAAAAATATCATTTTAAAACTTTTTATAAAAACAGGCTTCATCTTCGCTTCGGGTCCTACCCGAATGTTACTCGGGTATATCCCCGAGCCTTCTCCCCTCTTACCCTGTTTTATTTTCAAAACTTAATTAAATTTCACAGTTTTTAAAAATGTAGCCTATCCCCCCCAAATTTCTCGAGTACGAACTCGAGTTAAACCCCAGAACCCCCGAGGCACTCACGAGTCGAACTCCACAAAACTCGAGCAACAGAACTTCGTCTTCCTCAAAATCAAATTTCCCAGATGCACAAACCCAATGCGTGCACGTGCACACTGACGCGGCGGCGCTCCGGCCACCATCGCGATCCTCTGCAAGTCGACCCCGACCCTCACAAGCCTCGCGACCACCCAGACCACTCAATCTCGTCATCGATCAAAAACAAACTACCTCGACCAAAACGTTAAATAACCAACGCTTGAAAATCGCCTCGATCCCCCAACGCCAACCACTAGACCACCTGAAACTCCGGCCACCTCACCGCAAACCCCCCACGCACCCATCCCCCCTGGTGCGATCGGCCCAATTGCTTCGCTCGCGTCGCAGTTAATCAATTCCCGATCACCTCCATACTTAGGGTTAAACCCTAAATTAAGCTCGTCCCACCAACTCGCGCAACAGAAAAAAAATTCGACATTTTTCCTGGAATCAACCATTGCCAAGCTTGCTTCAAGCAAGATCTCGACACTCAAATGTTTCTCGATCGTCAGAAATTGATGGAAATACAATTTTTGATTAACTCGCAATATCTCATCAGATACAATCTTAAAAATCATAATATGGTTATCAAAAATCATAAACATGAAATACGAATCAGCTTGTAAAATAAAAACATGATTTCCAAATAATTGATTTAATGCCTTGAGTCGTTTCTTACCGTGAATTCATATTTTTATAACAGGTTCTCAATGTCAATCCTTGAAATCTGGTTTAACATTAACGGTACAGTTTAACAATAAATTTTTATTTGAAGATCCAGGCCTATCATTGATTATACGAAGAGATATGGGATTATTTTGGTGAATTATATGATGAGCCTGTAACCTAACAAAGCTTGTATAATCTACAAAGGCATGCCAGTTTATATACAGGGTCATTCAAACTGACTCCCAAAAGAAAAATCATTCATGCAACATTTTCACACCATAACTCAATGATCACCACAGTCATCAAGTTACTAACCAAATTCAGGTTTTCGAATTAGAGGTTTGCTCACCTTGATGGGAAGAAGCAGAGACAAAGAACAGGGAACAGAGGAGCTTTTCATTTTTGTTTTGAGCCTGGAATTTGATACTTGAATCTGGAAATTGCTTTTGAACTTGAGTGATGATACTTATTATTTTCTTCTTTTAGATATTTGTATTGATGTTTTAATTGAAATTTTTTGTTAAAGTTTGAATGATGACTACTTTTAGTTTTCTCAGCTTCAAGAACGAAACTGGGATGAAGAGTTGGATATAAGAAAATGAAGTTACAGGATGATCATTTTGCTTTTGTACAAGGTCTGATCAGAGATTTTTCATATGGGGGCTGATAGATAGTGTTGTACAAAACAAAACCAGGGATATTGTATACAAATGGGAGGCTGCATTTATTACCATGTATTGTTTTTCTTCTTCTTATATTCATATATTTTCCTTTGGGTTCGGCTGTACATGTTTTGTAGTGTACTAAGGAGTATAGCATTAATTGCTCTGGTACCTTATGTTTCATTTGCAAGCTTATGGATGTTTATATACTTTCTTTTGTTTGCTTCATTTGTAAGTCTCGGCTGAGATGTATTATTTTATATATGTGATATAATTTGCTTTGTACAATTTTTCTATGCTTGCCTACATTTTTTTTTTATTATTAGCTCGGCTGATATGAAGCATTTTGGTGGCTGCAGTGATATGTTGTGGTGGCTAAAGATCCAAGCATTAATTGCTTTATCTTGTTTTGCAAGTTAATAAATATTTTTGTTTACTTGTTTCTCTTCCAGGTTCACATGTTTACATTTCAGTTTATACCTACTTGACTATATTTTCTTTGCTTGTACACGAATATACTTTACTGTCTTCTTTTGCTTTGTCTTATTTCTTCTTATTCAAGTGTTCACATTGCTTTGTAATATAATTGAATGTATTATTATCTGTTTTGTTACTTTGAAATGTTATATATTGTTATGTTGTTTTAGTTATTTGTATTAATTTAACTTAGGTTGCATACTTGTCTTTATACTTTCTTGAATATATTTTATTTTGGTTTATTTCTATACTTTTGTTCTATTAGTTTAAATGAGATTCTATAATTATTTTACTATTTTTATTCAAAATTCATTTAATTATCAATTCTAATTCAAAAGTTCAACAAATTATTAATTTAAATTAAATTAAAATCTGGGGTCGTTACAAATTTCCCCCCTTAAAAGAATTTCGTCCTCGAAATTCGCAGGCACGAAAACAACAAAGAGATAGACAGATTCAATCTCCTTCTTCCTGGATCTACCAGGAACTATCGAAGAATTGAGAAAAAATGTTGAACCAAAGAGATTGATAGAGAAAAATCGTTTCCTTGTTGTTACAGAGTATTGACCATTTCTAGTCGTATTTCCTTGTCCCCTATCTCATCCTCTTCTTGCACTCATACTCACTATCAGTAGATAGCAAGAGAATTTACTGAGGCATTCGAATGGATATCTGAGGAATACTCATTCTAGGGTATACTTCACCCTATCTCTAATGAGCTACTTAATGTGTTATACTCCTGAGCTAAAGTTCAACCTTAGCTCTGATACCACATGTAACGACTCGGGTTTTGCCCGTTCGAAAATCAACATCCGTACTTCACATTGTACTAGAATGCCGCAGATTCGACCGTTCAAATCCGATTCGCCGGAGCTTATAACACAATTAAGTAAACAACACAGCGGAAGAAAAAGAATATAGATATACAACATCTGATACAATATCCAGATACAATGATGATACAATGAATATCTATATACATCAGAGATATGATACAATAAATTGCAGCGGAAAAGAAAACGATAACATCAGCAGTGGATAAAATATCCCCAATAGAATGCTCCAAGATAAGCAACGTCAATCCATGAACTCCAAGAACTGACTAGCTCCAGATAATCTACCAAACCTGAATATCTGAGAAAACCCAACTCTAGACTGCCCGTGTGGAAAATGGTGGGCACCTAGAGTTTAGGAAGGGAACAATAAACTCCAGGTCAGTCGTGGGACTGGTGTGAGCAACAAAAACAGTTTATCTTTAAACAAACACAAAAGGTTTTAAACGTTGAAATCCGCAATGCTTTTGGAAAATGAAACTACCATAAGACCTCCCACCACACACACAATGCAAACGCAGAC